>OX375873.1:118554332-118891832 GCA_947359465.1 Metellina segmentata
TGCAAATACAGTAAAACCTAGGACTGCAAGCATAAATTGAGCATATATGAGCTCATAATCTTAAACCATTGGCTCAAGAGATGTGTGTTTTGAAAAACTTCATACCGTTACAATGTTTTAATTATTTACTTGTCTTCTAAAATACTCATTAACAAGTTCCTCACAGTCCAAGGTTTCAATAGCATTCAAGCAGTTAGTTGCTCAACGCAAAAGAACTTAACTAACAAAAAAATGCGTTGAAGAAAACCAAAAGTAATGTTTATAATTCGAATTTTATAATTGTTAGCAAACCTGTTTCATTCTAAATCATGTAACATGAGGTAATATTTTCACCCATGCACTAAAAATACTGCTACTGTTTATTTGACTGTAATACTTTTTTCATTAAATAAAAGTTAATCTTTCCTAAAAAGCAGTTTCGGTGGAGTGGTCGTTCACGGTAAGACGTTTGTCGCCAACTAATTTTTGTCGCCAAATCAAAATGGCGGCCGAATTCCGTAACAGCAGATAGGGTTGCCGTAACAAAACGGCAGATGTGAAGAAAATCCGGCAAAGGTGAAGGTTACCATATTTGGCGACAAATCGCCTTCTTACCGTGAACGACCACTCCACCAGCAGTTTCTAACTCTTATTACAACTGGTAGGTTAAAAAATCAAAATCATACAATTCTGTTAACTAATGAATCAAATTAATAATCCATTGGATAAATCAGTCAACTTTTCAAATTAATTCTACAAATGTTTATAAATACGTATAATTTTGAACATAATGCTGCTTGGACACTTAAAAGTTACAGATCAAAGAGCTATCAGATACATGAAATTAAACTTACCTATGAACGATATTCCACGGATCTTCTTTGTCTTTCGGTTTGTACTCACGTAGGCGACACAAGACGTCATATTCAAATCAAAACTAAGAAAATGGTGCTAAATATTTGGTTAAAATCGTCAATAAAAACCACGGAAGTTCACAAACGGTATAACCACGTTGATTAACATGCACGAGCACAATGTTTTTAAAGCACCAAGATGGCGGCGCGGTTATGGTTTTGGCTTCAACAGTTCAAAGTAAAGGCACTTCCATTATCTTTCCTACTTCCATGTATTTTGGAGAGCAGGCGATACTCGGGTCGATAGCTTTTCTCGGAAATTCAGGGGCAATTTGACATTCAATTTGGATTCTGGACAGTAACTTAAATTCCGGGACGGTGGGTAACCCTCGTTTTGGACGAAAGCAGAAAAAGATCGTTTGAATATCCCGTGAGCTCGACCCCCGTGTTTACTAAACACAGCAAACCCCATGGGAAAAGATCACTAGAGTACCTTGGACCCGTGAAGCCCGTACACAGCTCAAGGAGATATGCCGAACAAAACCGATGGTTTGCTAATATTTTACTTCCCGTTACCCACATGCTCTCGCATGATACATACCTTAAAATGGGGGTTAACTTAAAATGTAGTTTTTCACCATTTAGGCATCGTTTGTTCAACCGTTTGACTATGGCTGCAGATATAACTGGCGCGATTCGTATAACTTTCAAGGTACAACTGTAGTCTGAATTCTTTCTTGGCGCGATCAAGGTACAACTGTTGTTCCGGTCGCAGTCTAAAAGTTAATCTAATAGGCTTTGAATACATCTATCATATATCAATTAGAAATTTATCCTTTGGAATGTTTGTTGAAGTGCTGCAATCGTATTCTAAAACAGGTCAAATGACCTGGTTCAGAATGCGTTAAAACACGTATCACCGTCGAAACACTCCCACTATCTCTAATTAGCTTATAATTCGGGCAACTCTTTTGTTTCAGTAAAAATGGGAAAAGTTGCATTTATAATACCCTAAAGTTGCATTTATGGGAATAAAGTTGCATTTATTTTTGATACACTGAAATTTTTAAAATACATTATTCGTTAAAAATGAAAAAATCAGAATTTATTGACAATTTTAGTGGTATACGAAAGTATTATTATTCATAATTAAATTAAAAAAACTTTGACGTTGTTGAACGGCTAATCTCTTTAACATTGAAAAACTGAGCTCAACAGAGACTGATGTTGCCTAACGTTTTTGCAGCAGAAAATACCGATTTGGGAGGAAATCATCTCAGGAAAGTGTAGCAATAACCGTCATGTCATTATTTTTTCAAATCGTTTTTTAAGATACGCTTTAAGGTTGCAAAGATTTTCTTAAGTCCATCGATCTGATATCTTCATTCGCCGTCTCGATAGTGCACTCTTTAATCCGATTTTTCTATGAGACGAATCAAACATTCGTAGCTGCTTTTGATTTTCAGCAAACGTTTTGGCACCTCTGGGTGAACGAAGTTTTGCATTCCTCCTATGGTTGCCTATTTAATTTTAAGCTAAATTTTTAAAAGTTCCAGGTGGTTGCATTTATTCAAAAAGTAGCATTTATGTTGCGGTTATAACTCACTTACAATACACCCCATGTAGGAGGAATTTTGGTTTTAGTACTTTACATGCAGCGTAGAACGTGTGAAAAAAAGTTGCATTTGTTGCAAAAAGTTGCCCTACTTATAATAGAAAATGCTTCTCATTCTCAACATTCAATGCCCCCATTGGTATTTAAATATTTAATTTAAGAGCTCGTGCAAATCTACAAGTTTATCCGATGAGTAAAAAAACATGGTTTTCTTGCATGGCCTCGGTTTACCAATTCAAAGCAAAAAATTAGGGTTTTTTAATCGATGTCTCAAGCATTTACCAAGTCTTAGCAAAATGTACCTACATGTGAAACGGGAAAGCAAATAGAAAAGACCCAGAATAATTTAATAGAAATGCTTTTAGGTTAATGGAAACTCGTTCGTGTGAAGGTATTGGATACAGGATGTTATCTGCTAACAAAAATCTTATTTATCATTCTAAAGCTTCCTGACGCAGAAGTAAACAAACGTAGAGCAGAGTAACAATTTTCCATTGAATTTATAAATACATTTTTACCAATGATAAAAATTCTTTTAGCTCACTGAGTTCTTAAAATGTAACAAAACAGTAAATTATGGAGGCTATTAAGAGGTTAAAGTAGAGATTTATTAAACTTGTTAATTCTCATCTTTTCAGTTATAAACACGAAGATGAATAAATAGTTAATTATACAGGTAAATTAACGACAAAACAGTGGTGTATCAAGGCAGAGGCAACTGTCTCATCTTAGAGATTTTGAAATGACTTTCCAATAAAATTCATATTTTAGTCTCGGTCATTCTGAAAATGTTTAAGAACAAAACTAACATTTTATAACTGTAGCTAAAATACTTGAAACCTCTGAATCATGAGATTTAAAAAAACTGTATTATTGCTTTTTTCCACAACACATGGCTAAATAACCACATCTATCGGCTCAATAATTCCATGACTTTTTCTACCTTTAATTCTTTAGAACAATTCTTTTGGTCCTTTCTTTAGAATAGAATCATTTAGAAAGTTTCTATTGCTCCTTACCTTAGAATTCAATTCTTTGAAAACATCTATCTTTCACACATCGGTTTCCTTCCCTTATAATCAAATCGTTTGGAAAAATTATATTGATTCGTTCCTTACAATATGACCCTCCGGAAAGAATATATTCATTCTTTCGTAGAATAGAACCATTTGTAAATAATATATTGGTTATTTCCTTATTAAAATTCTTTTTTAAATGCAATTGCTCCTTTCCTTAGAATAAAAATCTTTGGAAACACGCATTTCATCGGTCCTTTCCATAGAATAAAATCGTTTTGAAAATTACTTCTTCCCTTATTATATGTGGATCTTTCGTAGAATAGAACCATTTGGAAAGAATATATTGGTTCTTTCCTTAGAATAGAATCCTTTGAAAAGATTATTTTGCTTCTTTTCTTAGAATAGAATTATTTGGAAACACACATTTCATCGGTCCTTTCCACAGAATAAAATCGTTTGGAAATATTACATTGGTTCTTTCCTTAGAATATATGACCCTCTGGAAAGAATGCATTGGATCTTTCGTAGAATAGAACCATTTAGAAAGAATAGATTGGATCTTTCGTAAATAGAATTATTTGTAAATAATATATTGGTTCTTTCCTTAGAATAGAATGATTTGAAAATATTCTATTGGTCCAGAAAATCAAAATCGGTTGGAAGTCAGGCAGGGTAGCTTGTAGGTAGGTAGCAAGGTGGAAATGTACACTTGAACTCATCAGAAGGTTAAAATTAAATGCCAATTTTTTTAAACTCACCCCCTACTAATTTCTCAATGTTCAATGATGACTATATTAGGTTATTATGCTGTAGCCTTGAACAGGCCTCTAAATACCCGGGTGCACAGGTGCACTGTGCACATGAAAATAAAATTGTGCACTTAATTTTTACCTCCTAAGTGCACGCAGTGCACCAAACGTTTAAAAAAGTGGGGGGAAACGTGTTTTATGTTATTTTGATGTTTGAACAAAATATTAGTAAAGCCTCTATCGCACTAAAGAAACGTAATTAAAATTCCTAAATACACACCATGCGAAATCAAACGCTTATACATGAGGAAGGTTTACTTGTGTCACTGCCACCAGAACTTTCCGATGATCGAAACATTTTCAAGGTGGCTCTGTTGAAGCGACTGTCGCGACAGCCGTACGCCGGAGAAGGAGAATTTCGATTTAAAAATATTTTTATTTACTATCTACTACGAACTTATATATATATAAACATACCCAACTAAAATAAAGCAATTTACATTACATTAATACTCATTTATTACGTTTTTTTTTTTTAAATGTGCACCTAAAATATAACCTGTGCACCTAATTTATAAACTTAGGTGCACCTTGTGCACCTGTATTAAAAAATCTATTTCGAGGCCTGGCCTAGAAATAGACTTAAAACTGTACTCCATGGTCTACTTTTTGTATTTGTTCTAATTTCACTGTCCTTCACAGGAATCCCACTCCCGGTGTGATCATCAACCACCCCAAGGGAAAGGATGTCTACAAAGGAGTTCCCAAGGATTACACAGGATTGGTGAGTAGTCAAATATTTTTGAAAGAAACTAAACGAGACCCAATTATGTTTAATTGGGTGATCTAGATATTTAGGATCTGGAGTAGAAGGATATGATTGTAGGATAATGTTCACCGATAGTGTTTTTAACGGTATCTGTACTTAAAATTATTAAACTCATAACATAGTTCATTCTCTTTTACATAAATATATAACATATATCTTTCATAAAATTTAATAATTTCTCTTTTTAAGTGATGGTTTACAACTGCAGATAACCAAAAAAAAAGTGATTAATTACCTTCAAGAATACTTTTTACCATCGGTTCGCAATTGCAGATGCCCATTTCATCGTATATAATTCTTGCAACCTCTTCTAACATTTAAGAAAACACACAACTCTTTTAGGTCAATAATTTCTGTAATTACTTGGGTTAGTTGGGTTCTTTTATGGCGCAATGGCTATATTTTGACATGGTGCACCAGCCACAAGACAATGTCTAGTAACGGACATTTTCACACAAGGAAAGTGTTCTTCCATAGAAGAGAGAAATACATAAGGACAGTTTTAGTGACACAGAAGAGAAAAATTCATCCAGTGAGAAATTGAACATGTGCCACTTACAACTCAGGTTCCTGGCGCAGTGGGCATACTCACTGTACCACGACATCCCGGATATAAATTTGAGGTATAATTTTCTTTCGGTAAATTATTAGCTTTAACGTTATCAAACAATTTTTGTTAATCCTATTTTAGTTGGAAATTGAACTAGAATTTTTTAAATGTCTCACATGTCATTCATACGCTGTAAAGAATAAATATATCGACACAATCTTTTGAAACTTAATGGACGATAGAGTTCTGACGTCAACACCAGATGATGTTGAATTAAGAGAGGCTTTGAATTTTTTAAAAACTAAGCGGTACTTTGCTTTGTGATCCTAGTTTTATTCACCTTAGAGATGAAGACTAATCAATTTGGATAGACAGAATATCAGTTCGATTGCACTAAACAGTTATAGATTATTTTGGGCCGAAAAAACTCAAAAATATTTTTCTAGTCGTAATACCCCGGAAAAGTTGCGCATTTGGGAGACTAAAGAGGGGTAAAAAAAGAAATAAAATCAGTTTATATCTTCCGGTCGCGCATGTGCTGTAAAATTTGCCAAAATTTAGAAAAATTGACATTTTTACAATAATTTTCAATATTTTAAAATTAGCCTCTTCCCGAATGTCATAGCTCAAATTCTTATGTATTAGAACCACAGAAAATAATGTTTAAATATTATTTAAATCCATCAACATCTTTCGGTCAAGCATTGCTTTCAAATTTAATGAAATTTTGAAAAAATTTACAAGTATAGGTAGATTACAGTGCAAGAGGAAAAATTACTAACTAATTGCACGTGTTTTTTTGGTTTTCTTTATTGAATACAAGTTTAAATGTTTAAAAACAAATTATTTTAGACCATTAGTAATATTTATAAACATATTTTTTTTATTGACAAAACTAAGGTTTTTTGTGAAGTCAAAGTAGAATAAGTTCAAGAAAATCATGTTGAACAATTGAACATCTCCGTTTTCATTCACTCTTAGCTGAAGGTACTTTAAAATCTGATTTATGGACGAAGTTAGGCATGGTTGACCATGACAGCAGAGTCGTTCTGATAAAACCATCTTTAGCCTCAGCTCCGAAAACTTTTCCTGAGGCTGCTGTCACTAGTTGCACACATCGTTCAACTGCCTGTGTGTGAGCTGGGAATAGCTTGAATATTATATCCCACTTGGGACTGAGTCACTTTGAATATGTGATTTAATCTCATCGTCACTGATATCTTTTAATAATGGGGGAGAATATAAATCACAGTCCATCCAGTTAATTATTTCCGAGTGGTCTTGAGACTTGAAATTGAGTTTAGGCGGCATGAATGTTTTGATAGTTGTTCTCTTTTGATCTAACTGTCTCGCCTTTAGAATTCGTCGAAGTCTGAGCTCTCTTATGTATTTTGTATTATCTTGTGTCATGGCTAACATTAAATGTTCTGGATGAGCAAAAAAGCCATTTCTTTCGATCACAGGGTCGACAAAATACGTAAATATTTAGGCAGATACCTTGAAAATTGTATTGATTTGTACACAAGTTTTGGTCCCCCTGTAAAGTATTTACTTGTTTTAATACTAAACTACATTGGCATGTATGACTTCAAAATAAATACAACTATTTCTTGAAGTTCAGGTGAGGGACTTTCTTTACTTAAGTACAAATTGAGAGTTCGATTGGCTGTTGTCAACCACCCCTCGGGTGTGACAAGGGACCAGGATCTCGTACAGCCAAATCGTATTTACAGTTTCCCGACGACATGGAAATATCGAGTATATATAGTGCTCTGATCCTTACTTAGTATGCTTCTGTCTATTGTGGGGATCTGACAGCCAATACTCTTGAAGCCAATCACTGGACGTTTTTCGCAGCCACTTAGCTTTTCACCGATTTGCCCTCTGAACGATTTGGAACTCGTTGATTTACCGTCTAGGTAATGTGACAGATGAAATGGCAGTTCATTGAAATGGAGAAGGCAGACTGCCGATTGTAACGGTTTCCTCTAATGTATTTCAATTTGGCGAATCAGACCGTTTTTCCAACCTATATTAATAGCAGTGCCATCACATTCTATGACAGCTAGTTTTTAAAGAGAAATACGACGACCAGACAGATAACAAATAATAGAAGTGCCAATATCTTCAGAACTTCCAGAAGTTAGAGTAACATGGACGATGTAGAGTGAACCAGGTTCTGGAATTAGCGAGTAATACTCCTCCTTTTTTACTCTACGAAACCTTTTCGAATGAGCTAGATCTACCACTAACGTGTCGTCCTTCCTTCCATCCAAATAGAGACCTTGTAGTGGAATTTTCGTCAGATTTACAACACAATTCAGCCTTAACATTTTGTTTTTGTCTATAACATAAGAGACGTCAGAAACGGTAATTAATCCAACGTCGTGCAAAACACTTGATGCGATTGAAGCGATACCGCGATCAGAAACTTCATAACACGATCGCTCAGTAATGCAGTAAATTTAAACTGAATTCTCATCTGCCAATTATTAGAAAAAACTTTTTTCGGCACTTTAAAATCTGGGTCGGTATCGCTAGCTTTACTAGAAGTAAGCTGTAAGTTGTTGCAAGTTGTTAGTTGTTAGTTTTTTTTTCCTTGAATTGTAACTTACCTTTCTTTGTAATATTTTCAAAATATAATTAACTTTGAAGGCAATGCCGACCGGAAGATGTTGATGGATTTAAATAATATTTAAACATTATTTTCTGTGGTTCTAATAGATAAGAATTTGAGCTATTACATTCGGGAAGAGGCTAATTTAAAGATCTTAAAAATTGTTGTACAAATGTGAATTTTTCTGAATTTTGGCAAACTGTACAGCACATGCGCGACCGGAAGATATAAACCGATTATATATATTTTTTTTTTACCCCTTTTTAGTCTCTCAAAAAAATTCGCAACTTTTCCGCGGTATTTCCACTTGAAAAGATTTTTGAGTATTTTCGGATTACACAGAGAACGATGCAAATTACAAAGAACAACGACCAACTTTTTTTCATTCCGTCTCCCATTCTGCTAAATTTCAAATTCCTTTTTTATCTCATTCCATATTATGGTTACAGTTTACGCTTGCATGATTAAAAAATACATTCACACTATCATCATTGCACGTGCATAATAAAAATAATATAATAATTATCGTATAGCTTACTTGAACCTGCGCCGTCTACAACTCGCAGGTTGCTAGCGCCGTGGGCATACCCACTGTGTTTGGAACGAACCTGTATAAAAAATTGTAGTAAATTGTACGAAAATCCGTTGTCAAACGGAAAACTGCCTCAAATGTCACGTGTTCAGTTTATGAAGTAATTAATTCAATTTTAATTATTCGTGAAATTTTAATGATTAAGAAAGGCAATGATCATGTAGCCTGATGTCCACAAAAAATGTAATGCCTTAAAAGTATAAGATTTTTCTGTCTTCTTTACATATTTGCTTCTATATATTTAGGAGGGAGTGACTCCTGAAAATTTCATGGCTGTATTACGAGGTGACAAGCAAGCTTTGACTGGCAAGGGAAGTGGAAAAGTATTAGGAAGGTGATTACTTTGATTTCGATACTTTAGGATACACAATGCTCTATTTAGATTTTTCAAGGTATCGCCAATGTGGCTTGTTCAAATTAAAAGTTTTGTAAAAGTTACCATGTACAAATATTTCCTCAGTTAAAAATCCAAAAGGTTACGTTTTTAGGTAGGTAGTTGAAATAACGTCGCAATGGCAACACAACGGACTTTTGGTGTTCTTGGTTCAATCTCGAAAGGAGAGGTCCGAGGACAACGCCTCACCCCTATTAAGCACGGTTGGATAACGAGAACAACACTTGAAGTGTTACCCCACTCTTCAAACTTCCACACCTCACCAATGTGAGGACATTTGAGGTCACGACAGATTTACATGCACCAGCCCATACATACATGATCTTTAGTCGAATCGCGTTTCGAACTTGCAACCCTCTGGTTGTTATAACCCGATACTCTTCCTACTGGGCTACCGTGGAGCAAATTTTCTTCGAAAAATTGCCTCTTTAAAATAGAAACTTCCCACAAATGAAAACTGCTAAATGGGAACTTTTGGAACATCCTTCCGCTTATAAAATATTTGTTACTAAAATTTTTGGTGAATGAAAAGGACAAAATTAAGAAATAATCACATTGTGCATAGATTTAATAAACATCAAATACGATTTCATTTAATCTGTTTCTCATTCAACTGCTTAAGTCCAATGAACTATAATGAATAGGATAGCTTCTCTTGAGGTGAGCATGATGAATCCAGCGGATGAGCAAGGCTGCCTCGTGTTGAATGATAACTATGAGCTGGGACGGACAACTTATGCTTGGGCGGGGGCAGTGCAGGCTGTCGAGGGACTCCGACCACGTCTCGGATAACCTGGCGCACCTTGCGCGCCTCCCATATGCCCGATTCTTCTTTCGTTTCCTCATTCGAGGCTTTCCCTGCCAATCCAGTGTGGGTTTTAAGTTACTCGGTACGGAAGGGACTGCTTCCACTCGAGAGAGAGAGAGAGAGAGAGTGATTTAATGTATTTTTTGATTAAACACTAAATTCCGACTGTTTTAGGGCCAACGCACACATTCAATTTTTTAGCGTGCGGTGCCGCTGTGGCAACGCAAGTGCAGCCTGAGACACATTAGATCCAATGGAGTAGTGCGCACATGTCTGCGGCCCCGCACGAACAACTTGCGTGCAATTTGTACAGCAGTTCCAATGGCGCCGCAGCTCGCCGCACACGCTTCTCCCGTCTCAAGCATCTTGTTTTCATAAATACATGGAATATAAATAATAATTAATAAATGGTTGTATCCAGTAACGCCTATTTTGTTTCAAAATATACTTTTTGTACACCAAGTAAGCGAAATAAACGCGTTTTCTTCGATAGAATATTTATCGCAAATGGAGCGAAATTAGTACTTGCGTCATTTCCCGGTTATGTGTGCAGTGTCTTTTACTCTATTTGACGCTGCTGCGCCAAAGCCCAACTATGCACACGTAATCGTAAAAATGACGCAAGTACTCATTTCGCGCCAATTTGGATGGATATCTATCGAAGAAAACGTGTTTATTTCACTTATTTCGTGTACAAAAAATTTATTTTGAGACAAAATAGACGTGTTACTTGATACATCCATTTATTAAATGTTATTTATATTCCATTTATTTATGAAAACAAGGTACTTGTGACCGGAGAAGCGTGTGCGGCGATCCGAGGCGCCGTAGGGAACTGCGGAACAAATTGCACGCATGTTGGACGTGCGTCGCCGCAGCGGCGCCGGAGGCATGTGGGCACTACCCCATTGCATCTAATTTATCTCAGACCGCACTTGCGTTGCGGCAGCGGCGACGCACGTTGAAAAACCGGATGTGTGCATAGGGCCATTTTGTGACCGTTATGCGTTTTAAATGAAAATGTAAATATACGTCACATTTTTAAAATCAGTCATGAATACTAATTACTATTTACAGTGGACCGAATGATCATGTATTTGTGTATTTCGCTGACCATGGCGCTCCTGGGCTGATTGCTTTCCCAGAAAGTGTAAGTTTCTTTTTAAACATTTCATTTTAGTTTAATATAGTTTCGCAAAAATAGTTAAATTCACTTGCTAAGTGATATATTATCATCACGTCAGATCATTTGTAAAATGTGTGCACTCAGTATTGTATGTTCAATTCGAACAAAATTATTTTTTAAATAAATTTTACTCTTTTGAATTTTAATAACTGATAGTTTGCAACTTGTGTCTAGGAATTGACGGCAAAAGATTTAAAAAAGACTATTAACTACATGCACAAGAACAAGATGTATGGCAAAGTAAGAACTTTTTCATTTGTTTACTTTAATTTACAGCCCAAATCCATAAGTAAAATGTATTATTCTAGAATTAAATATAAGATATAAAGTATTATGTAAAATACAGTAGCCCTTCGATAGATCGTGGTTCTTGGGATAGAAGAAAAAAGTACTGTCTTCGAAACCATTCCAATCTTAGAGGGGATACAAAAGAAGAGTGAGTAATGGTTAACGTTTTATGTTCCCTGACTCACGTGACCAAAACTAGTAGTAACGTTACCCAAACACTTCTATCGGGAGGAAACGAACATTCATCATTTGATTGGTCCACGGGACGGGGAGAGAAAGACCATTCTTTGATTTATCATCCGATTGGCCAGCATGACATAGTGCACTTGGCGATTTTACTGTTTTTGTCACAAATTTATAGAAATGTGTACCCCTACTAGGATTGCCAACTTTTTCTGACAAATTTTAATTTCGTGTTTCACCTTAATAAGACGACGATATAGTAACAAATTATGTTATATCAAGTGGACTTTTCTTAATTTAAAACTGTGTAAAACTAAAATTTAAGCACAAAATCGATTACCTTTTTATATATAAATATCACTAAGATAATATATTCATAGCATATTTTTGAAAAAGAAATTTATTTCTTATTCTCTCTTTGAGAACACCTTTATACTTTTATAACCGCCAATTTATCGGCGAAGAACTAACAAACATCGTTATAACCGATTCTGCGATATATTGAAGCGTAATATAACTGTATTTGCAAAGAAATCTGTAAACACAAGATTTAGTTGCATGTTCTATGATGTGTAAACCAGATTAGAAAATGTAATACATATGTGTCCGTAATAAGCAATTTGGACAGTGGAAAACTTTAAAACTTCTTGTCAACTTTGAATTACTTTTTGGTTAAATTGAACTACTGCAATCATCAATCCACTCTGTTTACTATACATTCATTAAATCATATCATATAAACACTCTTTCAGATGGTCTTTTACATTGAAGCGTGCGAATCAGGATCCATGTTTGAAAACTTACTACCCAACAACATAAATGGTAAACTCATTTATTATTTTAAGTGCTTTCTTTCGTTACTATTAAAACTTAGAAATTCAGCAACTTAGTCATTCCATTTGCGTTAATAGTCAATTTGTGGTTTGTATAGGAAATAGAGTTATGCTTGTCTTTGTCCTGAAATTATTCTAAAACAGAAAATATATACAATAGATTGTTATATCCTAATTCCCTTAGTTTAAAATAATGATTTATATATAATTTTACTAATTTGTTGTTGTTGTTTCTTATGCCTACACTGGCAGACCAAAGAAGTGCCAGGCCCGTCGAAGACGGCAAGAGGCGAGGGGGGTGCGGCTTCCATGCAAGTGAGCCCCATTGGGAGGAAGTCCGACTTAGCTCGAATTCTTAGCCAACAGATGGCAGCACATCGACACGAGAGGTCACATTTTCACGACATTCAATCATACTCAGGCAAACGGTTGTAATTTTGATCCAAACTAGAGACCAACTAATCCCTGGTTCGGCACCCCCAGAGGTATTGATTTATTATGGGAACATGGATGACTTTGTGACCACGACAGATTTTTAGTGCACCAGTCACCTTTAGCGTACACGGGAGTTTTCGGTCAGTTGGGCTCAAACTCATGATCAGTCAGTCACGAGCTCGATGCTCTACCGAACTGGCCACCCGGCCCTACCAATTTTTTAAATGTTAACCCTTTAATCGATGTTTACGGATATATAATGGAAAAATTTTCCTAAAGATGGCAGTTAACCCTCCTTGTAGTTGCCTCGACGAACTGTCTCGTCATTAGCAAGACTTACCAGATCTTGATTGACGCGATATCACTTGGAGGGTTAATCAAAACATAGAAAAATCCACATGAACTTGGAAGGGAAGAGAAATCTTAGCAAATTTTACTTTCCTAAAATAAATTTCTGTATCTAGGGTAATACTTTACAGCTATCTTGATTGTACTGACGTTCTGCATACTTATGTTTTAAACCATGTTTTTTATTGATTGGCACTTCATCGAGTTATGTTTTTCGTTTCTATTAAGTTAAAGCAATTTTTAATTAAATTACTAATCGTTTAATATTGAAAAGAATACCTTCTACCCCATTAAAACCTTAAAAGTATAAAGAATTAATTACTTTCTGTTTTATAGCGCCACTGTCGGTCAAATTTATTAATTGTTAATTATTTTTATGTGCCCAGTGTATGCCACTACCGCTGCTAACTCAGAAGAATCTTCATACGCATGTTACTTCGATGATTCAAGGGATACATACCTCGGGGATCTTTACAGTGTGAACTGGCTTGAAGACTCCGATAAGGTGAGCAGTCATTACCACTATTTTTTATTTAGGGATTTTATGAAACTTAATGACCGACGGCATTATAATTGCTAAACAGAACGAATTATTCCGTCCAAAATGGGTCAACCAATTCCTTTGGGAATCGTGGGTAGACAAGTGAATTGATGTCACATTGAAGTTATTGGCGACGCCCCGGAATCAATCTCATTTGTAAAGATCCATTACATTATTTTGATCCACGGTCAGATGACGAGGTCAACTTCTGCGCTGATATCCCACCCTCTAAACTTCCACACCACGCTAACGTGAGGACATTTGAGTCCACGATAGATTTAATGTACACCAGGTTCCCACACAAGTACACTAGGTTCTTTTAGTTGTATCTAGTTTTGAATTCTCAACACTCCGGTTTCCAACCGGGATACCCCGGTCCCTGAAACTTAATGATCGACAACAATGCAATCGCTGAACATGACGAGTTATACATAAGTCCTAAAGGGGTCATCGGAAAGTTCCTGGTTCGAATCCGGGTCCGGGCATGGATGTTTGTAAACGTATGGTGTAGAGGCGGCTGGTGCACCTTAAATCTGTCGTGGCCGAAAGTCCTCACGTTGGGTTGGCGTGGAAGTTTGGAGAGTGGGGTGCCAGCTCAGGTGTTGCTTCGTCATCTGACCGTGGTTCAAAATTACGAAGTGTTGTCCTCGGATCTTTCCCTTAAGGGACTGATCCCGGACCGTCGCCAATAGCCCGTTGTGTTGCTCTAGTACGACGTTAACTAAAATTACCAATTACCTAAAGGGGTCAACCAATTGCTCTGGGAATCGTGGATAGGCAATTGAATTGATGTCACATTGGAGTATTGGCGACGGCCCTGAATCAATCCCGATGATAAAGATCCAGGACATCTTTTTGAACCACGGTCAGATGACGAGGTCAACTCCTGAGCTGGTACTCCACTCTCTAAACTTCCACACCACGTCAACGTGAGGACATTTGAGGTCACGACAGATTTAATGTACGTTAGCTCTCCACTAGGACCTAGGTTCTTTTAGTTGAATCTAGTTTCGAACTCGCAACTCTCTGGTTTCTAATCAACTACTCTTTCCAAACGGGATACCCCGGTCCCTAAAACTTAATTATCGACATCAATGTAATCGCTGAACATGACGAGTTATTCCCAAGTCCTAAAGGGGCTAACCGATTCCCATGGGAACCATGGGACTAAATGCATTGCCAGGGCAACAGCTCCGAGTCGCAACGTAAAACTTGAGAGCGACTTCCTTACCAGCAGATTTAACATATAAGTACTTCTCAGCTAAGAAAGGATAAATCTTTTGAGAAGTGTACTGAAAATTCCACCCGCACTGTTGACTTTTACCATTAACTTTAATGTCTACACAAAGCATGCACTACATACGGACAGGATTCCATCCTCAAAGGTCTTAAATCTTCATAAAAGTGGACTACACAAGATAACAATTATTTTTTATTTAATCGTCTTTTATAACACCAAGTAGTTTCGACGAGATATCTCGTCCATCAAAGTCTGTTAAGTTCTACTAAAGACAAGTTATTTCGTCAAGACAAAACAACCCTATTACTCCTAGGGGAATGAAGAAACAAATTTATCCTCCACACAGAACTGGTTAGTTTGGAACAGGTTCTTAAATCAGAGGCTGTCCACTACAGGACATTTTTTGATGCGAATATAAACTACCAGGTGGGTTATGCAAAATTTAGAGAACTAAATTTTATAAAATACAGGTATAAGAAGGTCGATGAAATAATAAGAAAAGGTGTATGTTTTTCCAGTTGAGTTATGTCGAACGGAAAAAAACCATTTTGTGAGTTTTTTTAATGAGGTTTGGCATCTACCACTAATTAGGCTATACTTGATCTTCAATGTTCAACGAAACGCATGTCCAATTTTAAAGAATTTAAGCTTAAGTGATTTATATAAAAATCTAGAAAAAAGTAGTTTAAAAAATTTGAATGCGATACTTCCAGGAAATTTTAAGCTTCTCTGTATCCCATTAGTGTGAAAACAAGCTTTTTCAAGTATGTACCCAAGTGTAAATTGAGTGCTAGTAAGGGGGAACATGAAAATGTCTTTGAGCATGTCTGCAAAAGGATTAACCCCCCTTCATCAAGTCTTGTTTAAAAAAAGTGTAACGCGTCAACTTCAATGTTAAGTGAATAATTCCTGTTAAGAAAAGGATTATGTTTTGTCGTTTTCTTTCTCACGCAACACTCCCCCCCTCCCCCTTTATAAAACTAATAAAATCCCTGCTCTTTCAATCTTACAATCCGAGCCCCTTGAAGTTTTGCACGTTACCCCTGGTCTATACTGATTCGAAATTGCTCTCTTGGTAACAATCCAAGTGGTTTCGACGAGATATTTCGTCTATAAATATCTGACCAATTCTTCTAATTGCAAGATCCAAGACAACGAACCTCTGAACGTCACCATATTCCCCATAAGACCCTATTCACATGAGGCGTTTTCTAACGCGCGTTTTCCTAGGTCAGCTTTTATTAAGCTATACATTAAAGTTATAAAATTATCAGCTATACATTACATTTTATGTTTCTTAACCCCCTAATTCAAGTTTCTACCTTTGCGATCGGTGAAGATAGAGTGAAAATTTCAACGGATTTCAAATCAGCGTACATTCTACGCCATATTGATGCCAAAAATTTTTACTATTTAATTATCTACCACTTGATTATTTAATTATTTATTAGCCGACCAACCGGTATAGTGGTTAAGGTGTTAGCCTCTAGATCGGAAGGTTCCTGGTTCGAATCCGGGTCCGGGCATGGTTGTTTGTAAACGTATGGTGTAGAGGCGACTGGTGCACCTTAAATCTGTCGTGGCCGAAAGGCCTCACGTTGGGTTGGCGTGGAAGTTTGGAGAGTGGGGTGCCAGCTCAGGTGTTACTTCGTCATCTGACCGTGGTTCAAAATTACGAGGAGTTGTCCTCGGATCTTTCCCTTAAGGGACTGATCCCGGACCGTCGTCAATAGACCGTTGTGTTGCTCTAGTACGACGTTAACTAAAATTACCATTGCCATTAATTATTTATTAAATAAATATTTATTTCAAGAAAATCACATTTAAAGTATCGATCTGGTGTAAAATTTTCCGTACAATTCTACGCACGATCGAAATTAAAAACAGATTTATTACTTAATTATTTACCACTTGATTATTTAATTATTTATTAAATAATTAATTATTTATTTAACGAAAATCACATTTAAGGTATCGATCTGGTATAAAATTTTCCAGATTTCAAATACGTTGAAATTTTTACTCTATCTTTAACGATCGCAAAGGTAGAAACTTGAATTTGGCGAATAAAAAACCTAATTTAATGTATAAGAAAAGCTGACCTTGGAAAATACCCGTTAGAAAACTCCTCATGGGGCTTTAGTGTAGTATTGCTTCTCCCCATACTCAACACGCCGACCAACCGGTATAGTGGTTAAGATGTTGGCCTCTAGATCGGAAGGTTCCTGGTTCGAATCCGGTCATGGATGTTTGTAAACGTATGGTGTAGAGGCGGCTGGTGCACCTTAAATCTGTCGTGGCCGAAAGTCCTCACGTTGGGTTGGCGTGGAAGTTTGGAGAGTGGGGTGCCAGCTCAGGTGTTGCTTCGTCATCTGACCGTGGTTCAAAATTACGAAGTGTTGTCCTCGGATCTTTCCCTTAAGGGACTGATCCCGGACCGTCGCCAATAGCCCGTTGTGTTGCTCTAGTACGACGTTAACTAAAATTACCAATTACCTAAAGGGGTCAACCAATTGCTCTGGGAATCGTGGATAGGCAATTGAATTGATGTCACATTGGAGTATTGGCGACGGCCCTGAATCAATCCCGATGATAAAGATCCAGGACATCTTTTTGAACCACGGTCAGATGACGAGGTCAACTCCTGAGCTGGTACTCCACTCTCTAAACTTCCACACCACGTCAACGTGAGGACATTTGAGGTCACGACAGATTTAATGTACGTTAGCTCTCCACTAGGACCTAGGTTCTTTTAGTTGAATCTAGTTTCGAACTCGCAACTCTCTGGTTTCTAATCAACTACTCTTTCCAAACGGGATACCCCGGTCCCTAAAACTTAATTATCGACATCAATGTAATCGCTGAACATGACGAGTTATTCCCAAGTCCTAAAGGGGCTAACCGATTCCCATGGGAACCATGGGACTAAATGCATTGCCAGGGCAACAGCTCCGAGTCGCAACGTAAAACTTGAGAGCGACTTCCTTACCAGCAGATTTAACATATAAGTACTTCTCAGCTAAGAAAGGATAAATCTTTTGAGAAGTGTACTGAAAATTCCACCCGCACTGTTGACTTTTACCATTAACTTTAATGTCTACACAAAGCATGCACTACATACGGACAGGATTCCATCCTCAAAGGTCTTAAATCTTCATAAAAGTGGACTACACAAGATAACAATTATTTTTTATTTAATCGTCTTTTATAACACCAAGTAGTTTCGACGAGATATCTCGTCCATCAAAGTCTGTTAAGTTCTACTAAAGACAAGTTATTTCGTCAAGACAAAACAACCCTATTACTCCTAGGGGAATGAAGAAACAAATTTATCCTCCACACAGAACTGGTTAGTTTGGAACAGGTTCTTAAATCAGAGGCTGTCCACTACAGGACATTTTTTGATGCGAATATAAACTACCAGGTGGGTTATGCAAAATTTAGAGAACTAAATTTTATAAAATACAGGTATAAGAAGGTCGATGAAATAATAAGAAAAGGTGTATGTTTTTCCAGTTGAGTTATGTCGAACGGAAAAAAACCATTTTGTGAGTTTTTTTAATGAGGTTTGGCATCTACCACTAATTAGGCTATACTTGATCTTCAATGTTCAACGAAACGCATGTCCAATTTTAAAGAATTTAAGCTTAAGTGATTTATATAAAAATCTAGAAAAAAGTAGTTTAAAAAATTTGAATGCGATACTTCCAGGAAATTTTAAGCTTCTCTGTATCCCATTAGTGTGAAAACAAGCTTTTTCAAGTATGTACCCAAGTGTAAATTGAGTGCTAGTAAGGGGGAACATGAAAATGTCTTTGAGCATGTCTGCAAAAGGATTAACCCCCCTTCATCAAGTCTTGTTTAAAAAAAGTGTAACGCGTCAACTTCAATGTTAAGTGAATAATTCCTGTTAAGAAAAGGATTATGTTTTGTCGTTTTCTTTCTCACGCAACACTCCCCCCCCTCCCCCTTTATAAAACTAATAAAATCCCTGCTCTTTCAATCTTACAATCCGAGCCCCTTGAAGTTTTGCACGTTACCCCTGGTCTATACTGATTCGAAATTGCTCTCTTGGTAACAATCCAAGTGGTTTCGACGAGATATTTCGTCTATAAATATCTGACCAATTCTTCTAATTGCAAGATCCAAGACAACGAACCTCTGAACGTCACCATATTCCCCATAAGACCCTATTCACATGAGGCGTTTTCTAACGCGCGTTTTCCTAGGTCAGCTTTTATTAAGCTATACATTAAAGTTATAAAATTATCAGCTATACATTACATTTTATGTTTCTTAACCCCCTAATTCAAGTTTCTACCTTTGCGATCGGTGAAGATAGAGTGAAAATTTCAACGGATTTCAAATCAGCGTACATTCTACGCCATATTGATGCCAAAAATTTTTACTATTTAATTATCTACCACTTGATTATTTAATTATTTATTAGCCGACCAACCGGTATAGTGGTTAAGGTGTTAGCCTCTAGATCGGAAGGTTCCTGGTTCGAATCCGGGTCCGGGCATGGTTGTTTGTAAACGTATGGTGTAGAGGCGACTGGTGCACCTTAAATCTGTCGTGGCCGAAAGGCCTCACGTTGGGTTGGCGTGGAAGTTTGGAGAGTGGGGTGCCAGCTCAGGTGTTACTTCGTCATCTGACCGTGGTTCAAAATTACGAGGAGTTGTCCTCGGATCTTTCCCTTAAGGGACTGATCCCGGACCGTCGTCAATAGACCGTTGTGTTGCTCTAGTACGACGTTAACTAAAATTACCATTGCCATTAATTATTTATTAAATAAATATTTATTTCAAGAAAATCACATTTAAAGTATCGATCTGGTGTAAAATTTTCCGTACAATTCTACGCACGATCGAAATTAAAAACAGATTTATTACTTAATTATTTACCACTTGATTATTTAATTATTTATTAAATAATTAATTATTTATTTAACGAAAATCACATTTAAGGTATCGATCTGGTATAAAATTTTCCAGATTTCAAATACGTTGAAATTTTTACTCTATCTTTAACGATCGCAAAGGTAGAAACTTGAATTTGGCGAATAAAAAACCTAATTTAATGTATAAGAAAAGCTGACCTTGGAAAATACCCGTTAGAAAACTCCTCATGGGGCTTTAGTGTAGTATTGCTTCTCCCCATACTCAACACGCCGACCAACCGGTATAGTGGTTAAGATGTTGGCCTCTAGATCGGAAGGTTCCTGGTTCGAATCCGGTCATGGATGTTTGTAAACGTATGGTGTAGAGGCGGCTGGTGCACCTTAAATCTGTCGTGGTCGAAAGTCCTCACGTTGGGTTGGCGTGGAAGTTTGGAGAGTGGGGTGCCAGCTCAGGTGTTGCTTCGTCATCTGACCGTGGTTCAAAATTACGAGGCGTTGTCCTCGGATCTTTCCCTTAATGGACTGATCCCGGACCGTCGTCAATAGCCCGTTGTGTTGCTCTAGTACGCGATGTTAACTAAAAATTACCAATTACCCATACTCAACACACGTAATGAATCAATAACTGCATCTATTGGCTGAGGTAGGTATGTAGTTAATTAATATCGCACTGGAGCAAAACATCGGGCTATTAGATCCGGGATCAATCCCGTAGGGAAAGATGCAGCAAGGTACCATCTCAAAATTTTTAAACACTTATTTAACGAGCTTAACACCGAACTGGTACCCCACTTTCAAAATCCCTCATGAACGTGAATTCATTTGAGGCAACGACAGATTTAACTAGCACCAGCCCCCGGTTTTTGGCTTCCGGAACTCGCAATTGGAGGGTTGGTAATCCGTGGCTCTTGCAACTGGGCAACAGCGGTCTCTATGGGTAGAAAGAAGCCTTGAAAATATTATTTTAGTCAATAAGTTTAACATGTCTAGATGTCATGCAGGGAAGACTGACTGGGTTACCAAACGCAAGAATGTGTCAGCGCCCCTTCAGAGGGTTAATATACTTAACCATCTTGGTGGTTGCCTCAACGATATATATCGTCATTAGCAAATTTGACCCTATCTTGATGGATGAGATATCTCGTAATTAGGAAAAACGGATCAGATCTCGCCACCATAAAAAAAAAGCGGCAATATCTTTATTACGAGATATCTCTTCATTAGCAAAATTGGTCAGATCTAGATGGACGAGAAATCTTGCCAATAGGGTTAATATGCAGCACTTAAGTCTCAATACACGCAGAATACACTATTGCCATAAAAATTTGCGCACCAAGAAATAATTGTGGGATCGTAACGAAACTTGGCATGAAGATACGTGTCGGCCAGATATGCAAATGATTATAAATGCAGCGTGATTGAGCATTGTGTAATGTCACTAGAGGGCGTTGAACTTCGTTCTCCTTGGAGTATAAACAGGTAAGCAGAGCTTCTTTGAATGTGTTTATTCTTTTGCACAGAACACGCTGAGATAGACATGCCGTTACGCCGCCATCGAAGACAATATGAGCAGCTGTCAAAGTTCGAGAGGGGAAGAATCATCGGGATGATGGAAGCTGGGTGGTCAGCTCGTCGAGTAGCTCGTTAAGTAGGCCGTTCTGATTTTGCTGTGAGGAGTTGTTGGGACCAGTGGACAGAAGAGACGTCATTTACGCGGCGATCAGGCTCAGGACGCAATCGATAGACCAGTCGTCGAGAAGACCGTCACATCATACGAAACGCACGCGTAGAGCCAACTGCCTCATTGGCCGCTATCCAGACACAGGCAGCACCTTCACTACGGGCCCCTGCGTCTTCCCGAACTATCGCAAGGCGCCTGGCTGAAGGACATCTGGAATCGCGGCGCCCATTACGTGTGCTGCCAATGACACCCACCCACCGACGCCTCCGTTTTGAGTGGTGTCGCGCACGACGCGATTGGACTGCAACGGAATGGAACTAGGTCGTCTTCAGCGACGAATCAAGATTCAATTTGAGCAGTGATGACAATCGTGTTCGTGTGTGGAGACCCCGTATGAACACCTCAATCCTGCCTTCGCTTTACAGCGACACACCGCTCCCACAGCTGGTGTGCTGGTATGGAGTGCCATTGCTTACCATACTCAGTCACCCCTAATATTAATCCATGGCACAATGACAGCCCAGCGGTACGTTCGTGACATCATTCAGCCACATGTGATACCACTCATGGCAGGGCTCCCAGGAGCCATTTTTCAACAAGACAATACTCGGCCACACACAGCAAGGATGTCACAAGACTGCCTCCGCCACATTACTACCCTTCCCTGGCCTGCTCGATCCCCATATTTGTCACCAATCGAGCATATCTGGGATCATTTGGGACGGCAAGTTGGACACCCTACGAGTTTGGTAGAACTAGAGGCGCGTTTACAGCAACTATGGAACGAGATGTCTCAGGACATCATACGGAACATGTATGCCTCAATGCCCGCTCGTATCGCATCGTGCATTCGCGCTAGAGGAGGTCCAAAAAAGTATTAAAACTTCCGTTCATTTTTTTTTTCTGCAATAAATTATCCTTTTTCTTTGATTTTCTAATCACTTACTTATATCAAAGTAGTACTTACATGTGTAAAATTTCGTTTCATTTTGACGACTTTTTCTTGGTGCGCATATTTTTATGGCAATGAGTGTATTATCCTTCTCCGTTAAACTACTAAAATTAACATTTATTCATTTGTTTTCCATTAGGGTACATAGCCAGTTGTGTTGCTCCAGTGCGACGTTAATTAAAATACCCAGCATACCTACCTTTAAGGTGCATATTTTTAATATTCGATAATGAATTCAACACAAACCAGTAATTTTGAGCAATTTTTATTTTACTTGTTAAGAGATGCCTGCTGAAATGTTTGTATAATGTATTGATACTAATAATATAGTGATGCATAATTCTACCTCACAGGAAGTTTTGTCCGATGAAACACTCCTTCAACAATTCAAGATAGTTAAGAAAGAAACTACTGATAGCCACGTACAGGAATTCGGAGATTTGGTAAGAGCTAGTCATTCATTATCTTTACTGGTATCTCTTATTTAAGTCCAATCTCGTGATAGCGCCTTGAGGAAACGAAGGTTCGTTAGTTGCATTATATCTCTAGGGGCATGGTTGCCCAAACTGCGCCAAACGGAAGACAAGTAATGTACAAACACACACAATGAAAGTTTTACTAACACAAAAAAAAATGCACTCTGGGAGGAAACGAACCTGTGCTGCCTGCAACTCGCAAGATGGTTGATTTTGGGTGAAGTGGAACAGTTGCCATATTTGGCTAAGCTGTACCTATCGCAAGACAACGGGAAAGGGAAGAGCAAAGAGCAGAAGAGGTAAAAAAAAAGGAAGGACAGATCACTGATATCACTCGGCTGTGATGCCCGTACACACCTAACGAATATGTGCTCCTGAGGGCTACAACTCGCAATTGGCTAGCGCAGTGGACTAACCCACTCTGAGCCACTGTGGCCTCTTATGATACAAATGACAATCCCAAAATAAGTTTCGTCTTTCCATATTGACGAAAGGATGGGCTAAAAGAATAAATTATGGCTTGTCCTACTGACTGACACCAGAGCCTCTATACTGGACATTAATTTGCCTATACAGCTCAAAAGCGTTGGCCCGGGGCAGAAAGGGCTTAAAACTGCGGCGTACATCGCAGAACAAAGTATTTTGCAGCTTAATTTTAACAAAATTATGGCCGTTTTTTTTTTAATCATAAGTTACGATGTTCTGTAGTGTAAAGCTCTCTCCTTGCCACACCTTTTTTTTTCTTTTTTAGCTACGGTACAACATCCCTACAACGCCCACATTACCACAAACACTTTATAAATAACACATCTTCTATGTCAATGACACAATATTTAACTTCAAAAATGATCGACAGGATTGCAGATTCTGAAAGTATGCCTTGGTTTGAAATAAAGTGTTAATTAATTTTGATGTTTTATTATAAACTAGCCGGGCTGCGCCGGCTAGCGCTCGGCGGTGTGTAATAGTGTTTTTTTTAAACTTTTTTACGCACCGTAATCAAGCATGTTTTGATTTGTATATTTTATTTATTTTTATGAAACAATTCTTCAAATCATTGCGAGCGTATTCAATCAAATATTTAAGGAAAGTTGGTCGAAATATACATATACCGCTACAAAATTATACATGTCTAGTGATAGTTTGCAGGAAATAGACATATCATTAAAATCTAACTCCTAAATAATATTTCTACAATAGGTAATATACCAGAACACATAATGCAAACAAAAATAAAATTCGAATCCTTGAAAAAATGCAAAATTCCGAAGAAAAAAAATACGTACGTATCTATTCAAACGTGTTGAATTTCGATTTCCTGAATATATTGTGAAATAGAATAATGCGACAAAAGACTTTTCAACGATATTGACAAAGACAATAATGATTTATTAACAAAAAAAAATACATATTTATAATACTTGAGAATCCTCAAATTTGTCCACAACATCTCGCAGTCAACTCAAATACGCAAACACGGAATTCTAAATCAAATTAAAAAAAGCAAACATTAATTCTGAAGTGGCCAGATACCGGGTAGCAAAATTATGTTTAAATTACTTTTACATCAAAGGAAGAAATAAGAAGTCAGTTCAAACATAAATTTTTACAATTTAATTCCTTACTTTGCATAGAAATTGACCTCGGCTATTTAAAAACAGCAAGAATTCAAAATATCTGGGTTATTTTATTTACGTTGATTGTTGCCATTCGACGATACACAAATAACGTCGATTTTGGGTCCACGTACGTTAGTGTTTTATATATATAGATATGTAATACCTATTTAGCCGATAATTGTGTTTTACGTCTGTTTTTGATTTGACTGCAGTTTTCGAAATTTGGACAAAATGCCTGCAGAACAATTGCAATTGCTTGGAGTTGTGTTGCAGAACACTGAATATAAATTATGCACCCGGGAGCGTTGGGGTAGGTGAAAGTAACTAAGTACAGTGCGCGAGGTTAGTTGGATTTAATGGCGCAAGGGGCAATGTTTGGCCAAACTGAGCCAAACACTAGCAAGTAATGAAGCAGAAAACATCAAGTAAAGGACGTACAAAACAAGGGAAGTTTTAGCATTGCTGGACAAATTGGACAAGGAGGGTTCTTGAGATGCTCTTGGGGTTACTGATTCTCTTAACTTCACATAAATTCTTCTCTAATTGAAAAGTTTTAATTAATGCAACGTGGGCGAATTCTTCCCAATCATGGCTGGTACCCGGGAAAAATTCGGAGACTACCCTTGTATAATACGAGAACGTACGATTTTAACTAGATTGCGAAGTGGGCACTTTAGGAATATGAAATTCTTGAATGGTCGCAAATACTTTCTTGTTTGTCCTAAATTCAAGGGAGAACACGCTTCAATTAACCACATTCTTTACTGTATTGCCTTTCAGAAGTACTTAAGAATCCTGAGGACATTATCACTTCTTTGAGGACGAATAACTAGTTAGTCCTGGTCTAACATGGCGGGAAGAAATTCTTGTTTGAACAAAAATATGTTCTCTTTTATCCTAAAAGCAAGGGGAACACGACCCTAATAATCCCATTTTTTCTTGTATTGAAATGAGCTTGTAGGATAGATGTGAGAATATTTGAGGCCACGTCATATTTAACGTGCACAGTAACGACGGTCTTTGATTGGATTTGAACTCGTAACCTCCTAATTGCTAATCCGTTACTCTTCTGACCGGGTTTCCCACAGATTTACGGGTGAAAAAGCACACAAATTTATTTTAAACTATTGATTAGTTAAAAAATTATTTTAATATATATTTGGTTTCTTGCAGTCCATCGCCAACTTGCCTGTCGGTGAGTTTCAGGGTAGGAAGGACAGCAAATCGATTGTCATGCCGGAAGTTGAGGTGAGTGAAAACGATTATGGCAAGTTTAAAAATAGCTCTCGAAGGTTTAAAATTCTGAATTAGTTAGCAAGTTTAAATCTCTTACAGGGTGAAGATAAGATTAAAAATGGAATTTTTGAAATTCCATTTTTAAACTTGCTTTAACTTTTTCAGGATGTGTGGTATGTCTGTCGTCATCTCCGTGAAACAGATACGGTTAGGTATATAAGAGTCTTTTTCCGTGAAGCTAAATGTAATGTTTCGGTGGAACGTGTTTCATGTATGTATTCCGAATGTGACGTCACTCGGCATGTTTTACAAATATGATTTTAATTTAAAAAAAATCCAAATTGGCAATTATGATAGTTGCTTGGTCAACACCGCATAGCTTAAACACCAAACGTCATCAAAACAGCGATAAATTACGTCTTAAGTTAATACTGACACGTTTAATGCGAGAGTATTAGGGTAACGGTTGGTTGTATTGACGTTTTATGGAGCAAGTTAGCCAAGCTGTACCAAACCCAAGGCAACGTCAAGTAAAAAGTGTCCTGAAAAGGAAAAAAAAAAGGATTGGGGGGAAAATGGGGGGATGAAATCTGGAAAAGATCGCTTGAGCATCCCGCGAGGACGTGTCTTCTGACTTCTAGACATCAAGACATAATGGGAACGTGTCTACTGACTAATAGTGACATCTCCTATACACCACAAGACATAATAAGAGACATAGGGGGCTCTATTAAATTCATGTTATGTGCAAAATACATTCACATAAGAGGATGTTTCAGTGCAAACAGAAACAATCCTGAGAGATAATACTTCAAGCTTAGAACTAATTTGATTTATCTCCGTTTTGATTATGTTTGGGCGTTCATTTTGGCGACATGCTGAAATTGGATTCGAGTAACAAACCGAACACCTCATATTACGAAAGAAAAGACTAGCACTCCTGTATTTAACTGTGCCGAAATCCATCTCATAAGGTGATAGGCTCTTTACCCATAAAGATTTCCCTTCCATAAAAAAACTTTTTTAAGGGTTAAAAATCTTAAAATACTTAAAAATTGCACTATTAACCTGCAAAGTTGTGCTAATTAACACCATGATTAAATAACGTTTTGTTGCCACCAACATACTTAAAGTATGCTATTAAACATACTAATTAAATATGTTATTGAAACTTGCAGAAAGATGTTGTTCGAAGTCGAGATGTGCATGCCGAAATCGCGAAGAGGAAATATCTGAAGGCAAACTCGGAGGAAGAAAAAACCCAATTGTTGAGGAAACTGTCAAAATTGTACAGTGTAAGTATAATTTGAAATCTAACAGGGATCTGTCATTAGTTTCATAATGAAATAATAGTAGATTTTGAGTGCCATTTTGAAATGCAATCGATAATAAGCACTAATTTCGGCGATAAATGTCTTAGAGCAATATCGAAATTATTTTATGTTAGAAGACTTAATTTCATGGCATAAAAGAATTCGCGCAAACCCGCATTTTTACTAGATGTCTGTAAAACTAGACGGTCGGCTTAAAGGTAAAATTCTAATTCAACGATGGTTCTAAAATGACCGTATAACCACAAGCCATACCTAGTTAAGTTTGATCTTGGCGTGATTTCAGTTTTTTGTCGCCAAATAATGTCAAACGACAATGGCTAGTATTAGATGGACAGAATCAATTATTTTTCAGAATCGAATATTTGGTATTAGAGTACTTTCAAGTTCGAATGCATATTCTAAAAATGATTAATCGATAGTTAGAATCTTACAAGTGCGATATAAGACAGAATATTATTTTTTTTTAATATCTGAATACTTTGGATGAATACTTTTGTATCTGAATACTTTGGATGAATACACTGGTATGTGAATACTTTGAATGATAACTTTTATAACAGAATACTTTGATTTAACACTTTCATAGTTGAATACTTAGGATTCATACTTTTATATACAGAAGTTGGATAAAAATATGGAAACACCTAAAAAAACATGTAACCTTGCCTAATATGGTGTAAGAAAACCGACCGCTGGCATTCAAAACAGCTAGCAGTCTTCTCGGAATGGATAAATACAGTTCCTGTATGCTTGCCAAGGGAATCCTGCAAAACGGTGGAAAGTTCAAATAACGATGATGGCGGTGGATAGCAATCACGCACTTCCTTCTCTAATGTAGACCACAAGGATTCAATAATATTGAAGTCTGGTGACTGTCGTGGCCAGGGGAGATGTGACAAATCATCCTCGTACTCAAAAAACCAGTCCTGGACGATAAGAGCTGTGTGAACAGGGGCTTTGTCGTCTTGTAAGACACCATCACCATTGGGGAACAAAATTTGTACCAAGGGATGAACTTGATAGGCCAAAATTTTCACATAATCCTTGGCTTTAATGTGCCCTTGCAGAGTAAACATGGGGCCCACAGAAAATCTCGATATGGCTGCCCAAACCATCACAGAACCCCCGCCATGTTCCACTCTTGGCAACAAGCAGTCTGCATTATAGGCTTGGAATGGCTTTCTTTAGACGTGTGAAACAAGACTCATCTGACCAAATTACTTCTTCCATTGCTCCATAGTCCAAGCTTTATGACTTAAACACCATTTTTTCCTGTTACAGACATTAGCATCACTGATGAATGCTTTTTGAATTGCAGCTCGGCCAGAAATCTTTGCTTATGGAACTCACTTATTGTTTTGGTACTCACAGGGTTTGTGAGCACGACATTCATTTCAGCAGTAACTTTAGCAGCTGTGGTCTTCTTATTTTTAGTCACAATCCTCCTTAATAATCGTCTGTCACGATCACTCAACACATACTTTCGTTCGTGCTGTGATTTAGCAGATGTGTTTCCGCTTTTCAAATACATGGAATAAATCTTAGATACAGTACCTCTTGAAACACTAAACACTTCAGATACCTTGCTTACGGAAGCACCCATCAAACGAGCTCATACAATTTGCCCACGTTAGAAGTCTGTTAGTTTTGAAATTATGTAATTACAACTTCACAGAACAGTGCCCCGACAACGACTGACCTACGCAGCGCAGCGTATTTACGACGTTGTATAGGTGGCGTCAGTAGGCGAAAACACCACCGCCACTTATTCATTTTACTGGAATAGACATTTCTTTTCAAGCACGCATTTAACGAGGTCTTTCGATATTTTTGTCCAACCCCTGTATATCGTCACTCTAAGTGCAAAATGTCTAATGTCAAAAAGTGCATTTTCACTTTTATTATTATGTGCATTTGTTATTTCCACCAGGTGGAAAAATATCTTATGTCATCATCTGATCCCAATAAAAGTCACAACCAAAAAATGTATATAATAATAATAGAATCAAATCATAAGGAATACGATTTTTTTTAGCTCTCTTGAAAAATGCAGCTTTTAGAAATACGACCTTTTTCACTTTGAGTGACGATATGAATGCTTTGGTATTCGAATACTTCTGTTTGAATATGAGAAACTAAAGAGTATAATGAAAGTGTAAGAAAAAAATCGACGAGTACTTTTGTATTCAAATGCAACAATCTCCTTAGCATTTGTGTTATGACGCCAACTTGGTGAACATTTCTAACCTCACCGTATGAACCACGTATACAGGATTTAGCCCATAAGTCATTGATTTTTGATACCGGATTTCGTCATTTGCACATTTTTATCTAAAACCCTTTCACACCAATTGAATCTGGTAAAATTCAAATCAATCTGAATCCAGAAGAAAGGGACGAACAAAGATTCGGGAAAGCCGATTCTATAAATACTCGTAGCATTGTTTGTACACAACACATATCGAGTTCAAAGCGTTAAGCTTCAATGCACCTAAATTAATGTTATTCAGTTTCTAATGCATTCGAATTGAACGGTATTCGGTAGGTGTAAAGAGTTTAAGAATGCAACTCTGTTTGAAATAAGGGTGCTTAAAGTACGTAAACTAGAAAAGGCACACATCATATCATATCATCATTTTAAAATGCTTGATAACCCTAAGAAACTTTAAAAAAAAAAAAACGACACAATACTATGTTTATGTAACTAACAATAGTTAAAATTAGGTTTTATCACAGCAATAGGACGGGGGAGCATTGTTCGTTGCCCCTAGTCTTGGATTCGGTCATGTAGGATGTTTTGTCATTCGTTTCAATTTCAGATCGTAAACCTCCAGTGCTTGACTTTGACGCTTCGCAAATTGTCGGAAGATGGGTAAAATATTCAATATACGAGCCTGAAACTGGCTTGTGGGAAAATTGATAACTAATTTTAGAGTGGTGAATACAAACCTCTCAAAAATAGATTTAAAATTTATGATGCTCTTAATTTCGAAACGAAGAATGAAACGTATTTTACAATTCAGATCTCATAAACTTCATGATTAATACAAAATGTGTTTGTTTAAATCGCAATGAAGAATAGAAGTGCTAAGGGTAAAGATTGAAAACTGATCACGTGCTCAAGTTATTCGAAAAGGAACTTGATCACATGGTACAAGTGTAATTGAATACATTTAATAAATTGTTACAATATACACAGCAGTCCAGCCACATTAATGTGACCACCACCTACTTTCGACGTCAACGTGAAATAACCAATCACAAAAGGCAGGTGGCAGCACATTGCAGTTGAGTGTATATGAAGGATGTCCTAGGGCATCGGAAAGCATTTCAATCGTTGGCGTAATGCAGAAACGTGGCGTCTGAAATAACCAATCACAAAAAGCAGGTGGCAGCACATTGCAGTTGAGTGTATATGAAGGATGTCCTAGGGCATCGGAAAGCATTTCAATCGTTGGCGTGATGCAGAAACGTGGCGATTTATCCGACGTCCAAAAGGGCATGATTATTAGCTTTAGAGCCAAGTGTGGAAGCATTTCGTAAACGGCTAATTTTGTGAACTGTTCGCGTGCCGCCGTGGTAAAAGTATACCGTGCATGGCAAAATGGCACTATCCAAAATCAGCGGCGTGGTACATGTGGTGCACCACGGGCTATAGATGACAGAGGCGAACGAAGGCTACGGAGATGCGTTCCGGCGAATAGACGTGCAACTGTTGAGCAACTGACCGCCCAGATGAACGAAGGGGGCTACAAAGAATGTATCCTCAACAACGGTTCAGCGAACGTTGCTGCGCATGGACCTCCACAGCAGACGCCTGGTTAATGTATCTATACTGACTGCTGTTCATCGGCGACGAAGGCTGGAATTTGCATGCCAGTACAGCAACTGGACGTTCACAGAGTGGCGACAGGTGGTTTTTTCCGATGAATCACGTTTTATGCTCCATCGGACAGATGGACGTTGGCGTATACGGCGTAAAACGTCTGAAAGCAAACACTCTGCAACAATTGCAGGAAGAATCCAGGCTGGAGGAGGGAGCATTATGGTTTGGGGAATGTTTTCCTGGCATTCACTGGGTGCACTCATCATTGTGGAAGGCACGATGGATCAGCACAAGTACTCATCTGTCCTTGCGGACCCCTACATGCGAATTATTTTCCCTCAGAATGATGGCATCTACTAGGACAATGCGAGGTGTCATACAGCTCGCAATGTATGTGCGTGGTTCGAAGAGCACCAGGATGAGTTTACCGTACTCCCCTGGCCTGCAAACTCACCGGATTTAAACCCAATCGATAATCTGTGGGACCACCTCGACGGGTTGTTCGCGCCATGGATCCGCAACCGCGCAATCTAGCGCAGCTGGTCACGGCGCTGGAGTCGGCATGGCTCAACATCCCAGTGAACACCTTCAGAAACCTAATTGACTCTCTTCCTGCACGTCTCGTAGCGGTCCGTTCTGCCAAAGGTGGTTATTCTGGCTTTTGACAGGTGGTCACATTAATGTGACTGGACTGTGTGCAATGCTTGTTTATATATCGCAAGTTATCGAAAGTCCAAATCCGAGTGCAATTAAAACCTCACCATTTACTAATATATCCTAAGTTCCTGTATCCATTTCAGATTAAAAACACACTGATAAGAGATTTAGACTTACGTAAAACGCCAAGGCAGACGTTCTTATTTGACTTAATGTCAAAAATCTCTCCATAGGATTTCAGAGCAGAGATTATTTTGGTACTTTCTGGTGCTAATTCGTCTTAAAGTACATGAAGTAAATGCTTGGGTCTTCGAAATTTGTTCTTGGTAACCGAAAATTCAGCAGTGTAGCCAGGATATTATAAAGAAGGGAACATAAAGTTAAAAGTGGTATCATTCAAGCAAAGTTAAGATCGAATAATATGTTTCAATCTTTTAAATATTCTTTGTTTTGAATCTATGAACTGAGATTGCCGTAGCAGCATTAAAATGACACAAATAAATTAATCTAAGTTAATGAGCAAGTTATCGGGTTGTTAATCCATGACTACCAAGTGGGCAGCGCGGAAATTGCATTTTGTTTGGATGGGGGCTTAGGACACCCTCTCTGTTGTTTTGTAATAACATTTGTAATATCGAATTCGTCTTAAAGACCAATTACCCGTTGTAGGGAATTAGTAAACGCAAATTTAATAGCCAACCTACTCGTCTTTAAGAAGCAACATTCGAAATAAGCTTGGATGTAAACTAAAAAAAAAAAATCATTCGTAGTACTGACAATTCTAAATAAGGGTCTTCGTTTTAGCTGATAATTTGTTTCACATGAATTCTACTGTAATTCGTAACATGCGAATTCGGATGTGCTTTGTTGAGGTTTTTTGGAAAAAATTCCAGCGCTGGGAAAATCTCCAAATCTGGAATTCTAACAGTGTGTGCTTAAGTGTTGTTTAAGTTTAATGTATGAACACATCACAGTATTTTCTCTACTGAGCAATGCAGTAGTTTAAAACATTTCATGCAGTAGCTGTGTATTTTTCTATTTCAGAACCGAATGTTCTTGAGTAAAAAAGTCAATGATATTGTATCGGATGTTGTCCGCGATGACAAGATTGTAAGAGACATCTTGGATAATCACTACAAACTGAAAGATTTCGACTGCTACGACGAAATTCGAAAATACTTCAACCAGGAATGCTTTCAACTATCAAAGGTATTTATAAATATACATTTTTAATTATTTAATAAGAGCATTGCAATTGCGAACTCAAAGTAATACTACATCCAGACATTAATTCAAAACGCCAGTATGTATATATGTGTTTATTCTTCCCTTTTTAAAGTTTTAAGACTGTTTTAAACTCCTAATATAATTTTTTAATAACTTCTAAAAATTTATTGAAATAATCTATTTTTGTTCACAATGTTTTAAGTAAATACTTAGCTAACCTTCATCGGAACCATTGCAGTTCTCGCAAACAAAAATCCGATTTAATTAATCTCAATTCGCGTTATACTTAAAATTGTAGGTAAAGTAATCTTTTATTTTGCTAGACATGAAAAGAGTGCTCAAAAGAAAAAATTTCAGTAAAAAAGATGCCTACTTAATTTCTTCACTGGTAAACATAAGTTCAGCGATAGGATCGGTTAAGTTTATGCAATGGATTTTAAAATATTTATAAATTGTCACTATGACCACAGCTCATTTTATAGTTAAAAGTTAAATGGCATCTTATTTTATAGTAAGTAACATTCGTTCGTAAACATGCCAGCAAAGAGTGCAATCTGTGTTCATAACTACTATTTTTGTACTATCATTACCTTCCCTATTAGTACTTTCCTACCCAATGAAATGTAATATAATTAGATTTGAGAAATTATGAAAAGATTGCATTTAAAAAAATACATTTATGAAATAATTTCAAATTCAGCATTGTAACAATATCCAAATGCTCTTACAGAATGAATATGCTTTGGAGACCCTCTATGTATTGGTCAACATGTGCGAGAAGAAAATACCCACAGAAAGTGTGAAGAGGGCCATGGACAAAGTTTGTGATCATCCTCCAGTTTATGGCATTGTTTAGAAACTTGACTAACTGCTCGTGAACTCAGCCGACACCATATGAAGATATCGACAAAACATTCAAATGTTAAGTTTGGAATGCTTTGCCTCTTGATGTAAATAACAAGACTAAACATGCCAAAGCAAGATTTATTTTCAATAAAAAGAAGTATTATTTTGCGTAACTGTAATTTTTTGTAGCAACGCTTTGGAATGCTTTGCCTCTTGCTGTAAATAACAAGACTAAATGTGCAAAGCAAGATTTATTTTCTATAAAATGAAGTATCATTTTGTAGAACTGTAATTTTTTGTAACAATGAAACACAAGTGCACAGGATTGTTGGAATTACAGGGAAAGAAAAATTAACTTCTGAACTGTAGGCAAATTAAATTTGCCAATTTGAATTCAACAATGCTGATCTTTCTACTAATATTTGAGGCCATTCTAGCCTGGTTGGAAGAGTAGGGGGTTAGCAGCCAGAGGGTTTCGAGTTTGAAACTCGATTTAAAAGAAGACTGTCATGTACATGGAGGCTAGTGAACATTAAATATGCATATGCCTTCAAATATTACCATGTTAGTGTGGTGTAGAAATTTGGAGAGTGGGGTGCCAGCTCTGGAGTTGACCTCATCATCTGACAGGTTTAAAACTATGAGTTTTTCTCAGATAGCAATCCTTTGGTATTGATCCTGAACCATAGGCAATAGCCTGTTGTAATGCTCCAGTGTGAAGTTAATTAAACTCTACCTATTACCTACATTTCAGTCTCTTTTAAATCAGGAAAAAGCATAGCCTCAAAAACCTAATTTCACACAATAATATTTTCAGAAAACATTAATTGTGTTATAATCTCAAACAAATATTAAAGGGAAAATAATTGTTTTATCAAGAGATAATTCCAAAAACATTCAGTGCACAATAAAGTTGAAAAGGTTAACCAGTAAGGGTAACATATCTTCCTCTTAAAGAGTTGGAATCTCTATATATTAAAAAAAAGTTACCGCCTCCGCAGCAGGATTGAAAACTGTGTTGTTTAGTTCGATTCTTAGACGGTTTCCCGAGAAAGTACTGATCAGAAAAAACGAAGTTAACATGGTTTGTTCTTCATCGTATTCCCTGGACAATTGTTAAGATTTTTTTCCGATGCGGCTATTAGTTTAGGGTTTATTAAGTGTGAAAATTGAAAAGCGAAATTTCTTCTGCGAGTGAGCAAAACACATACAAATTTTCAGTCTTCAACCGTGAGTCTTCAACCTCTAAACATAAATTTTTGCAGCTCGTCGAGTTTTTTTAGAAATTTCAATTTGGTTTTTGATAATATTTTTTTGAAATTCGGGAAAAATCCGGACATTTTCCTTACTTTTTTTTTAAACTGTCGTATTTATATCTTATTACTATTACTTTTTAAAATATTGCAGTATACCTCAGAATGTACTCTTTCTTACGGTACAATTATTTTTAAAATTGGTTAATAAATAAATTCGATGTGATCAAAAGTTGGTCGTACAAAATTCGGAATATTTGGATATTTTCACTACTTTTTGTTATAACTGTCATATCTACAGCTTAATTCAGATCGTAATTTCTGATACAAAACTAAAACTGTCATATCTATATCGTATAACTATTAGTTTTTAATTTTGAAAATATCGCAGTTTTCCACAGAATGTACTCTTTCTTACGGTGCAATTATTTTAAAAATTGATTCGTGAATAAATTCGATACAATCAAAAGTTGGTCACACAAATTTCGTATTTTTTAGCTCGCGGAGCAGGTTTCTCGCAGGCAATTGTGGGTTGCATTTTTGACTATCGGGTTTGCCAGATATCAAATTTATCGTAGCAACAATTGCAATAAAAACGATTTCTTTTTATTTAGCGAGGCTCGCTTAAAAGGCTCGCTTTTTTCACTCTGTTCTCAGACGGTTTACAGAGAAAGTACGAACTACAGATCGTAAAGTTAGGAAATTAACACGGTTTACTTAAAATTGTACAGGGAACAAGATGCAGAAGGATTTTTACTGATGCGGCTATTAGTTTGGGGTGCATTAAGTGTTAAAGTTAAAAAAACTTGAAAACACTTGTGAAAGGAGTATTGGTTTGGATAGCAAACCAAACGGGATTACGTAGCAATCCCCGTGCGTAAGCGAGCAGGGGGCGAAGCCCTCGCTGTGACGTCATGGACCGGAAAGTCAAATCAGGATTATACCAATTATTATTTAATTTCGCTGTCCAGGAGATTCACTCTGCGAAAGGAATGTTGGGATCTGTGAAAGGAGTGTTGGTTTTCGAAACAAACCAAATGGGATTGTGTAGCGATCTCCGGGGGTTGGCGAGCGCAAGCGAGCAGGTTGGAGGAGCCCCCTAGTTTAATAAATTTTCCTTCTTGAAGCTTTCTATCAGGGACTTCTGGAACCAAACCTTCAATTGAAATTATTCCCTATTTATTAATGTTAATTAGAATGTGATCCAATTTCGATGCAATTTTGCAACTGATAAAAATCCAGAATGCTTATTTTGTGGCCAATCTGTTCACATTAATGTTTTTGTATGAAGTTAAATATTGTCAATATGCTTTGAAAAAAGAAAAAAATATGAGACAACCCTTATGAAAAAATCTTATAATAGTTCCAGAGATTTCTATAGAAACCAAATTTAATTTCTCCATAATCTCTAAAACGTTAAGAAAAAACAAGCTGAATCTATAAAAATTTATTTCTATACAGAAGTTTTGTCAAATAGTAAGGTCATGAAACAAAAAAGTAGCTTCTGTACAATTCTAGATGTTTTTAAAAGGGTTACTTAATAGAGCTTATAGAAAAAAGATAATTCTATGGGATTCAATAGACCCTCTCTATAGAATTGTATGAAACGTTATTATTATTTTTTCATAAGGAATGCAGAAAGACAATTATCAAAAGAGAGAAACTATTCACAATTAAAATGAAATGTTATTAAATAACTTATTAACACACAGATGATTCCTTTGAAGGTGAAGATACATTAATTACACTAGAGCATCGATTACATAGATTGCCTACTGAGTTTGATTTATAAAGTCTACATCTTGGACACTTTTGCATTTTGGTTTCCTTTAGAGAAATAGAAAAACCACCATCTCCAACTAGAAAAATAAAAGACAACTACTTAAACATATGATCAAATAATATAAACATTAAATTGATTATGAAAAAAGTTTTAAAAAATGCAATTACATTTGAGCATAAGTATTTGGAATGGCACTTCATAAATGTATGCTCCACTTTTGAGTCCATGCCCACCTCAACTTATAAAATTTAGATTTTGTTATCTCTTATGAAACTGTTCTTTAGATCGACCATCTTATGAAATAGACAGAGGATGTGTGCGGAATTGCTGCCGTAAGATCTCTGAAGTGTAAATCCCATGAGCTTAAGAATTGACTTAGCCAACTGGCTATCAAAGAGCAGACAATGTGTTTGATCAAAACGGATAATCAGTTTAACCACTCAAAAATTTAGTATTAATGCTTTTTCTCACAACTATGTGACAGATCTTCAAACCGAGCGACCAGAAGAAATAAAAAGTGCTGCAAGCACATGTTCTGTCTATTTCATTTGAAGGTCGATGAGTCTTTATAAATGACTTGGCACCAACATAAATGTGTGGGTAATTTTTAGCCTCAAATTAGCATTTTATCCATAGCACCACTTCTGTTTCGTCATGATCATTATTTGCATTCAATAGAATTAATTTTCACGAAATGTTTAAATAATGATGTGAATGAAGAAATTCCAGGCATTTGAAGCCATTGTCTATCTGGGGATTCCCAATACATCTGGAAGTACTGACAATTAAGTATTATTATGTAAAATAGAGTCAGGAGAGTCAACAATACTACAATAAAATAAGTGTGCAATCAGAAAACTAAACTTGCAACTGAAGCCTTCCTTGGAGAGTCTAGGGCATAAACCTTAAGACGTTTTCTGATACACAACTATTCTGATTTTTACATAGAGCATTTTACATTTTTAAGTTTAAGTTCGCATTTACAGATCAAAATAGAATGACCAGCAGTGTAAACAAATCAAAATGCTGAGTAATATGAATGAAATACTTCAATTTGAGTAAACTAAAATCCAAAAAGTCATTTATGCATGACACATTTTCTGTTAAAATCTGTTTCACATATTTCTGATTAAAATATAAATATTAAAAGAGAATTAAAAATTTTCCCTGTTTTATCTTGATTAACATTGAGTTTTAAATCACCAAAAACTGACCTCCATCAATGCTGGCTAAATTTCCATTAATTTTCAAATATCCCTCCGGTAAATTGCTGGGATTTTCTTCAAATGAAACGTCAGAAACTTGGAAAATCTCAGTCAGACTTGAATTGCCCATTGAGTTTGCATTCAAATTCTGAAAATATATATGAATATTATAAAAAGTTTTAATATTGGGGAGTGCAGTGAAAATGAAGCTGAAAAAGTAATGAGATAGTAATGTTTTACTTGTAATGCAGCTGAAATTCTGGGATTACATGAAATGATGGCCTCTAAATGAGAGCATTTATTCACAGCCTTGAAAATATTATCTCTCATTTCAATAGCATGTGAAACAGAAACAGGAAAGGCACTGTCTTTCAAATATTCTTCCAGACTGGGAAATTCATAAGCAATAAAGTTATCTAAAAGAAAAAGTAATACTCAGAATTAATTCAAAACAATTACAAATATCATTCCTGATATATTTAGAATTAATAGATCCTTTCATAGAACCTGCTTAAGTTACTTCTATTGATCTTAAGTTAATTCTATTATTCTTATTAAACTTCTATTATTCTTAAGTTACATCTATTGATGCTGACATCCTTACTCACATTATTTAAATCCATTTATAGTAAATATGAGCATTCATATGTGTTCATGTCTTTGTGAAAGTTAGCGCTACTCTATACTCGGCATAACTTCTCATGTAGAATCTCACCAAGAATATTGCCAACTTCACCGTAGGTTCTTGGTCTTGATGCAATAAGTCGATGTCATCAGCATTCCATTCCAAGAACCATTCTTTGTGTATTTGGGATAGAACAAATATTTGTGTACTTAGGATCTAACTCTTTGTGTACTTAGGATACAACAATTTGAATCCATGTAAGTTCACAGTTGCAGTCTACAAAAGATGTATTTTTACGTGAACCTTGACAGTATGTACATTTCTTAGCTTCAAATGAAATAAAATCAGTCAAAAATATAAAACAGCATTCTGGGTATGGTGATAATTTTCATTTCCAATAAAATGGCTGTCACAAAGTTCATTGAAGTTAATACAATTATATTCTTAACTTCTACTTCAATTCCATCCTGTTTACTTGGTCCAAGGCAATTGAGTACTTCTGGATAACTAAACTTATTCATGGTTCCCACACCTTTGTAAAAAAAAAATGTATATATATATATATATATATATATATATATATATATATATATATACATATTTTGTACTTAGGATACAACAATTTGAATCCATGTAAGTAAACAGTTGCAGTCTACAAAAGATGTATTTTTACGTGAGCCTTGACAGTATGTACAACCTAAAACAAGGCAGGTGCAAAAGTTGTCAATTAAAAAGGTAAGTGTGAAAAATATAAAGAAAACACCAATTTTTTTTATTCCATTTTTTAAACTTCTGACAGTCAAAAAAAAAAATGAAAGGTTATCCTCAATTTTGGTTATAATTTGGATTTTCTTTCATCACAGAATCTGTGTTTTTTTTTAAAGTGGGCTTCTCGTCTCAAAGCTAACTATCAGGCTACTTGCACACATATCGATTTTGGTCATGCGATAAAATATCATATGATAAATTCTTTGGTGCCATGAAGAGTACGGGAGCTTGCACATGGTTTGGTCTACACACGATACAATATCCGTTTTGCTCTTGTTCACTGCCACTACAACAGACGGCTGTTGTGGTTTATTTTGTGTGAGAAACAAAACAAATCCAAAGTTTTGACTGGCATTACGGCTTTTTTATTCTCTAGTCCAAGTTTCTATCTTCGCAATCGTTAAAGATTGTAAAAATTTCAACGGATTTGAAATCTACAGAAAATTTTACACCAGAAGGATGCCATAAATGTGCTTTTCTGTAAATAAATAATTTTTCAACTGTAACTTTTATATTTTTGCAGTACGAATTTGGCCACATTTGACAAAGATATTTATTACAAACACAAAAAAGGTCTATTGGAGGTTCTCTATCTTTGCAATCATTAAAGATAGAGTAAACATTTTAATGTGTTTAAAATCTGCTGAAAATTTTACACTAGATTGATACCTCAGGTAGTCCGAATTTTAAGCAAAGCCCAAATTCTGTCACGGGCAAAGTCATGCTGGCCTGCTAGAATGGTATAAAATATCCTTCCAATTTCTAGTCAAAAATGGAATTTCACAGCACTGAGGCACGTGTTTGAAGAAACTTCCTTGTTTTAATAAAACAGATAATTCAGTAATTCAAAATTTTTATGTTTTCATTCTTGTACAAAGGACGTCAATTGTACAAATGTTTATTGATATTGTAAAAGTGAAAAAGTACGGTGACCCCTTTGAAAACCTTAATATTTTCTTAGTATTTCTGCTTCAATCCCTGAGACAACTTTAAAAAATGTTCAAAGAGGCGGAATTTTTTTATGTTTGTATAATTTATGCAAAAAACTGATGGGATGATGCGTCAATAAAACGTGGTTAATGACCTTGTGTGTGTTCATATATATATTACATGGTTCATGTGTATATCACTAATTGTGGTTGTTCATATATATATATCACGTGGTGTCAAAGCACATAACACCTCAGAATGACGCTCAAATTGCGCACCTGCCATGAAGGAAACTAGTTTGGACAAGTTCCGATGCAAGACAAAATTACACAATTAGGTACTAGTAAAAAAATCAAGCACTTTCAAGGACTTTTGACCAAGTTTCATAATTTTCAAGTACTTTCAAGGGTCCCTAGGTAGGAAAAAAAATTCAAGGACTTTTCAAGGAAACTAGTTTATCCTGCTATTACTGCATTCCCTCTACTATAATACACCCCTGCTATATATTACTGCATTCCTCTAGAAAACCCTGCTATTACTGCATTCCCTCACATTTCCTTGTATGCACAGATTTTCATATTTCATACTTTTTCATTTACTTCTATTGTTAGACTGCTAAAGAATTTCATCAGAGCAGTGAGCTCTTGTATGTAAGCAATATATTATGAGCTCCAGAACTAAAATTAAGCACAGTGGCAAATACCCTACACTCTTCAAACTTCCACACTACTACAGCATGAGAACATTTGAGGCCATGACAGATTTGATATGCACCAGTCCCCACATACACAATGGTCTTTGGTTTAATCGAGTTTTCAGCTTTCAAACTGTTTGCTAATTCGCTACTCTTCCAACTGGACTAACACAGCCACAGCAACAGACATGAAAAGAAGTTGCTCTAAATGAAGTCTATGATAGGCCTTAAAATAGATATTTTAATGCAGGTGCACCTAAGTTTTTAAATTAGGTGCACAGATTATATATCAGGTGTACATTTAAAAAAAAAAACGTAATTTTAGAGCATTAATGTAATGTAAACTACTTTATTAGTTGGGTATGTTTAGATAGGTTATTAGTAGATCGTAAATAAAAACATTTAAACAATTTTTTATCTTCGAAATTATTACTTCTAATGGAATTTGAAAATGCAACTAGAAATTCTCAATTTCTTCGTTCCCATAGCTCTCAATTTCTTCATTGTTTGGCCAATAACATGTCTCGAAGACAGCAAAAGCAGGCAAAAGTGGATCCTTAACAATGGATTTAAATCTGTCTTCAATCGGCGAACTGCATAGTTGGATTATGTGTCGTGTTTCTTTCAAAACTTTTGTTTTTTCAAGGTATTCGGCGCACGGCTGTCGCTTTAACAGAGCCATCTGAAAAATGTTTTGATCATCGGAAAGTTCTGGTGGCAGTGTCACAAGTAAATCCTCCTTCTGTATAAACTCGTTACAGCCCAGCGATTTTGTTTTCACATAGTGTGTATTTAGAAATTTTAATTACGTTCCTTTAGAGCGAGAGAGGTCGATACTAATATTTTGTTCAAGCATCAAAATAAAATAAAACACCTTTTCACTTCCCTTCTTTTAACGTTAGTTGCACTACATGCACCTAGTGGGAAAAAATTAGGTGCATAATTTTATTTTCATGTGCACAGTGCACCTGGGTATTTCGAGCCCTGGTCTATGCACATTTTTAATCTAAATATGTTAATGAGAAAATGTGTCATGGAAACATTACTAATATAATTTGTATTCTTTAAATCTTATTAAGTATATAGATTGTTCAGTAATCAGACAAATGCTTCATAAATTTAACTCTATTTTAGAATTATGAACTTGATCTTGAAGTTCGTCATCAAAAGAAACGTTTCAGGATTTATGCCATAACACAAAGCTGACAGCTAAAAGAGTTGTTATTTCAAAATATGCTTACTATTATTGTAATATGGTGAGTGACAAAAAACTTCTTCAGTCAAATGGGGACATATAGGTGAAATTATCTGCATCAGTGTACTCAGAGAAAAGCATAAAACAGTTTGACAACTTAGTCTACTCTTTGAAAATTCAGCATCACAGTATAATCTGGAAGGAAAAAAAATTGTTTTATCTCTAAAATCCGAATTCCTTATTCATCCATTAAATGGATAAAAAACCAAAAGACAGAAAATGCCCACTTTATCATTTAGAATAAATGTTACTCATTTCTGCATTTGTAATGATCTAAGTGCCATTATTAAATCATTTTTATCTTTCTCTTTGACACTATAGAATCATTTTAAAATTTAGATAATTTATTTGAGTCATTAAGTTCTTAAATGTATATGTACATCATTGGTTTCTAAGACTATTCTTAATTTACTTTGATCATTTACATTACATTCTGTAAATGAAGAGTACATAATGTAAAAATGTTATGATGGTTCAAAATAAAATTATTTGGAATTAACTATTTGTCAACAATGGGTTATTCATGCTTAAATTCCAATTGAAATAAATCGATTTCTTCTAACTCAAACATTTTTATTGACATTATTTTCACTACCTATTTGATGAAAAGTAAAGGATAAAAGTCACAATTTGCATTTATTTGTTCATCTAGACATTTTTTTTAATCAAACAACTAACCAAACATACACTCTAAAACTTAAAACATTCAAAAATGCTCATAGACACACTGTTGCTTCAGACATAACAATAAAAAATTATTCAAAAAATAAAGATAAACACCATACCTGTCTTTCACTAAATGACAATAGAATGCAGACATATCATTAGTTACAAAGTTCAATACTTCTCTAGCTACACTTTTGTACTGCGCTTGGCTATAATGGCTCATAATCTAAAACAAATTTATGTATTGCTAAAACACCATAAAATAAAACAATAGTTATACAAAGCACAATAGTGTTATTCCTACTATCAGTAGTTTCCATCAGAGAAATTACGGTAATATTCAATCACTGGAGTTGTAATGTTTTAACATTCAGTTTGATATTTACAGGACTCCAACTCCATCATGGAATGAAAAACTAATTCCTTTATTTTCAAGCTATTTTATGTATTTTAAGGTTGCATTTAACATAGCTCTAATTAATTTAACTATTGTATTCACAGGTAAAGAAACTTTCTATGCTATGTATGTGTAACTATACCTATCTACCAGTAATATTTGTCACACTATCATGTGTTGGTTCTTTTTATCCATACATATGTTATCAGAGAAAGTCAGGCTTCTTCAGGAATAGAATTACAATAAATAAATATATATATATATATATATATATATATATATATATATAGTGTCCTTTCGTGGCTCTTATACATGAGTCTCTATACAGTTCCAAACTTTACGGAAGATCACAGCCAAAAGGACCCTTACAAATCTGTTCTCCTCTGTTAACGGTCTAAATCTCCCTCTCCTACAGTTTTATTTATTTTTAAACCCGGATAGCCATTCAAGGACAACCCCCCCCCCCCACGCACACACACCAACACCAATTGGGGATGCAATGGTTCCTTCCAGCCAACATTCCTAGGTGTGTCCGCCAGAGAACCTCACAACACCTATCCAAGGCCTTGAGCTTGTCATTCATTAATACTGGTTTCAATGGACTTACGATCTGTAATTGGAAGGGACTTCTTAAGACTGCTTGTGTAAAGACAATTGGATGGGACTTCTTAAGACTGCTTGTGTAAAGACAATTGGATGGGACTTCTTATGATTGCCTATTTAAGGACAAGTGCTATTGATAATTTTCAATGCAGGTGAAATAAAATATGTGATTTTGTAAAAATAATAAGGCTCTTAAAAATATTTAATGACTTAATGCAAATATTTGTTCTAGCAAGTGGTTTAAACATGATATCTCATTTACTAGGATGACATTTCGTTAATGACGAGGCACATCATTGAGACAAAACACAAAGATAAATTAAGATCCAAGATAAACAAATTGTTACTTGCCAAAACTAGTGAAAAATTTGAAGAGTTTGGTTGTTTTGGGGTTTTATGGCACAAGGGCCACAGGTAGCCAAGTTAGAACAAACGCAAGACATCCATTATGAAGTGAACACACACAAGGAAAGTTTTACTGAAACAAGAGTACATCCAGGGTGGAATTGCACCTGACAAGAATTAAACCTGCACTGTCTATAACTCGAAGGTTGCTAGCGCACAAGAGGACATTTTTGAACAGGATTTGCAAACTGCCCCTCTAGCTGGTCACAGGGCAGTTTCTGATGCGAAGAAAACCATAGAGGTTTAAAGCTTTTTGAGGAACTTAAAGAATAAAATGAAAAATTAAGCCTTTTTAAGGCCACTGATTTAAAAATATTTTCAGTGCTACCTTAGCAATGCAAGTTCATAAGAAAACCTATTTTTGTTTGCTTAACCAAACATAAGTGGTTTTGAAAACATTTTCATTAATGTAAAAATGGCAGATATTAAATTTGACTATAAGCTTATCATGTAAAAAAAAATATAATACAGTACAGAAACAATCAAACAAAAGTTACAGAAAAAAGAAGTAATTTAATGTGAACTCAAAAGCATAAAGTTGAGTTTTTTCATTTACAATTTTATACTCTCAACATACATTTTCTGATATCATGTCTCATTTCTTTCCATTCCCTGCGAAGTTCAACAGCGATTTCACTCAAATATTTTGACTTTATCGAAAGATATCTTTTGTATATTCTTAGCGATTTTAGTAATAGTTAAATGAAATAAAACAATGTTTGGAAAATAGCAAGCAGATCTTAGTAAATAGCAAGCAGAAGTAAGTTACTTTCAGATATTTACACAAATATATAAAATTAAGATATACAATATTAAATATGGATCGTAAAAAAATTCATTTACAGGACTCAAAGTATTGGAAAAAGCAAACCTCACCTTCTGAGAAAATTGATGCAGTCTGAACAACATATATAAATCAACCTCTTGCAATTCTTTTGATGGAATGAAATGGAGGGAAACATCAAATTGATTCACATTAGACAAAAGAAATTTAAACACATTGCGAATCTGAAAAATAAAAATAAATTTTACCACATTTCAAGAACTCATGACTTAAACTTTGACAAGTCGATAAACTGAACACTTTCAGAGCTTTGACCTATTAATAATTTAATTTAAACTTCTGAATTTAAATGCCAGTTTACTTTCATTCCATAATAAAATATTTCTGATTTTTATAAAGAAAATTAATAAACTAATCATCTTTTCTTTAATAAAATTTCAAACAGTTCAAAGACAATAAATGGAATGTTAGACTAAAATCTTTTCAAGCTATCAAAAGTTATTCAAACTGTGCCCTATGTTGAATTAGAATTTCAATAAGTCAAATCAGAATGGGCATAGGCACAAACTTTATTAATGTTCTGGGCACATTCTTCAAATATCTTCATTTTAACAGGAACGTTTTCAGCTTGGCATGTATGATAGGCCACCCACCACCTCAGAACATCCACTCCATATGCTGGAGAATCAGCAGTCTAGGAAGAAAATTGATTAAAGTTAAAAAAGACAGCAATTAAATATTGAATTGCTGAATTCATATTCAATTTTGATGATAAAACGTATCGATACTTATGTTCCAAAGGGTAACAAGTAAAAAACATTGGGATTTGAGTTAAGTGTACGAAATGAATACTGAAACGATTAGTTACCAGTTCCGATGAGAAACAACTCGATAGAGAAACAACTGTATAGCATTCAACTATCGAGTTGTTTCTCTTCTGAACTGGTAACTAATCGTTTCAGTATTCGTTTCGTACACTTAACTCAAATCCCAATGTTTTTTACTTGTTACCCTTTGGTACTCAAATCATAATGTTTTTTACTTGTTACCCTTTGGAACTGAGGTATTGATATATATTTTCAAAGTGTATATAAGGGAATGAACAGGTGGACCAATTAGCTAAGGCTGGAGAGCAGTTGCTGCAACTCATATCCATTTTATTGCGAAGCATGAATAGACGTATAGCTCTTCTATAAAGACTAATTTGATAGGACTGGAAGCTGAAGGTGGACACTGTTTCACCCATGTGGCTCTTAGCTATAGTCCAACTAATGGAGGAGTTTCAGGGATTAAGGAGAGCAATTCTATACATAAAATATTTAACAAACAAAAAAGATAGAACATAAAAACATAAGATAAGCAAGGGGCAAATGATATAAGCACATAAATACACTTCGAAATAAGAAAAGGATTAGTAAGGATCCTCCATTACAAAATTTGTTGAATTTACAAGCAAAATAATAATACTAAACTATATACAATTTAGGAGAACAATTTACAATGAGCAAGGATACATTAGATTCTCAATCTACAGATGTTTATAGGTTGGTTGTTTTGGGGTATTATGGTGGATGGGCCATATTTGGCCAAGCTGCGCCAAACAAAAGGCAATGTCAAGAAATTGTTTAAAGTAAGGATGGAGAGGGCAAAGTAGAGAAATATCTCCTATGGCATCCTGGGGTCAAAACCTCTATATTTACCAGAGGCAGTAAGCCTCATGGTAAAAGAATAGATCACTAGGGTATATAAGGTTCCTGAAGCATGTACACACCAAAAGATGTGTGTCCGAGAGCAATATGTCCACAAGAAATATCTGGAATGTTTTATTGAGATGTCTAAGATTCCAGACAATAGAATTGCAAATATGCGGCATTCAGAAGTAGAGAGGATCAAGTCCATTTTGCAACATTTTGAGATACATCGAAATAAAGTTTCTTCTTGTGTGTGCTTTTCCTATTTGCTGGGCTTTTCTTCTGCCATCTCTTTTGGAGCCAAATAAACTAGGGACCTGATTCAAAGATGCACTAAAAAGATTCAACTTAAAAGAGTTTGGGATTGATTTTCTGAGTTTGACCATAAAGTGGAACTATCTGCTCTAGTTCTGGATACCTTTTACATTGTAAGTGTTTTCCAGCCATCTTTTTTGATTCAGTACTCTGGACTTCTCAGGGATCGATGTCTGAGAGGCTGGAGATAGGCGTAGGATAAAAAAGAAAGATTTTTTCCAAGCTATAAAGAGTAGCATTGAACAAATTACCTTTGACCCATTCAATATGTCTTCTGGACTAATAACATTCCCCTCTGATTTCGACATTTTACGGCCTTTAGAATCGGTTACAAAACCATGTAGTAAAAGGGATCTGAAATCGCAAAAAAGCATCAGTTTCTGAAAATCGTACATTAAAATAGTAGAACCCTAATGTGAGAACTTTATGTTATGCACTTGAAAAGCAGAAGTAGATGTAGTTTTAATTGATAATTTATTGCAATATTAATTGCAATCTTAATTGTAATTTCTTCTGTCTAAAATATTTCATTTTAAAAACAAGTTTGAAAACAAATAGATATAGACAAAAAAAAATATTTCTTCTGAAATTCTGATATGAACATAAAAGATGCTTATTATGAAATGTAAAGAATTAAATATTATTTTAAACTTCAGTAAAACACTAATAACAATTTCAATGCACAAATAAATCACATCTTAATACAATCATCATTTCATACAAATTAGTTCAGAGTAATATTTTACTTTTCTTGTTTCCATTGGCATTTATTGATAGAAATATTGCTGCACAGAAATAATAAAAGTTCAGGAAGAAAATTTAGGTTTATTTGTGGAATATGAGAAACACAGCAAAGCACGACAGAACTGAAAAACTAAATAATCAATGTTATATAGTATAATATAGTATTTGTTCTTTTATGATTTGTTACAGGATGCTTCTTTGCAGTTCTACAATGCTATTACCAAAAATAAAAAGTTTAAATTTTAATCAAAAAGTAGTTAACGAAAAATGTAGTCTATCATCGAAATCTAATAGCATATTTTAACCTAGAACTGATTTTTATTTCTTTAAAATATTTATTGTTTATACAGTTTCAGAAGTGGTACACAAAACATATATAATCAATAAACTTAAAAAATTAATTCCAAACTAATTTAATGACAAATATAACAAAATTAAATTAATAATATTAAAAAAAAAAGAAGCTATTTGAAAACAATTTTACTTGTAAGGAGCAGTTCCTCTCAGTGCTACCGAGGTCAGGAGAGAAGAATTGAACCAACCCCTAATCTGGTCAACACCTTCAATGCAAATATCTGAAATCTGAGGATCTACAAAATGGGAAAAGAATATAGCTTAAATTTTAAAAATAGACAAACAGTAAAAACAACCAAATAAAGTGTACCACAATCGAAAAAGAATTCCTTCTTTAAATACATACAAGAAAAATTAAAACCTTTTAAAGCTATTTGTATTTTTATTTTCTATTTCTCAATTTTTAAGGCTACAGTTCATAAAGATCACAATAGATTACTCCATGAATGAACATAGGAAGAAACTTTCATGAATGCTATATTTGGATCAAGAATCCAGTTTTAAACCTTCTGGTTGTTGTCTCAAAGAGGTGTCATCATAAGCAGAATTGACAAGATCTTGATATGGATGACATATCTCATTATTAAAATATTTACCAGATCTTGATCTCATCAAAACATTGTCATTAATAAAATAAGCAAAATCTTGATGGATGTGATACCTTGTAGAAACACCATCGATTTTTGGTGACTATATAAAACATTATTGGCATTGTTTTTTGAATGCAGGTGAATATAAATATACAGTGTTCTTGTAAAAAGCTAGGCTTTTAAAACCTACAAAGGAATTTCACATAATATATTATGAATTTTTAAGAGTCCTTAAAAAGCAAAATGAAAAATCAGCCCTTAAGGCTTTTTAAGGCATACGGAAACCTTGTATTCCACTTAAAACCAACATGCAAACATTGTGACACATGGAGAAGTTGGTTGGTTGGGTTGCATTTTATGGCACAAGGGTCATATTTTTTTAAGCTGCATCAAACGGAAGACAGACAACATAAAGTAATGGGCAAACACACAGAATGAAACTTTTATAGGCGCAGAAGAAAGAAATACAGCCAGGAGGGAGTTGAACTTGAGTTACCAACAATTCACAGGTTGCTAGCGCAGTGGACACACCCAACCATGGTCCCAATAAGTTTTTAACTTTGCAAAAAGTAGTGAATTATGATACCAGAGAATAAGCAAAACAAAACAGCACATTGAACTAAACTTACCAGGCAGAACACATTTCCAACTGATACCACTATCAAACCAAATGTCCATAATATCAAAACCTCTTTCAAATTCTTCATTTCCAAGATTTAGCTGCAATGAAATTAAATCATTTTAGATGAATACACTAAGAGCGAAAAGATCAATTACATTGGCACTAGACCACTTTGGTCAAATTGAGCATCTGTCCCAATTGAATGCAAATTTATGAGTGAATTTTGAGAAATATGCAAAAAACACTCATTGCAGTGCCAGGAAAGTAGGATTACTTTGGCCAATTACCGATAGCTCCTTATAATTTGATGTGGTCAAATAGTATATCAGTTGCATGATGAAATGACTACTTTATAACTCGAAAGATATACAGTTCAAAGTCCCAAATCCGGAGTCCTCCAGATTTCGGATTATTTGCATTTTTGATAAAAAAAAACCACTTAATTTAACCTCTCCCCCGCACGAATTTTGCGTTTGCAATAAGAAAATAACAGATATATAAATAGGAATAATTTAAAAAAAAGGAAAAACCTTTTTAATATAATGTAACAACTTTTACCTGCAAATCTTCTAATTTTTCTGTGTGGTATTTACTTTGAACATGTCCGTTTTTGCGTTGTTTCATCAATAAGGTCCAGGTTTAATTCTTTCTCTCTTGTTCTTTAAAAATTGTCGGAAAGATGTAAAAAAGCGAGAAAAACAAAACAAAAAAACGCCGGTTAGCAAAATTTTAGGATTTTGGACGTCTGGATTTGGGATTTTGTACTGTATATGTGCTTGTAGAAAAATCCATTTGGGAGCATTAGGCATAATTTTCGTTGATTTTCAGACTGTTTTTACCTTTTCAGATGTCTAATGCTTCCGTATATGATACCAGTACAATCCCTTCCATAGCGATACTACCAAGAATATTTAATTTAAAGCTATATTTCCATTCAAACCATGTATTTTGGTAATTCTGTTAAACAACAAGAATTTTTTAGTTTAAAATAATGTGTGCTGCCATGACATTTTGAACTGAACTACCATCATTGATTTGTCCACCACAAATAAATTCAAAAATATGAACCCAATAATGCAACCATTTCTATATTTCGTTATCTCACACAGACATAATAGCTTAAGTACAACAGATAAGATTTAGTATATAATAAAAGGAGAACATTTTATACCTGAGATCTTACACTTTGAGGAAGCAAATGATTAATTTCTTCACCCCACCAGCAATGAATGCCCTCTTTTTCAATAAGAGAACATAAGTGATTGGTCAAATCCCTAAAATATTAAAGAAATTAAAGTGAAAATGATGGATACACACAATTAACCTTCCAAGTGGTTTCGACGAGATATCTTGTCCATCAAGATCTGACTAATTTTACTACTGAGATACCTCATCGAGAAAACAATCACCAAGAAGGTAAACATCAAGTTAAAAGATTTATTTTACATGCACTTTGGCTAGCAAACACTATTGTACTAAAGCAAGATATTCATCGACGCAGATATTATAATGAACAAATTTGAATTTGAAATTGGTTTTAAGCAATGAACGAAAAACCTATAAAGCCAAATCAATGCTTATCACTAATAAAACAATAAAGTAACCTGTGAACCAGAAGCTTCTTTGTGTCAGAAGAATAAAATGCAGGTATGGGAACACCCCAGGCTCTTTGCCGTGAAATGCACCACTGAGGACAAGATTCTAATTGGTTTTGGAAGACTTTTTTGAAGTGCTCTGGGATAATTTTTACAGTCTGCAGACACTCCTAAAAAATATGAGAAACATATACCTTGAAATCTGTTTGGTTTGAAATTAAAAGTTACAGCGGTAAATAAAAAGAAATACACATTTTAAAACAACTGAAAAACATTAGTCCTTTAAAGTACAGATAGAAACAATAGAATAGTGTAAATTAACAAATCTCTTTTCTAGTTTCCATTAAAAACATCTTTAGGAAACTATAAAAACTCAGAATTTTAAACGCATAATGCAGCTTATAACAACATTTAAACACAGTTATTTGAGAAACACAAAACCATCCCAAGTACCATCAAATTACTAAGCTAGAAAATCAGAATATTATCACAAGTGAAACACACTAACCAAAAAACTTAGTTTGGAGAAAACAAATGAAAAATTTTATTCACTTGCTAAACCCAGAGATTCTCATGAAATACAAGCTTCATATAAAGAGAAAATGACAGTGGACATACATACTTTGGAAGCTTAAAGATCACAACATTTTGGTCTAGAAAATTAAAACTCCTACCTCGAAAATTTTGACTTGGTGGGTGTTTCCCTATTAAGATAACAAATAATTTATGTCTCTAGTTAAGCAAGATTTATCAAAAGCCTTAAGTATTTAATAGCCATAGTACATGGTTCCCACACCTTTGTCTAAAATAAAATTTAAAGACTTTCAAAACCCTCAAAAATATTTCAAGGACCTGAAATGTTTTATAACGACCTCAAACAAGGAATATGCAAAAATTGTCAGTTAAAAGTAAACATGTGAAAAATATAAAAAGACATTTTTTAACTCTATTTTTTAAAGTATTGTACATAGTCAAACAAAAAAAGGTTAATATCAATTTTGGTTACAATTTATATTTTCTTTTCTCACAAAACCTGTGATATTTTTAGCAAAGTGGGCTTCTTGTCTCATTGCCTATCAGGCTACTTGCACACATATCAATTTCGGACGTGTGATAAAATATTGTGCGATAAATTCTTCAAGTGGCACAAAGATTAACACCAGTCAAAACAAATCAAAAGTTTTGACTGGTGTTAGGGCTCTTTTATCCCCTAGTTTAAGTTTCTATCTTTGTGATTGTTAAAGACAGAGAAAATTTCAATGGATTTGAAATCTGGGGAAAATTTTACACTGGATTAATACTTCAGGTAGTCCGAATTTTATGCAAAGCCCGAATTCTGTAATGGCCAACGCCGTGCTGGTCTTCTAGTATGGTATGAAATATCTTTCCCATTTCTAGTCTCAAAATAGAATTTCACTGGACTGGGTCACGTGCTTGAAGAAACTTCCTTCCTCGTTTTACGAAAACGGATAATTCAGTATTCCGAAACTGTAAGTTTTGTTCTTGTATGTACGACTTCAACTGTACAAATTTTTAATGATAATGTAAAAGTAAAAAAATATTGTGACCCCCTTTAAAAACCTTAATATTTTCTTCGCATTTCTACGTCAATCCCGAGATAACTTTAAAAAATGTTTAAAGAGGCTGATCTCGGGATTGACGTAGAAATGCGAAGAAAATATTAAGGTTTTTAAAGGGGGTCACAATATTTTTTTACTTTTACATTATCATTAAAAATTTGTACAGTTGAAGTCGTACATACAAGAACAAAACTTACAGTTTCGGATTACTGAATTATCCGTTTTCGTAAAACGAGGAAGGAAGTTTCTTCAAGCCATGCTGGTCTTCTAGTATGGTATGAAATATCTTTCCCATTTCTAGTCTCAAAATAGAATTTCACTGGACTGGGTCACGTGCTTGAAGAAACTTCCTTCCTCGTTTTACGAAAACGGATAATTCAGTATTCCGAAACTGTAAGTTTTGTTCTTGTATGTACGACTTCAACTGTACAAATTTTTAATGATAATGTAAAAGTAAAAAAATATTGTGACCCCCTTTAAAAACCTTAATATTTTCTTCGCATTTCTACGTCAATCCCGAGATAACTTTAAAAAATGTTTAAAGAGGCTGATCTCGGGATTGACGTAGAAATGCGAAGAAAATATTAAGGTTTATAAAGGGGGTCACAATATTTTTTTACTTTTACATTATCATTAAAAATTTGTACAGTTGAAGTCGTACATACAAGAACAAAACTTACGGTTTCGGATTACTGAATTATCCGTTTTCGTAAAACGAGGAAGGAAGTTTCTTCAAGCCATGCTGGTCTTCTAGTATGGTATGAAATATCTTTCCCATTTCTAGTCTCAAAATAGAATTTCACTGGACTGGGTCACGTGCTTGAAGAAACTTCCTTTCTCGTTTTACGAAAACGGATAATTCAGTATTCCGAAACTGTAAGTTTTGTTCTTGTATGTACGACTTCAACTGTACAAATTTTTAATGATAATGTAAAAGTAAAAAAATATTGTGACCCCCTTTAAAAACCTTAATATTTTCTTCGCATTTCTACGTCAATCCCGAGATAACTTTAAAAAATGTTTAAAGAGGCTGAATTCTGCCTCTAGCCAGAACTCTTTCATGTCTGAATAGTTTATGCAAAAAAACAATGGGATGATGTGACAATGAAATGTGGTTTATGCTCTTCACCCATGTCTTCAACTGTGGTTAGTCTGATATATATCATGTGGTGTCAAAGAGCGAAACACCAGCTTCATTCAGAATGATGCTCAAGTGGCGCACCTGCTGTGGAGGAAACTAGTCTGGACAGTTCCAATATAATATGAAATTACACAATTATGTTCTAGTTTTTAAAAAATAAAATACTTTCAAAGACTTTTCACCAAGTTCTGTAATTTTCAAAAACTTTCAAGGCCTCTTAGTTTTGAAAAAAAATTCAAGGACTTTTCAAGGAACAACGGAATCTTGCAGTAAGAATGACAGAAATCTCAATTTATCTGCAATAGTATTTTCAAGTGGGTGTGGAAACATTAATGCATTACATTTTCTAAACAAGTATAAGGAATGTCTATTACATTTATAGTAGACATCACTATGAAGTTTCTTGATACTTACAATGGCTTTGTCTCTAATTTGATCGACATCAAGAAACCATTGATGACAACTGCGAATAATGACTGGAGTTTTACTCCGCCAATCATAAGGGTAGCTGTGGACATAATTTTCAAGGTGAAGAATGTCGTTTCCAAGTAAATCTAGAACAGATTTTGAGCCTTGTTCTAGCACAGGCTGCCTCACTAGATCTGCACCAGCACTCTCATTGTAGCATCCACTCTCATCCACAAGACAGGGCTGGATGAAATAAAACAAAACTAAATTTGCCATGCAATAAAACTAGCACAGTGACAAGTATTAAAATTAAGTTGTTTCAAATACTAAAGAACAGTCTGAAGTATGCTGTATTGGGTAAAAATTTACTACAGTATTTTTATAACCCTTTATTCAATGACACGTTGCAATTTAACGATTATTTGAAGATGAATCGAGATAGCAAAATATATTGATAGGCTATGAAAGCATTTTCAGTGAAGCTAAATATAGGTGATGGTACTGTTTCTGTTGCAGAACGTGTTTCATCTTCTGTATTCTGAACATGATGTCAATTAGCTTGCTTTTCTAATATGACATTAGCACTTCACCAATAAAGATTCCAAAGATGGTTAGTAGGTTGTTTTGCAGTGTTAAGACCATATTTGGCTAAGCTGTTGTAAATATAAGAAAGACACTATCAAGTAAAAATGTCATGAAAGGAATGCCAGAGACTGGAGAATAGAATTTAAAAGAAAATTTCGAAATAATAACTAACAAGAAGAGTGGGGTGCCAGTTCAGGTTTTGACCTCGTCATCTGACTGTGGTTTAAAATTACATGATGTTGTCCTTGGATCTTTCCATTAGGGATTGATCCCAGACCATCACCAATAGCCTGTTGTGTTGGTGTTGCTCTAATGTGACATTAATTAATTGCCATTAACAAATAATAAATATTGAATTGATATATACGATAGTTGATTGGTTAAAGACAATCAGATTAAATGCCAGTGTTACCAAAACAACAAACTACATTTTAAAATAGCACTTGCATTTATCGTGATAAAGTAATTGGTTGGCGGAAGTTAAATCTTCATCTTGATTTGTTTGTTTACACTGAAAATCCCACTCATATGTTTAATATTTTGCTGTGAATAAAATTCACTACTAAAATATCCAAGTCATTAACAGCAAGCCTTTCAGACTTTAGAATAAAATGTAAATGGTGTAAGCAATATACAAGATACAGAATTGAGTTCTGTTTTTCAAAACTTCCCATTGAAGTAAAATCGGGAAATAACAGCTTTATTTAGCTCCAAGAATATATTCTTTCACATCTCACTTAGATTTAATGTTTCTACTAGCAAATAAACATGTCTATAAATGCATATTTTCTTGACAGAATTAAACCAATGACAGCCTTTATTGAGAAAAGTTTAAAAATGTATTTATGGAATTTAATTTATAATTCAATATTTTTCTTTGGTTAATTCATAACTTACATGAATGGCAAATTAACTTTTTAGGCATTAGTTTCTAACTTTTAAAATGTTTATGCACAAAAAGGATAATTTCTTTAAAAAATAAAATTTATAACATTTTGTTCATTTATTATCAAAATTAATTTGAAGAAGTTTGATACAAGAATTCAAAAGGACAAACATATTTCTTCAAAAAGTATACATACTGCAAAAACATGCTGTTGCAAAAAAAAAAAAAAAAAAATTCTGGTGCTGCTGTATAGGCATCCACAAAGCACATCAGGTGCTCGGTTTGTAGGAAATTTGGTGGTAATGAAAAGAAATATTCCAACTTTACAAGGAATGCTTTGCAAGTTACATTATATTTTACAAGAATGCTTTGCAAAAGTTTTCGTTTTTACTTAGAAAAACAAAAATAATTGTTTATAAACTTAGTAAAAATGTTTTGTCTATTTACATCAAGAGGAATACTTTGCTTTTTGGCTACAATGTAGTCTTCTAAGCCATGGTTGGGAGCCATGTGAACCAGACCAGTTCCTTTGTCCATTGTTACATGATGAGCTGGTATGACAGGGCACTCTCGATTTTTGGTAAGAGGATGACAGTATGTGAAATCCTTTAACAGATATCCTGAAAATTTTATGTTAAAATATATGTGTGTGTATATATATATATAATGGACTGGACAGCAACATATGATGGTATAAGGGAAAGAATACATGCTTTAATAGGGGGATGCAATTACATTAGCAAACCTTCTGGGCATACTTTCAACAACGTTTTGATACATAGCTATGGGTATTTTTGTTCATTCCCGCTTCAAGAATGTCACCACGTAATGTTTCACAGTATGGCCTGGGACCTTTGCATGTTGTTCCTGGTCAATTGAACACCAACGCCTACATGAATATTTTGGACAATCAGGTCGTTCCTACGCTCTGGTAATTTTATGGAATGGACAAATGTTACTTCCAGGACGACAATGCTGCATTTCATGTTGCAGCCTCTGTCAATCAGCGGTATCAAGATATGGATGTAAAATGTCTTTCCTGGACTGTTCAGAGTCCTGATCTAAACCCCATAGAACATTCGTGAGACAAGTTAGAGTGACGCTTATGGACCAGGAACCATGTTTGAAATCTACAGCTGAGTTGGCGACATTCTTGCAGCAGGAATGGACACCAATACCCATAGCTGTGTATCAAAACCTTGTTGAAAGTATGCCCAGAAGGGTTGCTAGTGTAATTGCAGCACGTGGGTGATCACCCCCCCCCCTATTAAAGCAAGTTTTATTTCCCTTATACCATCACATCTTGCTGCATGGTCCATTATTGTAGGGTAGTGTATGTATAGAAGAATTGTAATTCAAATTATTTTAAGGATTAAATAAAAAGGATATCCTACTCATATTACAAGTGTTTCATTCAAAATTTATTTTGGTACTAGAAATATGCAAAAAAAAACTTACACGTGTTGAAATAACTGCTAAAGCTCCAAGTGGATGATATTGTCACGTAGATTTATTGTAGGTAGACGGGCTAACCTCTTTGCATATATTTGCTAAAGGCGAGTGAGGACAAAGATTACTGATCTCAACTTGAGACTTTATTAACTTGAACTGAGTGCTACATCTGCTTTTATACAATTTACGAAATGAATCGAACATTCCAGAAATTAACATAAGTAAATTCTTGAAGTGAGAAACAAGCAGAAAGGAAACTTTAAATAAAATCTACTTTTAGGCCACTTGCCTATAGTGGGATTCGAACTCGGCACCTTCCGCTTCACGCTCAGGGGCAATACCGACTGAGCCATGATATTCACAGACAAAGTGAATAAGTTTCGCTACAATATGTATGTGTATTGCATGACTTTGAACCAGTTTTGACTTTCTTGACCAATAGCATGCATCCTAGGATTCTTTTAAACAATAGGTGTGGTTATTTTGTCATTATATGTGTTGTAAGGAGAAAGCAACACTACATCACTCAGAAATATTGTGACATACAGAGGGTTAATATCAATCAAAAATTAATACAACAGTAGCATGTATTAATTTTAGATTTCAAACAGGATGTATTACAAATGTAAGACATAATACAATTACATGTTTAACAATGTGTCAGTTAAATTTAAAATTTAATTATTTTAATACTTAAAATTCTTGTTCATAACCATCAATTACATCTAGAAAAATATAAAAGTAATGGATATTTACCCATCACAACATTAATTAATGTTTAGTATGACGAAGGCAATCTCAACCATGAAGAACTTTTTGGATTACTGAAGTTCTAATGTGTTTTTGCTCCCTGCAACAGGGTTATGATAGGTGTATAAAAATACAGTAGAACTCCAATTATTCTAATCGCTATGAAGAAAAAAGAAATCAGCAAAATATCCGCATTTTAAAAGTTTCTTGTCGTGGAATGACGAAAACTAAGAGAACTAAGTGTTAATTTAGGACATAAGAAACACGCCTAGATGTTCTAAGTGCAGTGCAGAGGACATAGAGAAGTGGCTGGTGCATGATTCTTCAGAACCTGGATTCCAAATTCTCAGTGACAATAAACTCATTTAAGAGATGAGAGAGCTCATTGATGACCCGGAAGATGACGACAATATTCCTACTCAACCAGATATGGGACAGTCAGCTAGTAAGGCGTTTGAGTGCCTGGACACAGCCCTAAAATGGATGGAGTGGCAGCCTAAGTGCAACCAACTACAGCTACTCACTGCAAGTTCATGCGAGACTTAGCTGCATGAAAACGAGTAAATACAGCTAAAAATCTCACTTGGACCGATATGTTCAGGCAGCAATGATATATTTTAATACAATATGTACATACCAAATCTGAACAAAATTGTAAGTAGATTCGTTTATAATAAGAAAAATCCCTTTTTCCTGAATTATCCAGTTATCTGGATGGGGTGTGGTCCCAATTGATCCGGATAATTGGAGTTCTACTGTTCTAACCTTATCCTGAAGTTTTATCGAAACTTATACCTATAATTTTTTACCCCATGGATTAAAAATTTTCAAAAGAAAAGAGAAGAAAAGGATTTATGCCCACCTTCAAATGTCTGTATTACTTGAAATTCAGCTTTTAAAGTCTTTTCAAGGTATGGAACCATCTCTAATGCCACAATATAAAATTCTTCTTTTTCTTTAGAAATAGCTACACAATACCTAAAGTATTAAGCATGATTTTTACTTTAAGAAATTCATTGCAGTATTTTATGCAACAATATAATGTCATGCAATATTTTAACTGGCAATAATTTTGCAGGTATTTTAATTAGATATTTTAGGATATAAGTTAATGAAACTGCAATATTTTGTATTACAATGTAAAATGTATAATTAACCACACAATAGGATGTATATATACTTCATAAATAATCTTTTCATGATTTTTACAATACTATAAAGCATGCTTATTGATCACCATGTCATCAAACAAATAGTATAAAAATATTAGTGAATTCTCTGCACTCTTATATCTTTATGTGTTATATGCAATTCTACATGTCTGGATCAGTGTATAAAAAACTATGCAATATGTTTTGTTAATGCACCTGAGAAAGGAAGAAGGTTGATATTTAGAATATTAAGTAAGTAGCTCTAAAGTTCAAAACTGTAGACAGTGTTTGTTTCATCTTATACACTTGATAATTAATTTATTAGAAGTTTTATGAAATTATAATTAAATACAAATACAATCAATTCAAACTTTCAGTCCTTAAAATGTAGCAGAAACAATGCTATATAAAAATTTAAATAAAGCAAATATGGCTACATTTTCCATTTGAAGCAAACATAATGATAAAACACATTTATAATTGAAAAAAAAAAAAAAAAGCGATGAAACAAAACGGAAAAGTCTTACTCTTTATCAGGAGAATAACAGACTGCTTGGTTGGCTGGAAGAGACCAGGGTGTTGTTGTCCAAATCAAAATGTTTAATTTTGAACCTGACGCTAAAAAGGAATTCCTTTAAAATTCACACCAGAGCTGGCTCAAAACTTACAACATCAATAAATTAGACACTAAAGTTCCAGCTTGTTTTTTCCAGATACATTTTAAAGTGAGGTTCCATAGGTACATAAAACATGTTATAATATACATCATATATTTGAATTCATGTCCAATATGCATAAGAAATTCATTTTTTAAATAATCCTTTTTTTTTAGTTACTAATGCAAGTTTTACTCCTAAGAGGATTTAAATAGAACTTTTTTTGTTTTCTTGCATAAATTCTGAAAATATTATAAATATGATTACTTAAAACTTTAGTAATAAAATATTTTATCAATAAAAACTCACTCTATGGCAAACTTCACAAAGTTTTTTATTTCCAATGGCACTTGACTTTTTACTTACAAGACCGGAAGCGATGGTTGCTACTTTCAATGACGGGCACTAAGGACTTGGCCACTACAAGGCCAGAAGTGATGGTCACTTGTGAAGGGGCACCCAGTGTGTGGACCATCATTGTCCCTATCAACCCACAGCACAATTTACATCCATGTCCTGACCCCGGATTCAAACTAGGAGCCTTCCGATCCAGAGGTCAACACCTTGACCACTAGACCATTGGTCGGCACTTCACAAAGTAATAAAAGCTAATTTGCTGTATTTACTTTTATACCTAGCTGACCAACCAGTCTAGTGGTTAAGGTGTTGGCCTCTCGATCGGAAGGTTCCTGGTTCGAATCCGGGGTCAGGGCATGGATGTAATTGTGCTGTCCTTAGTTAGGGGTAGTGATGGTCGCTTATTGGGTGCCACTTCACAAATGACCATCGTTTCCCGGCCTTGCAGTGGCCTATGATTAACAATCAAGTGCCCGCCATAATTTAAAAAAAATAAAACTTTTATACCAAACCATAAATAATAAAAAAGTATATCTATAACTTGTTATTAATAAGAGCTAGAGAGAAGACAGTACAATTACACATGCAGCACAAGACAGTTATTCAGTAAAATGACAAAAATCAATTTCATAAACTTTTGAATCCATGTAGGTTTATTAAATAGACATTAAAGTAAAAAAGTTCCTGTTTACATTTGAGTTAATTTATATTTAGATTATTTCTTACGAATAAATTATTTAAATGAAAATCAGCACGCAATAGTTTCAATTATTTCATCTAAATTTCTTTAAGAAATAAAAATCAGCAAGAATTAAGAGCAATTCTGGAATTGTTATAACCATATTATTTACTAAATTCAAATTATTACCTAATTTAGATTTTACAGCATCAGGGCATTTCTTTACACAGAATTTTACAAATACAGATGGGCTAAAAATGAAACAATAGATTAAGGCACTTATATAGGAACATGCATTAAATATTCAAAACAATATATCCTTTATATAAATGTATTCATAAGCAATAAGGTTTACTTTTTGAAAATAAAAATTTTCAAAAGAGGATGGCAGGTATTTTAAATATGAAAATAAATAAAATATTTAGGGTAGAACTGTTAAAATGTCTGTGCTTTTCTTTTTCAATTTCAGCTACAGTTGTAATTTGTTTCTCAGTTGAAATAACATTTGCTAAATGGTAGTTTTAGGCATCAATAAAATTTTACCTCACATGATCTGTGCGATACTCCAGCTCCGCTTCAGCCAAAGATGTTCTGAAACACCAAACAATATGATTTAAATGCTCATTATATACATATAATGTTGCTTAACACAGGCCTCGAAATAGATTTTGCAATACAGGTGCACACTGTGCACCTACTTTTTTTATTAGGTGCACAGATTATATGTTAGTTGCACATTAAAAAAACGTAATATAAGAGTATTAACGTAATGTAAACTATTGTATTAGTTGGGTATGTTTACATAGGTTCGTAGTAGATAGACAAATAAAAAATATTTCAACATATCGAAATTCTACGGCGCACGGCTGTTGCAACAGTCGCTTTAACAGAGCCATCTGGAAAATGTTTCGATCATCGGAAAGTTCTGGCGGCAGTGACATAAGCAAACCTTCCTTCTGTATAAATCCGTTACGGCACAGCGATTTTGTTTTCGCTTAGAGTGTATTCAAGAATTTTAATTACGATCCTATTACGAAGTATTAACGTAATGTAAACTATTGTATTAGTTGGGTATGTTTATATAGGTTCGTAGTAGATAGACAAATAAAAAATATTTCAACATATCGAAATTCTACGGCGCACGGCTGTTGCAACAGTCGCTTTAACAGAGCCATCTGGAAAATGTTTCGATCATCGGAAAGTTCTGGCGGCAGTGACATAAGCAAACCTTCCTTCTGTATAAATCCGTTACGGCACAGCGATTTTGTTTTCGCTTAGAGTGTATTCAAGAATTTTAATTACGATCCTTTAGAGCGAGAGATGTCGATACTATTATTTTGTTCAAACATCAAAATAACATAAACCACGTTCCCCCTTTTTTTTAACGTTAGGTGCACCGTGTGCACCTAGCAGAAAACTATTAGGTGCATAATTTTATTTTCATGTGCACAGTGCACCTGGGTATTTCGAGCCCTGGCTTAACATGTATTTCTTCAATAGATTAATGATTCAGGAAAGTACTTTCAGGCAAAAAAGAAAGTTCCTTACGTATATATAATTGCAATTATCTTTGGGAAAGCAATCTTGTGAATATTCATATATAGATGATTGTATGTCTGCTTTCTGAGAAAACTGCATCAATAAGTCCCCACTGTGTCTAAAGATCAACACATTTTAAATCTCCATGTAGTTTCGATGAATATCGTGTCCATCAAGATCTGATTAATTTTGATGATGATATATCCCATTACCAAGTTATTGAGAATATTTTTTTTGATGACAAAGATCAAGATCTGGTCAGTTTTGTACTAATCATGAGATATCTTGCCCATCAAGCTGTAGTCAGTTTTTTTTTTTTTTCTAATAACAAACTAGCTGATCAAGACAACAACCAGGAGTATTAAAGAGGTCCCCAAAGAAACTTATTTTTTTGCAGTAACAAATGTGTGTAAATTTAAGAACATCCAAAAAGTCAACTTTGAAAATGATCAGTAAAATGTTAATGTGGATAACACTTGTTCTATTTTATTAATGAGAAATAATGCATTAAAAAAATTAAGATTAGAAATAGTATTATATCTCCATACATGGTTATATGAGTACACAGTAAATGTTGATAAATGAAAAGAATAATTACCTGTTGTGTGGCGACCAAAACACAGGTTTATGGTCCCTCATTATGATTCCCTAAAACATATACATATTAGAAATATTAGCACATTTTAGGAGCATATGTAAACTGAAATACATGAATACTATACTAATAACATACCACATCTGGATTTAAATACATTTGAGCAAATAGTGGGTTTATTAATTCTGAACAATATTATTTTTAGAATAGATTTGCTTGCATGAATTGTTTAAAACTCATTTTTAAATTATTTATAATTTAAAAGTGTTTTTAAACAAACTTCATTTTTATTATATGATCAGCTTGTAGGGAATTTCACTTTTTTTACAACAAAAACTAAGTTGATTTCATCTAGCACATGTTTTCCCACAGTATCAATTGTTTCACAAATATCAATGAACAAATTATATTTGACCTTTCTTAACAAGCAGTTCTAAATTAGATCTAGTCTACAATTTAGAAATAAAATATTTTATAATGCAGTCTAATGATCCAATGAAACTAAACAAATAAGAAAACTTAAATAATACAAAAAATATATATTAAAACTAATTATTATTCTAATTTTGAGTATGTTCATGGCACAATTTTAGTGAAGGATTTTGTAATTCTATGCTGAGGCAGTAAACAGTAAACCACTGGATTTTTTTAATGCAAAAATAGTAATGATACAGAATGGAAAAAGGAAAATAACCTTATCATAAAGGTCTTGAAAAACATTCAACTGCTTTACAATGTACTTGGGATCACAAGTAATATAAAATTCATTGAAATTGGATAACAAGCCCCATTCAAGGAAAGAGTGTTTCTGCTTTTCTTTAGCTTCTTGAGAAAATGTATAAGCTGTAAATACAAGATAAATGATTAATTGTTTTGTTCAATGCAGATGTGGTTGAGTTATTATTGTATAAGAACTAAACCTAACTACTGTTCAAACAATTATGTAAATATAATACATATGCTGATAAAGATATTCATATTTAAAACATAGGGGACAAACCTTTATTGGCTCTGGCAAAAAGAAAGTTACTTGTATACTGACATTCAATTATTCTTTTACGAATACTGTTAATCTTTTTGGAGATTATCAAGAAATGATTTCAATAAACACTATTTCTGACACACCTTAAGTTGAAATAGTATTTCCTGATGAAATATGAAAGTTGGTGTAATACTAACCATGAGTCATTAGTGTACAATTGCATTTTTTATTTATTGCTTTGGAAATAACTGCTATCTAAAGTTAAAATAATCTGAATAATTTAATTAATGATACCAAGTTAATTTTTTTAATTGCTAAAAGGTTTAATCAATGAATAGATTTAATCCAGTTTCTAGTTCTCCATTTTAACATAATTTTACTTTAGACAGAATTCCAAGCAGAGAAAAAGTAAGATCAATAACTTTAACAATCAACCATAAATTCGGCATTATTTCTTCAAAATGTAGCTGTTGCAGTTGTTGATAAACAGTTTTCTTATTAAGAATCTCAGTAAAAATTATTAGTCAACAAAAAGAATCTCTTTTGTAGATTAGCTTTTCTAATGCCAATATTTAATAAATATTGATACAAGCAAAAATTTGTATTAATAAAGAAATTGCAGATTCTTTTGAACTGATAAATAATACTTTAATCAAGCGAATAATAAGGTATGAATCTTTTTAAAACAAGCATTTTATACACATGCACGAAAAATTATTGAAATATATGCCACTCAAACATACACAGGAATAGAGGAAAACAAAACTTGATTGAAGCAGTTAAAAGCTTACCTCTTTTACGGATATCGATTCTGCAACCATCAATATGATTTTCTTTTAAAACTTTCAACTCAATGGGAAGCCCATGACAGTCCCAGCCAGCCTCATAGTGAACCTGATGTCCTTTTAAAAGCTGATATCTAAGTGTCACATCTTTCAATATCTACATAGTGAAGTTAAAAAATCCAATTAATACAACAAATTAAAAATGACCCTTCATGACTAAATTATCATAAACAAGTACATCATAACTTATGTTGTAGAGTACAAAAAAGTAAATACATTAGATCAGGGCTCGAAATACCCGGGTGCACAGGTGCACATGAAAATAAAATTGTGCACTTAATTTTTTCCCACTAGGTGCACGCAGTGCATATAACGTTAAAAAAAAAGAGGGGACATGTTTAAAGTAATTTTGATTTTTGAACAAAATATTAGAATCGACCTCTCTTGCTCTAAAGGAACGTACTTAAAATTCCTATATAAACTTTATGCGAAAACAAAATAGCTGGGCCGTAACCGGTTTATACAGGAGGAAGTTTTACTTGTGCCACTGCACAAGAACTTTCTGACGATCGAAACATTTTCTAGATGGCTCGGTTGAAGCGACTGTCGCGACAGCCGTGCTCTAGAGAAGAGAGAATTTAGATGTTTAAATATTTTTATTTACTATCTACTACAAACCTGTCTAAACATACACAAGTAATAAAGTAGTTTACATTACATTAATGCTCTTATATTAAGTTTTTTTAAATGTGCACCTAAAATATAACATGTGCACCTAATTTAAAAACTTAAGTGCACAAGGTGCACCTGTATTATAAAATCTATTTCGAGGCCTGCATTAGATCCAATATGCCCAAATATAATGGAAATATATCTTATGTCAACATAAAAAGCATCAATTATGTATTTACCTTATTAACTGCATGACCTATATGGACATCTCCATTGGCATAGGGTGGGCCATCATGCAGCACAAATTCTGACTTCTTTTTAGCCTCTCTTTGGTAATCATAAACATAATTAAACTTGGCTTCCTGAAATTTAAAAAAGTTATTCAGTTTAAAATAGAGCAAATGATGTAGTCGATTGCAGTAGATGATTATTATAATATATGGCATGGTTCTCAATGAAAAGCAACAAATTTCAAATGAACTATCCTGAGATAAAGATATTACTTTGATTTCTCCACTAGGAAGATTATTAGATATTGAATCAGACTTTAAGGATGTCTAATATTTGTAAGCTAAAAGATGCTTAGGAAGAGGTAAGTAAATATATCAATATGAATAAGGTAATGCTGTAACAGTAAAAATAATAGATTAAAATGTGCATTTTATATTAAAAAATGACAGCATCAAAATTGCAGTCAGACCTCTGCACCACAAATATAGACATTATGAATGGCAGGAGCTCAGACACATGAAATATGAGCGCAAGTGCACCTTCAACATCATATGAAAACACTGATCATTGGTTTATTCAAGCTCTCTTGACCTTTATTGCACTTATCTGTATCCTCTTGATCTTAAACGGGATCCTGTAAATGTTTTGTTGCAGAGCGGTTTATTGGACTTCATCTAACATGGACTAAAAAGAGGAATTAGTAACAGAAACATTTAAAAGCTGCTTTCTCATACAGTTCGATTAAGGGTCTCACTAGAGGTTAAATTCTTATTTAATTGTTGCCTGGGATTAAAGCAAGAAAAACACTTAAAAGAACAGAAAAAAGTAATTAAAAATTTCATGTCACCAAAATTTATTTTACCACCATTGATAACCACAAAATCATTTCCCACCTAAGGCACAACTATGTGCTGATTGTTCAAATGCCATCAAAGTGCACTTTGGAAAAAAATTGGTATGTTGTGTGGAGGACACAAAACATAGATTTGATATGAATACTCGGGAACAGGAATGACGTTGGATTGTGAAATAAATGAAGCAGAGATAGGAATTTCCAATTGTTTAGTGTGAATATTCATAAACTAATTTAGTCTGAATGATTACAGTGCAGGCTGATAATAATTGTTGCCCGATATTAACAGTAGTACTGTTTGTTAGTTTTCAAATGGCACCACTCCTTGCAATCCAAAGTTACACTAACCTAACATAGAAAGTGGACATGTTGCTGACCCCATCCCCACACTTAGTTTGCCTGCACGCTCAATCTAAAGGTCATATAAGCAAAAGACATAATTTTTCTACATTTTTCATGCATGTCCCAAGTACTATTCCAATTTTAAAGATGTATTCTATTAAAAAAACTTTTCTTAACTCGTATCAAGCAGGTAGCTTGATCTCACATCTCTGTTGCATATATTGTACATACAAGTTGCTAAGTTCAATTATTCTAACTACATTACATTACTTAATAAGGGTGCACTACTTTTGAAGTCTGCCAGTGGTGACTCTGATAAGATTGGAATGCACAAATTGATAAAAACTTTTTTTCGCGTATCAAGTATTAGATTGGGGAACTAAATTTCAAATCATAACTGCCAGAAAAGGTTTAGTGAAAACTAATTTCGGTTGATTGTTGAGCATTCAAAAATGTCCACTCGCTTTAGTGGATTTTTAAAACCATGGTGAGCGAAGTTAAATTTTGTCAATGCACTTTCATCTATTGCATCTCACTGGAGCAACACAACAGGCTATTTGCGACCTTCCGAGATTAATCCCGAGACAGTCATTCTTGAAGTGTAACAAATGCATCCTTATATTATTACTAATCTTACGTATCGGTGAACGAATTAGAAGCTTACCCGTTCAATTCTAGCATCCTCATTGCGACGTTCTTGGTGTTTAATTTTATGACGGAAACATGTGGTGGGAAGAAGCAATGTATTTTTGTAGTTAGATGAACATAGTTCACGGCAAAATATTTTAATCCAAAAATCATTGATGACACGATGTTTTGACAAGTGTTTGAGAAAATACATTGTATTGGACTCGGAGTTTAAGATCTATATCGGATAGGAACACAAATGCTACATCCTTTCATTTTCTGGATTGCTATCAGTCTCAACCATTATGTATGTAGAATACACATACAACGATTTCACGGGAGTATGAGAATATTAATTTATTTCACACAGATTAAAAATTTTCAAACTGAAATTAGATTCTAGGGTTTATCTGCCGCAGAAAAGGAAATTGTGTTAAGCGAAAATGTTCGTACCACCGGCACGTTTGTTTATTTACTATTTACTGAGCTTAAAGGTCGCAGTTACATTTTTATTTGTTTGATCCAACAAAAAAAATTATGGGCTTTGTATGAATAAGCAAATTGAGAGAAACTATTGCAAATAGCTCTTGATTATATAAAATTTCGAATTTTTTTATAAGTTCAAGTAAAACATCACTGGAAACGAATAGTTGTATCAGAAAACATAGTAATTTATATCGTTATGCAACATTTTTATATCAGAAGCTATACATCCCAACTCAGTGTTAGGTTTGTTTATTTACATGGGATGGATTAAGCAGACGATGTTTCGAAATAAAAGTTGTAGCACGTTACCTTGACAGCTGCATCCTTTGACTGAACATATATGTCAATAAATTCACAAAAGGATTCTTTGAATTCAAGCACACAAATCACAATGTGTTGGCGTATTATCTTAACAACTGACGATTAATATTTTTGATGGATATAGAAGTGGGGTTCTCAAACTTTTAATTCAAACAAACTTTGCATAAGAAAAAAACTTGCGAGAAAAGATATAAATATTCTGTTTCATAGTTTTTACTTTTCAAAACTATTTCTAGAGTAATATTTGCTGGAAAATTTTCTTATCATGGAACTGGAAACAGTCACTCCTAGAGACAGCAGTGAAACAACCCACCAAGAACATATTGGTAAATAATAAATATTCAATTCATTGCAATGCAATTGACTGGAATTTTTTGTGTGAGCCTGGATTTTTTTTAATACTTATTTTAAGTGGCAGATTTTCAGTTTTAAAATGGATGTGTTGAATGTTTAGTTTAGTCTCAAAAACTAAAAGTTAATATTATTTTTCTGCCTTTTGTTTAACATTAAACAAAGAAATAGTTTTAATAAGAAATTTAGCACATGCTATATCTCTGATATTGGTTGTTGTAATAGTTTAAAAAATTCAACAATGATTATGAAATATATGTAGCTAAATTAAAATGTAAACTTCATGCACACAGAATAAAATCAATATAAAGTATTTTTGAAATATCAGCGGGTACTATTTTTATATTTTGAAACTATTCTGCTTATACTAAATTAGCACTTGTATTTTTTAGTCTTATCAGTTATAAGTGAATTGGTTTTTGGCTTTGGAATCTAATTTTTTTTTGTTTACAGCTGGGGTGCAAAATGGTTCTAATAAGTGGTACCATTTCCTACCTGACAGAAGAAAGGTGATTCTCACACTTACTCAAGTTTTGGTTCTTCTCTTTTTGTATGCATCTCTCTATGGAATTCTGGGTAGGGATGCACTTCCTGGGAGTGAAATTTTTGCTCTCCTCCTGCTTCTTGTTGCTGCTCACATTGGGGGTAAATTTGCTGCCGTCATTAAACTGCCATCGCTCATAGGTATAAGTCTGAAAAGGTTATCCTGAATGTTTAGTTTTTTAACTTTCAATTTACCATGTTGAACTTTACAGTATGATTTCTTTGCAGGTATAATACTTTGCTTACTGCCCCTTTACACCAACAAAATCCAGGTCTATTTGAAACCAGTAGACACTTTCTAACCTAGATTTGGTTGCATTGAGTGGAACACTCCAATTTAAGGCAATTGGAATGGTGTTAATAAAAAGCAAGCCATTTCTTATTGAAGTGACTTTTCCGAATCTTCGTTAATTTCTACTTGATGCTAACTGCCCCAAAATTCTGTTGGTTTGAAGGGGTCCTTACTGTGTCAAAAGATTTGAAACATAGTTTGATAATGTGTGATTGAAAAACTATTATGGGGTGGGGTAAAGGTAAAAATTAACAGTGTTGACATATATACATTCAGTTGCCATATATGGCAACTGAATGCTTGAAAGTGGAGACTGAAAATTTTTTTCACAGTCACCACACTTTCTTAAAAACATTAGTTTATATAGTAAAGCCTCCTATTTTACGTTTTTTTTTTCTGAGGACCGTAAAAAAAAAATTTTTAGGGAAGGAAAAAAACTGGGAACATAAACATGGAAAATAGTGTTTGGAATTTAGGGAAAAAACACAGTTGATTGGAGTGGCAAAACACAAAACAATCTAGGGAAAGAAGGCTGAAGATTAGTAGGTACTTGCATGTAGGTGGTATTTCGTGGGGCGAGAAAATATAACGTGCATGTATTCTACAAAATATGTGAATGCTCGTAAGTGGCCACTGAATGAAACAGGTTCACTGTCCACTTACAAAATTTCTTAATTTTCTCCTTTAGGGTGGGGTGTTATTTGGCTTTTCTTTGTGTATATACCTGCCAACTATAGAATGCTTGCAGTTTTTGTGGCTTATAACTATGGTAGCCTGATTGGAAGAGTAACTGATTAGTAATCAGAGGGTTGAAAGTTGGAAACTCTATCCAACCTAATATCATCATGTACATGGGAGGTGGTGCATATTAAATCTATCATTACCTCAAATGTCCTCATTGCTTGCATGGTGTGGAAGTTAAGAGAGTGAGGTGCTAGCCCACAGTTGTTAGCTTCATCATCTGACTATGATTCAAAATTACAAGGCCTTGTCCTCAGATCTTTGCCATCAGGATTAATCCCTGATTCATCGCCAACTGCCTGTTGTGTTGGAATTATGGATGGAATACTCTGGAATTATGAACAACTGTTTTAACTATGAAAAATTATATTTAAATTTTTTGTTCTGAAAAGTGATAAGACTGTGGGCATCTATTTTATATCTTTAATATTTTTATTTTTATTCAGTTCTCTTATTCATCAGTTTCTATTGACAGATCTAGAATTGTGAAAAGAGATGGGTATCTATTTGAGCTATGTTGCTTGAACTGTGCAGACACATCGTTTCATATGCTTTTCATTGTAAAATGGATGTGATGCTTTCTTTTTTATCAATAACAAGCTTGAATTTGCTTGAAAACATTTTGTTGTATTTATTTATATGAAATGTATAGTTGATTCTACTGAAACTTGAAAATGAAGCAGTTGTGTGTCAAGTTTTATTCTCTTACTGAAGGGACATTTTCATGTTTTATAGGTATGCTGATTGTTGGATTTCTCTTCCGAAATCTTCCATTCATACACTTTTATGAAAATGTGTCAATACGCTGGGCAACTACACTAAGGTATTAATCTAACTGTGTGAGATACAAAACAGTGGTATTACAAAGATATAAGTGTATTGATTTATATATTAGAGTTTCCAAATAGTACTGGAGATTTAAATTGAATTTTACATAACTTTGTATATCATCAGAGGTTAATTAAATTTACTGAAATAAATTTCAAGATTAACTAAAATTTCTTGTTTTTATAAAAATTTGCAAGATTTAAAAAATTAATTTCCAAGTATTGCAAGTAAAACTTTTATAATTTCAAAGCTTGAAAAAATTCAATAAATTATGAAATTAAAAAAAAAATTCATTTAACATGAAAATAAATTGAATTAATTTTATCCTTAACCTGTTATGTTAATAGATATCTCTATAACAATTCTTATATGGATAAATAAACAAAATATTTTTTCTCTGAGGGGTACATATTGAAGTTGAAATTTGTTCTAGTAAAATTCTATTTTGGGCAGAAAATTTTTTAATTGTACTTATTGTATAGCAATGAGTTAGTCATGTATAAAATCGAGTAATGTTTCATTACCTGATTGACAATATTATTTTTTTGACTTTAATAAATAAAACTAAATTGAAAAATTTAGCAATTGTAATTGTTGTGATATGAAGTGTAAGAAAAACCTACATCATTGAATACATATGATTCTTAAATTCTGAAGGAAACTACAAAAGTGGCTGATTAAAATAAAATCCATTAATAAACAGTATACATTAATTGCAATGCTGGAGTCTGTATCATTAAAATAATTCAAATAATTTTGTATTATACATATTTTGTTAGTAGTTTAAAGTTTGTTTAATGCCATTTTTTTCGTAAAACTTTATTAAACATGCATCTGGCTATGCTTTTTCACCATTTTCTGCAGAAAAAGTCTTTATAGTTTTTTAGTAAAAATAAATATGTCAATCAGAAAAGTAGTTCTAAACAAACAAATATTGGTAAAAATTTAATATTTATACTAGTGAATAATAAATGTCTTTTGAAAAAATTAGCATGACTGAATGATTTAATTTAAAGCCACTATCCAGCTGAATAGCTGTTAATGATCTCTACCTATATTGTGTGAACAAAGTATAACTTAGCCTTTTAATGAAGTTAAACACATAGAAAGTTATTTTATTGGTGCAGTCGCTATGAATAATAAAAAGAAAGTAATTTTTTTTCACTATAAATAAAACATGTCTTTATATTATAGCCACTAGAAAAAGCTACTAGGAGGCTTTTACTTTTCCTTTCAACCATTGTCAAAACCTTCCTAAATCCTCATTAAAATAAAAAAGAATGTTACCTATGTATCATTCGTTTATATTAATTTTACATCTGTTTCATACTTAATCTAAAATACAAATATATTTATGTCTTTGGTTTATGTTAGGTTTTCTTACACATATTCTTTGCCATGCTTTGTAGAGCTTCAGCCCTGGTTATTATACTCCTGAAAGCTGGACTGGGACTGGATTCAGAAAAGCTGAAGAAATTGAGTCTTGTTGTCTTTCAGCTGGCCTTCGCTCCTTGTATTGTGGAAACAATTGCTACTGCGATTGCCTCTCATTTCATTTTGGGACTCCCATGGTCATGGGCCATCATGCTTGGGTGAGGAGATACTACTTATGTGTACTGAAATGAAATTGCTTTTTGTAAAACCCATCCTGTTTACATACAGTTCATATAATAATGGCTCAATATTTTGGAACCAGTTCACTGTGTACAAAGTTTTCAAATAGAATTTGTGGAACTAACATTTTAAAAATACTTATGTATCAAATGTTTTATCAACTTTTATTCTGATACTTTTTAAAATTTAGTAAAAGTTATTAATCAGCATTTATCTCTAATATAGACATGTATAGAAACATGCTACACATTGAAAGTATAATGGGTAACTTTATTTTATAATGTTATAAAAAGTCCCATATTATATTGTAAAATATTTGGCTAACTGTCTTTCACTCATTGCACTGTGAATTTATTGTCTCAAAAATCCTTTGTATCCAATTTTGATAGCTCATAATGATGGAACAAAGAATAATTCTAAATCCTCCAATATTTATGTACCCCACATCCAATCAAAAATGCTCCTTTTCTTTATCCATATCAGATGAAAAAGTTATAAATCAGAGAGAAGTAATAGCTAATTCATTTCGGCAGTCTAAAACAAATGTTTTCCTGTCCCAGCCAATTTCTTTGTTTAGTGCTAGAAAAGAGGGATGTTTTAAATTTTATTTATAAAGCTTAGAATACACTATATAGAAGCCAGCACTCTGACCTCAAGTAGTTCACAAATCTGCATTTGTAGTGCCATAATGCATAACACTCAATTAACAGGGCATTAAAAAAACACTCGTTATGTTTTATTTAAATCTTTGTTTAGGTTTGTTGTGGCTGCTGTTTCTCCTGCTGTCATTGTCCCCAGCCTTTTAAGTCTTCAGGAGAAGCAGTATGGGGTGAAGAAAGGAATCCCAACTTTGGTTATAGCCTCAGCTTCTGTGGATGACATCATAGCCATTACAGGCTTCACTGTCATGCTCAGCATATCTCTTTCAGAAGGTAATCTTTGATGTTTTGTGTCTTAAATGGACTTTTTTCTTTGCATGTAGTTCTAAAAATGTACACCTGCTCATGTTTAACATTGTTATGTTTTCATCAAGTGTAAACACATTTGCGAAAGAACTGGCTTGTTAAATTAATGTATAGGGGATACAAATCACACACAAACATCAGAGTTTATCAAGTGGAAACTCGATTTATATGACCGCTAACTTTTGAACTCAGTGCTGATTCGACGCTAATCCTCATCGTTCTTCCGAGGTTCCAGTCAGACAATCACTTGACAGCCCTGCATTGAACTTCACAACAAATGTGTGTCTGTCTGTAGGATCATATATTGTGCATTAACTTTTCCTCAAATTTACAAGAAGCAATTCACTCTTACTCCTGATGTAGCATTGCTGACATTTTTTGTTGCTAAAATTCTGACATTCCTTTCTAATGTTTCAAACTGAATGCTTTTTCTCTTTATATGAAAAGTTGTAATATTAGTAATATAGAACGGATTGTTTGTGAAATGTAGAACAAACTGAATGAACATCTGAATGTGAAATAAAAGTAAATATTTAAAAACTGGTAAAAATCTATAAAAATGCATTTATTACAGAAAATGTTAATTCCCAAGATCAACTTAATTATTTCCATTTTAGGGAATTAAGTTGACTCTGAGAATTTTAGGATTATTTCCTTTATTATTCATTTACGGAATTATTTCCCTTATAGGAATATTTTGCAGTTGAAAACTCAACATTGTTTCATGTTTTTATTTTTCTTCACCTTTAAACACTATGCACACATTATTCAACACTGCAAGCTATAGTTTCATGTGAATGACTTTTAAATAGTTTTAGCCATCATGGTCAATCAAAACATTCTTGATTCTCTTTACCAATGGACAAAGATCAAACAATAGTTCAATAGACTTGGATACTTAGTCATTAAATGTATGGTAGATTAAAATCATTGTTCATCTTGAAAATCATGTTTTACTCAGAGCAGTATTGAACAATTTTGTGTTTGGTTGTGATTACCAAAGTATTGGCTTTAAACTACTAATTTAGTGAGATGTTTTAATGAGTACATGCAAGAATAATCTAAATAAATTTGTTCTCATTTGTAGTAATTCATATGTTAATTTTGTTTTTGTATCAAATTTATTTATGCTCCCAATTATTTTATTTCAGGCAACTTACTGGTGACAGTACTGAAAGGTGTGTTGGAGCCTGTGGGTGGACTCGTTGTTGGCATTTTATTGGGAAGGGCTTTTTGGGAGCTTCCAAGCAAGCAGAGCCCATCTGTGGGTATTGTTGCTCATATTTTCCTTTTGAGTTCTGAGAGAATCAAACTAAATACAAGCGTAATGAGAAATAACATTAATGAAAATGAAGTAGATTCCTTAAATCTAATCTATCTATAACTAATTTTTTTTCTTTCAAAATGGAAATACATTTCTTAGACAAACAATTAAAAATGCTAACCTAACATTCCGTCTGGTTATTTGGTTGTTTTGTGTTTTATGAAACAAGTGCCAGTAACGAACAAGCCATGCCAAATTCCGTACCTAATAAAATTGAATAAAATATATATAAAAAATTTTAAACACTCAGACAAAGCTACAATACAAATTAATCAAAAACATGTGTTTCAAACAATATAAAAACATACAATTCTACCATAGTAAATAAGTGATGTACTGGAGAAAAAACGAACAACTCTTCTATTCGAGCAGTTTTAACAGTAGAAAATAAATTCAAAGATCATATTTGACAGGAAATAACATCTTCTATAAATTTAAGTGTTTTAATTTTGCTAAGGGTTTCTTCATTTTAAATTGAGCGCCAACTTCATAATATCCAATAACACCCCTTATTTTGACACGTAATTTCGAATCTATATCAAAATTTAACCACAGATACCAAATTTCATGTCATTAGGTCTTACCATTTTGAAGTTATGAGTAGAGAAAAATAGGATCTTCTAATGCTAAATCAGTTTCTTACACGTTTATAGATATCATCCTAAATAATATTCTATAGCACTGATATTTTGTACCATGTTACTGCAAAACAACCGTAATAAAATCCACATCTGACAAACCTCAGATAGTAATTGTCGAATCGTTTGCACTTTCATAGTATATATAATAATTAGGGCAACTTTTTGCAACAGATGCAACTTTTTTTCACGCGTTCTATGCTGCATGTAAAGTACTAAAACCAAAATTCCTCCTACATGGGGTGTATAGTAAGTGAGTTATAACCGCAACTTAAATGCAACTTTCTGCATAAATGCAACCACCTGCAACTTTTAAAAATATAGCTTAAAATTAGTTAATATGAAAGTACTATTTCATTTTTTGCTCTCTGAATCAACACTTTGATCATGTGTGTCTGATCTTGCGAAATCCGAAGTATTGCGGATCAAACAAGTTCATGGCAAGAAGGTGTTCGTCCTAAGACGAAAGTAATATAAATGGCAAGAAGTACTTTGACACATTGATTGGCACTCTTGATAATCCAGAGGAAACTTGCGTAATCGAGTGCAGATTTTGTGAGGTGAGCGTCGATCATCAACATGTTGTTCGCTTTGTAGATGATGCTTTAAAATTACTGAATGTTGAGCAAAAGGATTTTACTATCCGTTTCAGCGCATTATATGACTGCTGCTGGCACAGGTTTTCAATGTTAAAGAAATTACTGGCCAAGGATCGGCCATTCAACGTTCTTCTGTATTTCAGTATGTATTATAATACTGTTGCACACTACTAAAATTGTCAATATATTTTGAATTTTTTTCATTTTTTACGAATAATTTATTTTAGAATTTAGTGTATCAAAAATAAATGCAACTTTAGGGAATGATAAATGCAACTTTTCCCATTTTTACTGTAACGAAAAAGTTGCCCTAATAATAATGTAATTCTCAAATCGTTTGCACTTGCGTGATAAATGTAATAATTCTCAGATTGCTGAAAAATACATTTGAAACATTGTTCAAATTTGGGTAGGTATAACTACAATCAATCTCAATTTACAAATAGTGATTTTCTATGTCATGATGATCCCTGAAATTCACACAAAGTTTAGGATTGAAAATCTCGGCATAATAAGGTAGTAAATTCATGAAATTTCATATTTAAACTGATTTAGCAATGCAGAATCTGTTTATGGCATCATAACATGGTGCATCCATTAGAAATTTTGTTGTCTGGATAAACTTTGATATGAAGACGTTCCCTTGTGCAACTTTTTTAATTTGTATTTGTGAAGGATGTTATACTTATTGAATGATACTCTCTCTTTTGAATTTGCTTTAGTATGATTAGTGCTCAAAATAAAGGAGGTGGTTTGTGTGTTTTTTTCACTATCTCTTTCCCTCTCTTTTCTGACCTTTTTCTATGCCAAAGACCCACAAGTGAAAACCCTCTCAACATCATTTGGTCACTTCTCTCTCCCTGACCACCACATTGTCATCTGACCATGGTTCAAAATTACGTGTTGTCCTCGGTCTTTCCATTAGGGGGGTTGATCCCAGACCATTGTCACTAGCCTGTTGTGTTGCTTTAGTACGGCATTAATTAAAAATTACCTCTCCATGACCACAATACCCCTGTGTTGCCCATCAAGTAGGTGGTTAGGTGAAGGAGCAGAATATTACACTTATGATTAAGATATGTGAGTATCAGCTTAAAAACACAGTTATAGTAGAATGCATTCATTCTGAATCATGTATTATGCTTAATTTTGTATTTTGCAACATATCTGACCTCTAGAAATCTTAAACAGGTATTCAACATTTTTACTAGTTAAAAGCATGTCTTTAAGGCAAACAGTTAACCTTGTAACTTCTTTTCTGCAACACTCTGTATAGATATTTGTGTTATTTTAGTCCACTCTGATTTACTATCACATCACTTTGCTGTGTCTTGGAGGGTTTGCATCCATGTTTCTGAGTAAAACGTTGCAAGTGGCAGGTGCTGGTCCCATGGCATGCCTGGTTATGGCATTTGTTGCTGCTCTGGGCTGGAAGAAGGATCCTCAACACTTAGTAAGCTGACTTTAATTTGTTTACAATCCGTAATTTTCCTGCGTAACAAATCTTTCAACATCATTTTCCTTTATGTTTATTCCACGGAAACTCTTATGGACAGTCATGTCAGATAAAAATTCCACTTATTTTTTTTTTACCCTTACCAGACCTTAATTAAGATTTATAGTATGCATTACAATGATGGCTTGCACTTGGCAGCATTACTGCTGATTGGAGTGATAAGGGTTAAATCTTCTTAAGGTATAATTTCTTATTTAATTAACTAATATGTATTTCAGTTCAAAAGGTTTGAAAGATTGGATTCTAACATCGATTGAAAGGAATAAAGCTTTCAGAATTTTAATTTTTTTAATTTCCTGATAACTATTTATTCGCATATCATTCAAATGTTTGGAGGAAAGTGAATCTTTATTGACAAGTAATTTTTTATGTAAAATATTGTTTTACAGGTGATCAGTTTTTCTCAAATTCTAGGTAGTCACTTTTGAAGCTTTACTGTTTACATGCTATTTTGTTAAACTTGTGTTGCTTTTATTTTTCTTTATTGTTACACTAATTCTTTATATATCTGTTATTTCTAGGACAGTATTGAGAAGATTACAAGTGTTCTTTGGAGCTTATTGCAACCATTTCTTTTCAGTCTCATTGGAGCAGAAGTTTCAGTAACTGATTTACAGTCTAATCTTGGTAAGAATAAGAGAGGTTATGGTTATATAAAAGAAGAAGCTTGGAAACTTTGATGATTTTTTTTTAATTTAAAAATCAAACCATTCACAATGATACATTTCCACTGAATAAATTTAACAGCAAAACTGTGGAAACTTTTATCTTTCTGATGGTTATAGCATTCATAGCCATGGAATAATTTATAATTCTTGCAATTATTATGTACCCTGAATAGTTTTGTACCATTTAGTGGCCAATACAAATTTACATATCTATCATTATTTAAATCCTTGTTGCACTGAAAGGCTATTTTACTTTGGTGTATCATATAACCCTACTAAAGTAGCGAGTAACCGTTGTTTATCTGAATTTCACTTGTTCTCTACTTTAGAATTACTAATGTTTTAATAAATAACAAAATGACTAATAGAGTGTTCATTTCAGAATATATTTTTGTTAACATTTTTATTCTAGTAGCTTTATGTGCGATTTCCTTAAATTCTTGTTGCAGAATTAAAATTTTAATTTTTAAAAACTTTATAGGTTATAAATGTATTAAAATAAAGTCAGATAGTATATTTCGATGCAGTTTTTCCATCCTGGAAATAGTAAGGTATCGACATTTTACTCTTTGACAAGTTGGAAGGTTCTGTTCTCAAATGTAATATATGAATGTCTTATTTTCACTTAGGCAACACAATTTTAACCCTCGCTATTGGTATTGCTCTCCGCATAGTGGCAGCATCATTTGCAACTTTGGGCGGAAACTTGAATCTAAAAGAGAAGATATTTGTTGCTTTTGCATGGCTACCTAAGGCAACTGTTCAAGTAAGCATGCTGTTCACTGTGTATTTCTGACAGTTTATGAACAATTTGAACAGTCACAAAAGTTATGTTTTCAATGTAATTAAAATAACTGCACATTTGGATTCCATGCTTAATTTTAATTCAGAAAGCAGCAGTGAAGGTCAAAGCTCATAACTTAGTAGTCTGATCTACCAGACTTCAATGGGGCACCCTAAAATACTAGACTGAAATAGCCACTTGCAGCTGGTTCAACTGCTTCTCTATCTCTTGATAGTGTCGTTCCTCAAAACAGAACCTGCACACGATTCATGAGGAATGTCTATCTTGTAAAAATTGGATGCAATATTTTTGTTACAGCAGATACAGTTCTGAACAAATTAGAATAAACTCAGGGATGGAACATTAAAAAGTAATTATTACTTGTCCAAAATTTGGATTTTAAAACTAAATATAAATCATAAAAAATTTCGGAAAATTTCGATACATCATTTGTTTTTAAATTGTGTGTTTGCAAAGTTACAATTTTTCACTCAATAAAACTAATTGTTTTTGTTTATTTTCTATTTCCACTCGTTGCCTCTTTTAACAATCACATCCTTGAATTGTAAATTTCTCAGAAACAATTTCTAGAACTGATAAGTCTGAAACGGTAGGTCTAAACATAAAAAATGTTTAATGATCATGATGTATTTTATGAGATGCCGTTTTTGACCTGTGTGTGTTTAATATAAATATTTCTTCATCCAATAGGCTGCTGTTGGACCTCAAGCATTAGATCTTGTTCTCTCAAAAAATAGTGGACCAGAAATGGAGGAGTATGCTCAAAAGGTATGTTTTGTTTATGCATTTGTATTTCAAATAGTGAATGCTTAATTTGAAGTCATGGAAATTGTTCTATGGATACTGGTAACCATGAAACCCATTTATATTATGACATATTTACAATCCAGATTCTTTTATTTGAACTCTGAACAACATTCAATCATGAAATACTTGACAACTTTATTCCTCCTTAGCCCTTTTATCTAACCATCACATTTAATTTTAATGGAATATTCTACAGAGAATGTTCTAGATGGAATATTCTACATTAATGATACAGAAATATGTACTAAATGCATAACACAGTACATAATTTTTTCTGCATTCAGAACAATAAAGAGTATTTGTTCTATCAAAGTTGCAGTTTTATAATAAAGATTAAATCACAACCATACACATTTTGGAGCTCAATTCCTATTGTGACTTTCCCCATTTAGGTACGTATGGCCCTGAATGCATTCCCAAATTTGGTTGAGGCTCACAGGGATAATGTTGTGGACTGGTACCCTCCTCTTCATATATGCAACTCATTAGTCTGTACCACCCTATGGACAGACATGCTCAGCATAAAAAAAGTCAGCAACTTATAAAAGCTCACTGGTGGTCACCTTATCAATAGTGACTATGAAACATGTCTAATTTTGTGCCTTTGCCCCATAAAACACTAAGCAACCAACTATGAAGGTCTGATGATGATCAGTGAGGCTTACCTTGATGTAATACGTTTGGATTTTGTCACTCTGCAGTAATTTTTTATCTAATGGAAATCAGATTGTCTTTACAGTTCGCCAGTTATATTTTATTCCACTAAAAGAACTGTAGTGTAACAATTCGAATATTCAAACTAAGCATATCAAACTTTCGTAGAAACTATTGTCCCCATTGCACACATTGTTCAACGGTTTACAGACTGCATATTATGTTGTTGTTGCACGCCCCCATTGGCCAGCAGTGCTAGACCAGGTCCATGACGTTATACACCCTAAAAAATCCAACACCATCAATGGATCGTCAGTCAAGTCCTGTTTGGAGAGCCCAGGCATGAGAGGATGTGGTGAGGCGAAGCCTGCTCAGTGTACTATTCATGGTTTGGGAAAAATTGCAGCCTCTGTTTGTCACAAGGACCAGAGCACCTAAAAAATAGGTAGAGGACCGACTTGGCTCTTGGTGGTATCCCATTTAGTCTGGCTCCTACCCTACGAGGACCTGTCCGGCTTGGGAGACCCTGACGGTAGTTAAACTACCGCCGGCATAGCTCCCAGGGTTGTCAGAGCTCACAAGCCCCTCCAGCACGTCAAGCTAAGGATACCATTGGGGGCATTTTATACAAGTTGTAGGCAGCACAGGTTTGATTTCTCCCTGGGTGTTTCCTCTCTTATGTGTCAGTAATATTTTTTTTATAAAATTTTATTACTTGATATTGTATATTTTGTGTCTGGTGCAGCATGACAATATATACTTTATGCTATAAAAACCCAACCAACCAGACTGTAGTTTGGTATTCGTAGGCTACATGAAAAGGACACAAAAAAAATTTCCTCTTTATGAACCCATAGAAGAAAGCCTGTAAGCAATAAGTTAGTTCTAATGTGAATTTTGACAATTGAGATCTCTCATTTCATTGCATCTTTTTGTCATTAATTTTTTAAAGCACTAGCAGAAATCCTCGGCGTGGCTTGAATTGAATTTATTAAATGTTGATAGAAAAGTGTTTAGAGAGAGTGACTAATTACTTCTATTTCATAAAATAATACAAACATCATTTAATTGTACAAAACAAATTTAACATGATTTAATTTTTTATAGCATTTACAATTTACTTTAGATGCAAATATGCATGTATGATTTATTCATCTATGTATTTCATTTCATGTAAATTTTTTTTCTAAGATAACTTCTATAGAAGTCTGTTGTGAGTTTTGGAGTGATTACAAATATCCCTGTACGTGTTCATTTACAGTAAAAATGCAATTTTTGATGTATAGTCTTGCAGTTAGTTTTCCTATGAATATGTTTTACTTATGGCATTCTTCACCTGGTATGCGATGTTTTTGAATTTCATCATCAATATGAGAGGATGGTAAAGTAATTTGTTATGGCATTCATGATTAATTTATATTGTTAAAAACACATTTTTTAAATTTTATTCAGTGGAATGTGGAATAATGTAGCTTGTGTTAGAAATAAACGTCAGTGTTGACAAATTAACTCGGTCAATTAAAAATTTTCAAAAAGCAGAAAGTCGATTTGCAGCTATTTTAGAAAAGAAACCACTGTTTTCAACGAATGAGTCGCATGTATCTAAGTTGCATAAGAACAGATTCAATTTGTCGAATATGCAACCTTAACATTTTGTCCGTTAAGACAAAAAATTTCAATTTTTCAAGATTACTAACTGATATTAGTCATCTAGGATAAACAAAGTTGTTTAAAATTCCCTTTACTCCAACAGACATTCAGTTTTAAATCGAATCTTCATAGTAATTTTTGAAATTCATAGATTCGGTTTCTAAATGGAAACCATGTACCTAATTAGAATGATAGATGTAGTTACTTGACTATTGAGTACAGCTTTCAATTACACCCTTGAAGCATGAAAAACAAATGTACATTTAATTTATTTTAAATGTCTCTCTCAATTTAAAGCTATATTAAAATTTTTAAATATATTTGAACTACTAAGTATGACTACCCTTTTTAATTTTCGTAACACATCTTATTTGGAAGTGATTTTTTAACTTTGCTAGTAATTTTAAAATAAGAAATCATACATCTTATCTAAAAAAGTTTTGCTTGGTATATTTTATTTATTTTTATGAATCAGCAATCTACAAACCATTATGTATTCAACCAAAGATTTAAAGAAAGTTGGTCAAAATGTAAATATTCCGCCAAGAAATTACCCATATCTAGTAATACTATGCAGAAAATGGTGGAGTGGTCGTTCACGGTAAGAAGGCGATTTGTCGCCAAATATGGTAACCTTCACCTTTTGCAGATAATCTTCACAACTGCCGTTTTGTTATGGCAACCCTATCTGCTGATACGGAATTCGGCCGCCATCTTGATTTGGCGACAAAAATTAGTTGGCGACAAACTTCTTACTGTGAACGACCACTCCACCCAGAAAATAAATAATTCTTTGAAATTTAACTTCTAAATGATATATCTGTAATATTGAAAATACTGGAACACATAAATAAATACAAAACGAAATTTGGGTCATTTTAAAATAAGAAGTTGCACACTTTACTTAGAAAGCTTGTTTTGTATATTTTATTTATTTTATAAAACAAATATTTAAGGAAAGTTGGTCGAAACATACATTACCAGCAAAAAACTACTCTTGTCTGAAATAAAGGACATAAATACCTCGTAAAAATATGACTCCTAAATAATATACCTACAATAAGTTATATGCCATAACACATAAATACTTACGAAACAAAATTCCGATCCTTGGAACAAAATGCAGGATTCTGAAAAAAAGTATTGGTTGAAGTGTGTCAAATTTTGACTTCCTGCATACATTCTGATTACAACAATTCAACAAAAGACTTCATAACAATATTGACAAGGACGATAATGATTTATTTGCAAAAATAACACATATTTATAATTCTTGGAAATCCTCAAATATGACTGCAAGATCTCAACTCAATTCGGTGTCAAATACTCTAACACCGAATTCTAAATCAAATTAAAAAATTAAACATTCATCCTGGTGTTGCCAGATAGGGAGTAGCAAAATTGAACCTTTATGAACAATGAGTTTTTCGTTTGGGCATTTCGTATTCTATTTCAAAATGTAAGTTATGTAAAATTAAATATTTTAAATACTCTTTTTCATCAACCAATTATTTTTATTATGAAAGAAATAAAATGGCAGTTCAAACAAAATATTATAAATTAATTTGTTTTGAAGGAAATGTTTTTCAAGCAATACTAGTAAAACAATTTTGTTGGAAAATTTGATTTTCGATCAATACTGGTAAAACAAACTGTGCTGCGTATCACAATCGTTTCATGCTCAATGTTATTTCTATGGCGATTTTGAATTGCTTTTAGCCCCTTCTGCACATCTAGGAGAAATAGAATGGGGTTAATATGTAGCCTACGTGACCTGCAAGGTTCTAAAGTATGCATGCCAAATTTGGTGTGGATTGGTCAATCAGTGTGGATTGGTCTAACAGTGTGGATTGGTCAAACAGTGTAGATTGGTCAAACAGTGTAGATTTGTATAGAGGACAGATTTCAACTCTGCTTTGTATATAGATTTTGTACTTTTAGATCAATATAGTCTTTTTAACTGTTTCGTCTTTCAGATTTTGACTTCAGCTGTTCTGTGCATCATAATGACTGCACCTATTGGAGCAGCTTTAATAGCCATTTTGGGTCCTTTATTGCTCACACGGGATAATTTAGAATCTTCGGAGAGTGAAAAGAATACGGAAGGAAATGTCCAACAAGAGGGTGTTTTAAGTGATGTAAGAAAACTTTTCTATTCTAACTTAACTATTTCTGTCTACTTTCAAAATATAGCAGTTTATGTGCATATGGAGTTGACCAAGTGAAAGTTAAATGTATAAGTACAAATATCTTGTTATTATGCTAGAAGAGAATGTTTGTCCGAGTGAGAGTTAAATGTTTAAATACAAGTGTTTTATTATTTATATTTTGCTAAAAGTACATCTGTTTTATGTTATGAATATTTTTATTTCTTTTTTATTAAGAACAAATACATTCATTAATTTACAATTTTGCAGTAAACCTATTAAAATATCTTTCTTCAAAGAAAAGAGATATCATATGTTCCCTTTTGCCTGACAGGTTGTCTAAGATGAGATACACTCTTAGTTAATAGTTTAACCATTAGTTATGAAAAGTGTCAACATTGAATAAAGTACCCTTTTAATATAACTAAATTATGCTTGTCTTTTTCATCTGCCACTTTAACACCTGTAGACTTTTTCAAACCAATTTCTATAATGTTTCAACTATCATGAGTCCACCACTATTACGGCCACTGCCCTGAAAGAGAAATCTTATTAAATAAACAAATATTAATGGCACTCAATTATGAATGTAGAAATTCCTTCACATATTGTTATAATGTAATGTATTACAAATTAAATTTTTCATTGTGGAATATAAAAGTGAGTGCAATTTATTTTTCCTGTGCTGGTAACCATTTATAGGTTACATGTTTACATAACACATCAGAACTTCAAAAATGATACAAATAAGTCTTTAAAAACAAGACATGAATACTTGCTTAAATCCATTTATCGTCATTAATATTAATAAACAACCATTTCTAAGTCGGTTCTGAACTCAGATCAACCAAGATTGGTAAATTTAGACTTAATAATTCCTTTGAAATACAGTCTAGTGATCAAATAACTAACACACTTCTAGTAAACTCAAATCCTTTTTATCAATTAAATATGGTCCAGTTTTTCATTTCGTATAATGATTATATTTTTAACTTTGGATTTCCTCCAAAACAATATCTGCCATTGCTGTATAAATCCATTGCAAACTAGGCACAATAAATTATCATTCCTCAATAGGATTATGACTAGAAACAATTAGCTTTGTTCAAATGTTGTTCTGTACCATTAGAGTAATGCCTTTTTAAAGATTATACTTTTAAAACAATCTGATGATGATTTGTGCAGAGCAGCAATTATACAATAATGAACAGCTAAGGGAGTTTAGCATCTCTAGTATTATAAAAGGAAGCGTTTCTCTATCTGTGTGTCTGAATGTAAGCAGTGTCCTGACGAATCTATGACACTTACAATAATGCAATTGGGCACACAGATAGTCCTATTTTTTTGTGATTTTTGTGTCCAATCCAAATTAAAAAATTTAATCTAGAATGCAGTGGCTAGTGTATTACATAGAGGGGCACTCTCTCCTAGTATAAGATGACAATGAATTAAGCGAGTGTATACAATATGAACGTGGGCCAGATCTCAGTCTGCATTATATTATTGGGCCATCCAGAAAGTTCTGTGAGCTTTTTAAGATTAATACCAACGAAGCAGTGCAATAACTTGAGAAAATTTTACTGAATCACATGAGTCCCATTCTGTTCTATGACTTTTTGCCATCTTTCTGGATGCTGAAAATTCCTTATTTTAAATGTCATTAGACTTATTTGTAAAGAAGTTATCGAGGTGCTGTTTGACAGTCTCCAAAGAATTCAACTCCAGGCCATTCAAAGAATTTCGAAGTGACCTGAAGAGGTGAAAATCAGAGGGGACAAGGTCTCGTGAATATCGGGGGAGGAGGGCCTCTTTGCTTCGATTTTTGCTTTTAATACTCTTTTTTCCAAATTTATTGTCTGATTTTGTGGCAACAATTCATAATTAACAATTCCTTTGTAGTCACACCATGCAGAAAGCATTACGTTTTTGGGATGCAGTCCCCCTCTCAATGTTAAGCGGGCATCATCTTCGAGGCTTAAATTTCCATGCTTAAATTTAACAAACCTCCTTCGAACAGTGGCCTCAGAAACAGCACTATTTCCATATACAGCACACATTTTACAGCAATCTGACTAGTATTTTTTCCTTTCTTAAAATAAAAGAGCATAATATGACGAAAATGAACTTTCTGGTTCTCCATTCTTAGCACTGCAGTGAAACAAAAATTATGCCCCAACTCATGCTATAATTATGCAGTGTAAGCAGAAAAGACCGAATTTAAACATCTGCTTCAATCAAGGTCACTTCTTAGCGGTTGCAGAATAATGATAACAAAGCTAGCTTTGATTTGAAAACGCACAGAACTTTCCAGCTGACCCAATCTATAGCAGAGTTGAACAGAAGTTTTTTTTTTTGTGACAAAGAATATCTACCAGTTACAGATAAACTCTCCACAGATGGCAAAATATTTTAGTCACTTTTCTCAAAAAATTGAGTAAGTCCTTTCCTGGAGTCGGGTTTGTTAATGTTTAGAAGGTGGCAAAATGTCACAAGTCTTTTTCTTTCAGTTTATGGGAAAACAAAGGTGGGGAAATTGTAATAAATCAAAAACCACAGAACCACACATTGAATCAAAAAATTACTGTCACTAAAAATTAAAAAAAGTGACTTGTAACATTTTGCTATCTGTGTTGGTTTGTAAGTACATTTATATTTGCCATGTTGGCAACACCTTGTACTTCTCTGAATGATAGCAATGGTCGTTGTGCGTGTAATCTTTTCCATGTGTTAAGTTCTAATAAATCTTTAATAAAGAAGTTGTGCATCTATTAATTCATCAAGCAACACGTAAACAGAGTTTACTGAACAATCTGAGCACAGAATTAATCTGCCAACTATAGTCAATTGTCAAAACTTACAAAATATTTATTGATTATTGTAATGTTATTATTATTAAATTGAAACTTAGACCTTTGGCATAAGCTAAGCTGAAATTTGCTAAATGTCTTATTAAAGTCTGTAGAAGATCCTAATGTATGGATGCAGATTATATAATAATTAGTTTAGTGCAAGAGTGTTATTTTAAATTTATTGTGTATGTATTGTGTGTATGTGAACTGATATAATTTATTTTGTTATTTAGCTTTAAATGATGTATCCAAGTTCATTGTTTCCTTGATGACATTTGAGTTTCCTGAGTGATTTTCAACTGTGTCCTAACATACAGTTGCTAACTGCAGACATTGTGTTGGTTTTATCAAGCTTGATGTACGAAACAAGTCATATCGTAGTTGAGATAGTCTATAGTTCCTCTCATGATTCTGCATTTCATGCGAGGAGTAGTATTAAACATTTTGGTTTTCAACTCTAAAAGATCAACTTTATTCTATGTTGTGCAATTGTAATGCATTAAATGTTTATTCATCTATGTGATACTGTTTCCTAAGAATTGTACAAATACATAAATGTAATTTTCCATCCCCAAACGGAGTTTAAATAGACAATTTTACTCTAAAAATGTCAATATATATATTTGTAAATTGACACAAAAGATTCCATCAAAACTCGTCAACTTCACAAAAAGAATGTAACTTGCAACATTGAAGTCCTGGGATAGCACTTACCATCAAATTTCATGCAATTATCGACTATCCTCAACTTAACAATTATTTAAAGTTGCACCACCCCATTAGCCTATTGTTTTATGTAGTTGGTGGCAGAAGAGGAGACACTTGAACAGCACAATCTAGGTGTTCTTTGATGCACATTGTATGCATATTTGTTTGGTTAAAGGAACAGTGTTCTTTATTCAGCATCTCATCCGTCATAATCAGGAAATTTCAACACTCCTTTTATATTTTTCAGATTTTATAACTACTGATTTACACCTTTATACATGTATTTCTGAAACATCTTTCTAACAGAAAATTTTTTAATCAACTTTAAAATGGGGTGCACTCATCCTGCCCCTTAAAATTACTATGTATTATATACATGGGCTTTTAAGTTATTGAAATATTCATTGAGATTTTAATAACTGATAATTTTTTTATGAATGGATTGGGTGTAATAGAAGTGTCAACAAAATTTCTTTTGCATTTTGATGCAATTTTATTCGTATAAAAAAATAAACGTAAAAAAATATATTGAAAGAGAATAATGCTGAGAACTTAATTTTGAAATATTTAGCACAAAGTGATGTAGTGGTAAATCGGTTTGTTATGCAAAATGTTATTACATTGTTTCTAATTTTGTTAATTTTGCTAAGTTAAAGAATCTTATTTTTAATAATAGGTTCAATTTTTATGTTTCATTTATTACTTTAATGTTTTTGTAACGTTTGATTTTCCTTTTTAAATATCTTCATCTGAGCTTGTACTTTAAGATTAATAATTTTCTAATAACAGCTAGTTTAGTCAGTCACTTCATACTGAATGTTAGATACATTAAAAATCGATCATGTGATATTAATGTTATTTTTATTGTAGAATGTTATAGACAGCTTTGATTTTGTACCAGACCAATATTGTTGGATTGCTGACAATATCTCAAGGGAAGCATAATTTTGTAATATATTATTATACTTTGTTTTCAATCCAAAGTTCTGATGTAAATAAATTTACTGTATTTAATTTCCCATTTCAAAACTATCAATTGATTTTTATCATACATCAATAATTTTAGGGGTAAATTATTTATTTTATCTGATTTTGCAAACTAGAACAAAGATAATTTTTTTCATTTTCTTTGCAAAGGTGAAAAGGAAAAATGTCGCCTGTTTTGAATTTAGGGTGTTTAGTATGAACATAACAGGCCTATATTCTTTTAAGTTTACAATACAATTAGGTGTTGCAATACAATCTTAAGTAGCTTATTTAAAATTTTTGATCATCAAGTGTGCCACTTTCGAAGTACTAACATTTTCAGTGATTCATCTTCAGCTAACATTTAATCAAGTCTTGATTGCAGTATACAATTTTGATAAACTAAAGCTGACTTCTTTATTTAATGCCTTTAATACAATACAAACTTTGGTAAAGATATGATTTGTATGAAAAATAAATGGCTAAAATAATTTGTATAACTATTATGGCACAAAAACCACTTAACTGTTTCAAACTATATAAATTCAGTCAGTACTGGCTATATGGTCACCCTCTTATAAGGTCACCCCGCTTATATGGTCAGTTTTCTAATGTCCCATCTAACTTAATAGGGAACATTTGTTAAAACGCACCACTTATATAGTCATTTTATTTTCCTCTTATTGGTTATATGGTCAGTTTTTTCATCCTTTCAATGAGGTTATCTTTTTTTTTTTCAAATAGTAATTGTTGTAACATTTCTTGGAGTTATTTATGCCTTTACTTCCCTCCAACATTTCTCTTTTGCGTTGAATCATCGGGAGCATTACCCATCCCCCTCAATTCTCTTCCTCCCCAAGCACAACAGGTGTACATCTGTCTGTTTATTGGTTGAAATTATCTCTCCCTGTTTGAAAAGTGCGTTGAAATTGAGATGAAAAAGTAAAGGCAAATTTTGTTTCATTTGGATTATACATGACAAATAATAACGTTCATTATGTTAAATTTTTTTTTTTTTTTAGTCTGCTGACAAATTGTTTCTCTTTGCAAAATAAAAACGGAAATGGAAAAAAATGAATTTATAATCTGCGATCTTTTATGCTGTTGCCATCCTAAAGAAAACAATAATAATTAAATTCCATTAAATTCATTTTAAAATGTTCTAGATTGAATTTCAAACTTCGCCGCGACCCAAAAATTGTAAATAATTTTGTACTACCTATGTGCCAAATCCCATTATTGTTAGTGCCGTAGATTCGTCAGGACTGTGATAACAACAAACAGAAATACAAAAACTTCCTTTTATAATAGTAGGGATAAGTCCATTGAATATACATGTACATACATATAAGTACTATACTTAGTTTGATAAGGTAAGCTAATAAATTTCAATACAAAAATATTGCATATTACTTACTGTACTTTTTACTTCTGGAATTAATTTTTAAAATTTTCTTTAAAGTTTAATTATTTGTTTATGAGCACTCTATTCTGATTGGTGAATATAATCCTGCCATAATTAAATAGTGTAGTATTTTTCTGCATATATCGTCACCCCGCTTTATATGGTCTGATTTTTCTGGACCACTGAGCTGACCATATAATCCATATTGACTGTACTATGTAAAAGCTCATACATTTAAAGTTCTTGTAAAATTATGATTCAAAATTTATCTTGAGAAAGGTAATATTTTTTACTGTACTACTACTTTAAATCTATGGAATTAAGATGTATTGATAATGTTTTGAATTTACTCTTTATCTCTGATCTAATAATTTCTCATTTTTATGTTGTGATCTGAATTATTTTATCTAGTCTCTGTATTTTATGATTCATCTAATGTTTTAATGATTGCACATGTTTCGTCAGAATTGATTTGTTCTGTATATAAGCAAGTTATGTGTTGTTTTCTGAATTGTTGTGGGTGCATAAAAACTTAATTACTTCCCAAAGTGTAGTTGAAATTCCACCCCAATGTACATAAAAATAGCTTCAAAAGTGTAACAAATTAATACTTTGTTGTACTGTGATTTTATGATTGCGTTAAGAAAGCAAAGACTAAATATACTATTCGCGAACCTTCCTATTGTAAGAATTGATGGGGCCCAAACCTTTTGCTTGTTACGGAGGAGTCTAATATGATTTTAGGAGTGTAGGGTTCCGAATGCAGTTATCTCACATTTAGATTTTAAAACCTGTTCTCATACAATATAGAAATAAAAGCAACATAGGAAACCAATTAAGATGAATGATTTAAAATAAGTGAATAAATACATTTAACAATACATGAAATATTATATTAATATACAGGGATTGGACAAAAATATGGAAACACCTGAAAAAAATATGTAACCTTGCCTAGTATGGAAAAGGAAAACCGTTGGCATTCAAAACAGCTTTCAGTCTTCTCGGCATGGATAAATACAGTTCCTGTATGCTTGCCAAGGGAATCTTGTATTATTCCTCCTGCAAAACGGTGGCAAGTTCAGATAACGATGATGGCAGTGGATAGCGTTCACGCACTTTCCTCTCCATTGTAGACCACAAAGATTCCATAATATTGAGGTCCGGTGACTGTGGTGGCCAGTAGAGATGGGACAAATCATCCTCGTGCTCAGAAAACCAGTCCTGGATGATGTGAGCTTTGTCTTTTTGGAAGACACTATCACCATTGGAGAACAAAGTTTGTACTATGGGATGAACTTGATCGACCAAAATGTTCACATAATTATTGGCTTTAATTTGCCCTTGCAGAGTACTCATGGGGCCCACAGAAAACCACGATAGGGTTGCCCAAACCATCATAAAACTCTCGCCATGTTTCACTCTTGGCAACAAGCAGTCTATATTATAGGCTTGGGATGGCGTTCGCCAGACGTTAAACTCCGCTAGAAGTGGGAAACTGAAACAAGACTCATCGGACCAAATTACTTCTTTCATTGCTCCATAGTCCAGGCTTTATGACTTAATCACCACTTTTTCCTGTTACAGGCATTAGCATCAGTGATGAATGGTTTTTGAATGGCAGCTCGGCCAGAAATACCCTGCTTATGGAGCTCACTTCTTAGTGTTTTGGTACTCACAGGGTTTGTGAGCACGATATGGACTTCAGGAGTAACTATTGCAGTTGTGGTCTTATTTTTCGACACTATCCTCCTTAATGATCGTCTGTCACGATCGCTCAACACACTTTCGTCCACGCTGTGTTTTAACGGTTGATGTTTTTCCGCTTTTCAAATATGCGGAATAAATCTTAGATACAGTACCACTTGAAACACTAAACACTTCGGCTACCTTGCTTACGGAAGCACCCACCAGACGAGCTCCAACAATTTTCCCACGTTCGAAGTCTTAGCTCTGACATGATGCAATTACAACTTCACAGAACAGTGCCCCGACAACGAGTGACCTGCTCAGCATATTTACGATGTTGTATAGATGGCGTCAGTTTGCGAAAACACCATCGCCACCTACATATTTTACTATAATAAACATTTCTTTTCAAGCATGCATTTCACGAGGAGTTTCCATATTTTTGTCCAACCCCTGTAGGAATTAAAAAATAGCTTTATTTAAAAATACTTAATGTGAGCAGTTTGGTTTTAGGCGTAATATATCCCTCAGTCCATATCGTTCAAGAAATATTTTTGAAGTTCTCCAGTATATTTTGGTATATCCTTTGTAAACTTGATTTTACCGACTGAGAATTCCAGAATATTTTAACCCTTCTTTGCATAATGGTGGAAATTTCCATCATAACATTGAATGCCCAAAAATTATATAAAAGAACAAGTTCACTTTAAGTTGATCGTGTCTGGATACCTTTTTAATACCTTTCCATTGCATAAAAAAAAACATAGCTGTCAAAAATAATGGCATATAATTTGAAGAATAGAAAAAGAGGCCAGAAGAATAGACAATTCTAAGTAATTTATTTAAGACGAAAAACACAAGTACGTTACAAGTCTAGATTACATAAAAGATAAAAGATTAGAATCAGCTAGATGTTGCCATCCAGCAAAAATAAACTCAGTATTGCCAGTAAAAGAATATAAATATAATACATGAAATATAATCACAACTACAACACTCCCCCTTGATTATATTCCCCTTAATCCTACGCTAAGTCTCTGTTTCACCATAACTGTCCTTGTTACACTCTTTGTGAGCATGTCAGCAGAATTTAAACTGGATTGTACATATACAAACATTAATAGCTTTTCCTCTACTTTTTCACGCAGGAAAAAATGTTGTAACTAGTTATTCTAAGTGTTAACGTGTTTTGTTATAACTGTAACTTTTTTGTATTAGTTCTATCTTTTAAGTGGCTCGTGCTGTTTTTCGCTAGCTTTAATTATGATCTCTTTTTTGTTACGGTTCTTTCTTTTTTCAATAAAGTAATGTTAGATTATCTTTGCTAAATAACATCGTTCAAAGAATTATTGAAACAGGTTATGGGCCATCAACTCGCTGGAACCTGTGCTAGTAAGTAGATCGATGAGTTTTTTAATAGAATAATAGATTCACTACATTTGGAAGCAATTGCTACCGCTATTAGGCTTAGCTATACCGCTAACGATAGACTGCTATTGCTTAGCCAAACTTGTGTCTAGTTCGACAGTATTTGTGATTATAATTAAGAACTCGTTTCACCTCAAGCAAACGATTCCAGAAAGAATGGATTTAACAAGACACGTTAAATTATTAACTGGAGAATCTGACTGGCCAATTTGGAAAAGAAAAATTAGAGACTTGCTAGATTACCATGAAGGAGCTCTAGAAGTGATTGAGGGCAAGCTAGTCAAGCCAGAACCTTTGCTCAACTCAGAAAATGCAGATGCAATCAAGGATCATAAGCAACAGTGTGATTTCTACCGCAAGGCAAATAGTTATGCCAAGTCTATGATCGCAAGTACGGTTACTGATACAGTGTATCAGAAAATAATGGACAAAGAGACTGCATGTGAGGCTTGGGAAGCTCTAAAACAGCAGTTTGAAGCCACTTCAAAAGATCAGCTATTCAAAATTTGTACAGAATTTTTTGCTTTTAACTGGTCACTTTGCGATGATGTTTCCACACACATTGCTAAACTCAGGAGTCTGTGGAACGAGCTGAACAACGGTCTCAAAGATAGAGGTGAAAACAAGCTATCAAATCTAATGCTAGTGTGCAAAGTTTTAAATATTTTGCCAAGCAGCTTTGAGACGTTTAAGTCCAGTTGGATGTTGTTAGCCAAAAATGAGGACCGGACTTTCGATGAACTTACAAATCAACTGTGCATGTTTGAGAGGAATTTTGCAAAATCTAAAACGAGTGAAAGAACCATTCAGGAAGCTTTGCCAGCTACTAACCAAGACAGGCATAAGCAAGATAGCAAGGGTAGATTCCTGAAGCAATCAAGGAAAGGAGACGTCTGCAACTATTGCAACAAAAGGGGACACTGGGTGAAGGACTGCCGAAAGTGGATTTCCGATGGAAGACCGAGCAGGAAAAAACCAGTGAATGGAAACATGGAGAGTGCCAATGTGTCCCTGATGTCCATCTGTGGTGAAGTCTGTACTGCTGAAATGGATTTAACGTCCTTCTGGGTTGATAACGGAGCAACTCGTCATATCACAAATTGTCCAGAGTATTTTGTAGAGTTTACTAGTTTCCATAGTCCTTGTTGCATTAAGGCTGCTGGAAAAGAAACCTTGGCTGCACTCGGAAAAGGCACTATTTGTGTAAAGACCACTATTAATGAGAAATGCCAAGAAATTCAACTACAAGATGTCTGGTATGTGCCCGAGATAAGCAGAAACTTGTTTTCAGTGCTGGCTGCTCAAGATAGGAATGTCAATAGTGAATTCAGGTCATCCCCTACTGAGTGTTGGCTAATAGTCAATGGAGTAGCTGTACTATATGGAACACGAAGTGTAAATGGAACTCTCTTCAAGGCTGCTATTGAACCGATTGTGCCTGAGAAAGGAGCAGAAGTAAATGCAGTTGTGGAAGACAGCTCCTTGTTGCAGCTGTATCATGAAAGATGGGGACATCAAGATAAACGCCACATCAAAGATATATTGCAAAAAGAACTGGGAATCGGTGTTCGCCTAGATAACGAACCCTGTGAATCATGTGTTTATGGCAAAGCACATCGATTACCATTCGGAACCAGAAAGAAAGCTTCCCATCCTGGTGAACTGGTTTCAGCTGATGTGTGTGGACCCTTTGATTACTCATTTCAAAAGAAACGATTCTTGGTTGTATTCAAAGATAGTTATACCAAATTTCGCTATAGTTTTGTAATTAAGGAAAAATCAGAAGTAAAGAATGTGCTTAAGCAAATGCTCGCTCATGCTAAAAACTTAGGGCATTCTGTTAAAGAATTTCTCAGTGACAATGGGGGTGAATTTGACAACAAAGAAGTTTGTGCCGTTTTATGCCAAGAAGGAATCACGCAAAGACTAACTGCACCTTACACGCCAGAGCAAAATGGCGCCAGTGAACGTGAGATGCGCACCATTGTAGAAATGGCAAGAACATTCAAATATTCAAATCCTGATGCCAATTATCCTGCTGCAATGTGGGCTGAACTCGTTACCTCTGCTGTATATATTTTGAACAGAACAGGCAAATCATCAGTGGAAGGTGCTAGCCCATATGAATTGTGGATGAAAAAGAAACCTCGCCTGAAACATTTGCGAGTGATGAGTTCCACTTGCTATGTTCATGTTCCTGTTCAAAAGAGGAGGAAAATTTGGTTGAAAGGAGAGAACCGAGTGATTTTCTCAAGAGATGTAATTTTTCAAGAGAAATCTAGCAAATATCACCACATTGAACTGATGATAAAAGGACTTCCTGATGAGGGAAAGTCCGATGAGGAGAAATTAATTGGAAAACAAAAATCTCAAAGCGATTCTGAAGATGAATCAGAAGAAAATGAGCCAGGAAGGACAAGTGATGTCGAAGAAGACAATGGTAAGGAGCTCAAAAATTCAGGTGATAGACAGTTGCGAAACCGTTCTCTATTACACCAGCCTGCGCGTTTTGAGGACTACATTATGGAAGCCGAATCATTTATTTATGAGACTGATAGTCCTGGAACATTTGAAGAGGCAGTTAATGGCAAAGAAAGTGTAAACTGGAAGAAAGCCATGGACAATGGATTGACTTCTCATAAAGAAAACCAAACATGGGAGCTGACTGATCTACCAGCAGGAAGCAAGGTTATACCATGCAGATGGGTCTACAAAATCAAGACAAATCCAGATGGCAGCATCAACAAATACAAAGCTAGGCTTGTCGTGAAAGGTTACAGTCAACGCCAAGGCATTGATTACAGTGAAACTTACAGTCCAGTAGCAAAGTTGGGAACAATACGTGCAATATTGAGCATTGCTGCTGAGGAGAAAATGTATTTGTCGCAGTTTGACGTATCAACAGCCTTTCTGTATGGAGAACTTGATGAAACCATCTACATGCAACAGCCAGAAGGCTATAAGGATGGAACAGGACGCGTTTGCAGGCTCAAGCGCAGCTTGTATGGTCTGAAACAGGCTCCACGTTGCTGGAACAAGTGTTTTGGCCAGTTTTTGCTGACACTTGGTTTTAAAGCAAGTGATGCTGACCCGTGTCTATATATTAGAGAAGAGAACGGTAATAAAGTACTCATAGTGTTATATGTTGACGATGGACTGGTTGCTGCAACTAACCAAGAGGACATGGATGCATTCCTTAAAGAATTAAAAGCTAGATTTAAGATGTGCATTGGAAAAGTTTCCTGCTTTCTGGGACTTGAAATTGAACGTCACAAAGATGGCTCTATTGAAATTAATCAGAAAGGATATGCCAGAAAAATCCTCCAGCGGTTTGGATTTGAAGGGTGTAAACCTGCACTAACTCCCATGCTGAAGGAATCAAAGTTCCAGAAAACTGAGGACACCAAAAGACCGGATTTCCCATATCGTCAGGCGGTTGGTGCCTTAATGTATCTGATGGTGGGAACAAGGCCAGATATAGCTTACAGTGTTGGGTTTCTATCCAGGTCACTAGAAAATCCATCTACAGAGGATATTGTGAGAGTAAAGAGAGTGTTCCGCTACATAGCAGGTACAACTAATCTGGCAATCACTTACCATGTAACTGGTACAAGTAGAGTGCTGGAATGCTACAGTGATGCAGATTTTGGTGGATGTTCTAATACAGGAAGATCAACATCTGGTTCAGTAATGGTATACGCCGGAGGTGCAATTTCTTGGCACAGTCAGAGACAATCTATTGTAGCCACTTCAACCACAGAGGCTGAAGTTGTGGCAGCATCTGAGGCTGTCAAAGAAGTCCTTTGGCTTACAAGACTGTATCAGGGAATAGTGAACCTAAAAGAAGTGCCCTCACTTCAAGTAGACAATCAAGCAGCTGTAAAGCTTGCCCACAATCCGGAATATCATCGAAGGACCAAACATATCGAAATCAAGCATTTCTTTATTCGTGAAAAAGTGATGGAAGGCAAGGTGCATGTTGAAAAAGTATCAACCGAAAGACAACTTGCTGATATTATGACCAAGCCATTAACCAAGCCTCGGTTATTGATCTTGTGTCAACAAATGGGACTTATGAACTAATCAATCAAAAACCCAATTAACAAGGGAAAGTGTTGTAACTAGTTATTCTAAGTGTTAACGTGTTTTGTTATAACTGTAACTTTTTTGTATTAGTTCTATCTTTTAAGTGGCTCGTGCTGTTTTTCGCTAGCTTTAATTATGATCTCTTTTTTGTTACGGTTCTTTCTTTTTTCAATAAAGTAATGTTAGATTATCTTTGCTAAATAACATCGTTCAAAGAATTATTGAAACAAAAAATGTCTCAGTTCTATATGTTTGTTTCTTTCTGATGTGATGTAGTTCTTCGATAAGGCTATTGCACCCTGGTTATCCACAAAAATGGTTTGAGGAAGGCCCATAAAATGTGAGCACAGGATTTCTTGGAAAAAATTCTGGAACCACAATGCCTCCTTAGCGGCATTACACATAGACAGATATTCTGCCTCTACCGTAGACAGGGCTGTTGTCCTCTGCTTCTTGCTGCTCCATGAGATGGCGCCTCCTGCAAGAATGGTGACATAACCACTAAATGATCGACGATCAATTTTGTCGCCAGCCCAGTCTGAATCGCAGAACATCTCGAGATTTCTTCCTGTCTTCTGGAAGAGTAGTTTTATCTCTTTGGTCTGCGCCACGTACCTAAGTATATGCTGTACACCAGACCAGTGTTCTTTACTAGGGTAATTGTTAAATTGGCTCATGTAGGTGGTGGGAAAAGCCAAATCTGGCCTTGTCCCTCCTGCTAAGTACAAGAGCCCTCCTATTGCCTGTCGATACCTGAATGCTCCTTCAGCATCGAGCATATTGTCACTAGATGCTGACAAGTACCTCATTCCTGAATCCAAAGGTGTCGATGCTCCCCTACAATTCAACATGCCAGTTGATTGAAGCAAATTTGTTATGTATGCCCTCTGGTCGAGAGTCATTGAGCCATCCTTGTTTCTCTCTATTTTGATTGAGAGTAGATTGTGTATTTCTCCCAAATCTTTTACTTTAAAGGTAGCTCCAATACTGTCTTTAAACTTTTGGATGGTAGTATCCAGACTGGACATAACTAGAAGATCATCCACGTATACACCCACAATCAACTTCCTCTCCTTGTCGAAATACACACAAGGATCTGCTTTAGATCTTGTAAGCTTATACGACTTTAGGAATTTATCGAGGCAAATGTTCCACTCTCTTCCAGATTGATGAAGACCATAAATAGACTTCTTCAATAAGCAGACCTCTGCTGGTTTTCCTTGCAGATGAACAGGTGGAGGTTCCATAAAAACTGTTTCATTTAATTTTCCGTTTAGGTAGGCAGCAGTGATATCAAGTTGGTGGACCAACCAATTTTGCTCCACTGAATATGCCAACAAGGTTCTAATAGACTTTGACTTTATTACAGGGCAAAATGTCTCTTTATAGTCTATTCCCTCTACTTGTGTGTAACCCCTGGCTACTAGTCGAGCTTTGAATCTGTTCACGCTTCCATCTTTATACTTCTTCCTGAAAACCCATCTACATTTTACAACTTTTCTTTCTTTCGGTCTAGGAACTACTTCCCAAGTCTCGTTTCTTTTTAAGTTCTCTAGTTCCTCTTCCATGGCTAACTTCCATTGTTCTGCATCAGGACTAGTTAAAGCTTCTTCTAGACTTTCGGGATCTTTCAGAAAAGTCTTGGGTTCTTCATCTCTCGACGCCATCAGTCAGCTGGACTCCTCCCTGTTTGTGACTTCCTGAGAATCATTAGTAATATTCAAGTCTCCCATGATATAATCTTTTGTCCACTTGGGTGGTGATACCTGTCTCTTGGGTCGACTTTCCGTTTCTACGTTTCCCTCCATTCTAGGGTCTTCATCTGTTGCAGCTTCACTTCTCTCATCTTGAGGTCTGTTTTCAGCATCTTGGAGAGGTAATGAAATAGAATTTTCAGTTGGGAATGGCTTTTCTTCGAAAACGACGTCTCGTGAACAAATGACCATCCCCTTTTCTTTGATATAAATTCTATATATTTCGTCTCCATCATATCCGACAAGATAGCCTTTAGTTGCCTTCTTGTCCATTTTCCTCCTTTTCTGGACTGGAATATGTGCATAGCAAACAGAACCTATGATGCGCATGTGTTTTATTCTGGGTTTCTTACCCATCCATAGTTCATAGGGGCTTGAACTTGGAATTTGAGATTTGCCAGTTCTGTTTAAAACATAGACGGAAGTGCTAACAAATTCTGCCCATAGATATTTGGGGAAATCTATTTCCTCATTTGAATACTTCAGAGTTCGAGCCATTTCTACAATTGTTCTGTTGTCTCTTTCAGAGATGCCATTTTGCTCTGGAGAGTATGGCGCTGTAAGCCTTTGGGATATTCCATTCTTCTTTAAGATCTGTTTGACTGCTTGGTTATCGAACTCGCCGCCATTGTCACTGAGGATTTCTTTTATAGTGTGACCCAAATTCTTTGCATGGACAATAAAATCCACAAGCACATCTTTAATTTCTGATTTTTGTTTCAGGAAGAAACAATATCTGAATTTTGTGAAATCATCTTTGAAGATGGCAAAGTATTTGAACTTGTGAGACTCGTCAAATGGTCCACAAATATCTGTGGAGATCAATTCTCCTGCCTTTGTAGCCCTTTTCCTGGTTCCAAACTTTAATCTGTGTGCCTTCCCATATACGCAAGCTTCACATAATCTTGAGTCATTTTTTACTTTTATATTTAACTCATTTTCCAAGATTGATTTTACATGTTGCTTGTCTTGGTGTCCCCATCTTTCGTGATAGAGTTGAAGGACGTCACCAACAGCCATGTCTATGTTGACTTCATTTTCAGGAACCAATGTCTTCATGGCGGCTTTGAAAAGACCACCCCCAGCACTCCGTGTCCCATGCAAGACTGTTTTGCCATTGATTTTCAGATAACAGTCCTTGTAAGTGGATTCAAACACACTGTTTCGATTTCTGTCTTGAGCTGCCAACACAGAAAACAAATTTTTACTGATTTCTGGCACGTACCACACATTTTCCAGGTGTTTAAATTGTTTCTCATTGTTTACAAATGTAACAATTTTGATGGTACCTTTACCAATGGCTGGTAATGACTTTCCGTTGGCTACGGTTATGTTATTGGGAAGCTCAAATTTGTTAAAAACCACAAAATGACTGTTATTGTTAGTCACATGTTTTGAGGCCCCGTTGTCAATGAACCAGTCATTTAAATTTGTCTCAGCAGCATGTATCTCCTCATCTAAAACCAGGAGTGTCATATTAGCCGAAGCAGGATTTCTCCCTTCTTTGGTGTAGTTGGAACCACTAGGCTTTGGTGGTTTCCCATCAGCAATCCACTTCTTGCACGTCTTGACCCAATGTCCTCTTAGATGACAGTAATTGCATTTGCTGTTGTTCTTCTTACTTGTTCTTTGCTTGAACTCCGAATTTACAACTAATGCTTCTTGGTCAACTGCTTCATTTGTGCCTGGATCCTTCTTTAGTTCTCTTTCTTGAGTACAAAGTTGTGTGGTCAGTTCATCTAAAGTCCTTTTTTCGTCGCTCAAAAGAAGCCAACTGGACTTAAAGGAGCGATAATATGCTGGGAGTGTGTCCAGGATTTTGCATATTAACAGCATCTCTGGAAGTCTGTTCTCCTTCTTGCTTTCCAGTCCTCCATTTAAGTCGTTCCATAGATTTTTGAGTTTCGATAAATGAGCTGCCATGTCCTCATTTCCCCAGCTGAATTTGAAAAACTGTAAGCAGATATTGTACAACTGATTGTCAGATGAATCTTCGAATATCTTGTGTAGCTCCGACCATGTATCTCTTGCATTGTCAAATCTCATAACCTTTTGCAGAGTTTCTTCGGTCATAGAGTTTGTTAGGACCATCATAGCACAGTTGTTGGCTTTATCGTATCTTTTCAGATCATCTGCGTACTTTTTCTGAGTTACCTCGTCCGCACCAAGAATCGGCTTTTCTGGCTTCTGCATCTTCCCCTCCACGATTTCCAACGCATCTGCGTAGTAGTTCAGAACGAATTTAATTCTGTACTTCCAAATCGGCCAGTCACTTTTCCCATGCAATGGCTTTATCTGGATCTTTCCTTGGTCCATTTTCCGATGATGCAAGTGTCCAAGCAGATTGGATTGTTCTATATAACTGACTACGTGTTAGGGTTAGCTAAGTCCAACTCGTCGATGCCGGTATTCTTCCTCTCTATATATATGCGCGCTATAAGCGTTCTGGGCCCATAACCTAATGGCATATAATTTGAAGAATAGAAAAAGAGGCCAGAAGAATAGACAATTCTAAGTAATTTATTTAAGACGAAAAACACAAGTACGTTACAAGTCTAGATTACATAAAAGATTAGAATCAGCTAGATGTTGCCATCCAGCAAAAATAAACTCAGTATTGCCAGTAAAAGAATATAAATATAATACATGAAATATAATCACAACTACAACAAAAAATAAGCAAGTGTCACTATCAGTAAAGCGAGCTTGAAGTTGTCATTCCGCTGTTTGTTGTAGTTGCACTAAACTTATGATTTCGTTTTTAATTTTGCTTTATTATATTTCAGTTTCTATTGCTAAAAAAGTGAAAATGAGTGGAAGAAAGGTTTGTAACATGTGTCTGTTATTTTTAGAGCAATTTCTGAAAAAGTTTGCGTTTAATTTAAAAAATACCACATGATACCATCATATTGTTTTTTGCTAAATTTATACTATAAATATATACTAAGATTTTTTTAACCATTTTTCCTTTAATTTTGAACATGAATTATATCACCTTGATTTATTTCACCAATAAAGAACAAATCATGCAAAGAAGGGTTAAGGGGACTGAGATTCCCTGTCATTTTTTCCTTCAATTTAGATTATTTGAAAATACCCATGCATTTATGGAAAATTGTCACCAGTATTTTCCATATCCACTAATAGGATTGAAATGTACTTATACTCAACTTCAAGGTACTGGGTTCTCAGAAATTATCTGTTTGTGAGAATATAGCATTAGGTAGATTCGATTGGAAAAATTTTTTTGTTAAATTTGTCTGCTTTATTTTGTAATAAAATATATTTTCTACTCATTATCTTTTTTCCTGTTCTTATTTGGTAGTGCTGGACAATCAGTAGACTAGCTGCTTAAAATATTTCTACTTTACAATGTTAACCAAGAGTTTTAAGTTGAAACCGGTTTAATATTTGAATAATTTGAGCCCAGGAACACCATGATTATAAATCTTCGTACAGAACTGAACATTGAACTGAACAAGGATCCGAACATCAAGCAGAATGGACATTAATTTCTCCGAACTGAACAACGAACGGAATGGGTTTGTGCTGTTCCCTGAGTTTCTTGCAAATAACTGGAAGCTGCAGCGGCGTATTTATATTCATTTTGTCGATTGTGACAAACACATTTAAATACAACAAAATAAATGCAGAAAATGTTGGTAGTTTTATAAGGTGAATTAAAGTGTCAAGCTGTAAGTGGACAGTACAAAAATTTTACAAGGATGACACCTTCTGATTTTTAGTATTAAACAAAACTGGTAAATAAAATAGAAAAACAGGATACTGTTCTAAGAAAAGCAATATCAGCTTAGATAGGTTACCATTAACCCTCCGCGCTTCTTAGCAACAGGGGATTCATACAGCAGTCTTCAAAATTTATTTGGATGTCTTGCTTGTCACAATAACTCGTGTTAGTACACACTAATTAATTGAAATAACTTCTTTTCTGCGCCTCGATTAATGCTGTTTTAAGTACCTAAGCCTACCATTTAATTACATAAAGAATAATGCTAAACAAAATTATAATATATATTTAAAACACAAGACTAAACCTTATGTGTTCACTGCACCTTCGTCGTTTTATTCGTGCTCCCGTCCAAACCTGCAAACACATTCGCGCGCTTTCCCTTTGATGTGTGTATACAAAAAAAAAAAAAACGTTCTATATAAAAAAACATCAGTTTGCAAACGCATTCGTGGTCTCGTTGTCCAAACTGGTGTTCCGTATGATGTTCTGCTCGTTGTTCGGCTTAATGTTCAGGTCTGTACGAAGCTTAAGAATAACATTAAGCATAATTCTGTAGTCAATATTTCATACTACAGTTGGATAAATAGCAAGATTGTTTAGATTTCAGTTTTATGTATTGTATAATTTAGATATTTTTTTTTATCTTGAGAGATCAATTTATCAGAAAAGATATAAAACATTGATGACATTTTTTTCTGTAGGATAAGAGAAAAGTGGCCCCTGGTTAAAATTTGGGAATCGGGTGTCCAACTGATATTTCTGTTAATGAATTGGTCGACCATTGAAATGCTATGTTTAAATGAACGCCATAGATTACGTAATATGCATGATATATTTTTATAAACTAACAATTATTTAAGAATTAACGTTACTATTATTTAACGTCAAGTCAAAATTAATTTTTGAAGTTTTACTACGAAACAATGAAACGAATAATTATGAGTTTAATTTTAGTATATTGTCGTCTGTATTTTATCGTTTAAATTAATATATAATCGCGAATTTTACATTTTGTTAGTAAATTGCTGTTTTTGCAAGAACTGAAAACGAAAGATGAATAAAAGAAATATTTTTCAAATTATTGACAATGTTCAAAACAATTATTCTTCGTAAGTTTGTGAGCTATTTGTACGAATATTATTTTATATTCACTTAGAAATTTTTTAACTCTTTCCTTGCGCTTTTTACCATATACGTATAGTATTCCCTTTGTTCAAGTAGAGTAATAAAATAAATATGAAAAATCAAATGTTGATACTCCAATGCTTAAAAATTGAAAAATAGGGTAACAGCAGTATGAAAACACCAAAGAAAGTATTGAAAATCGATTTACTTTGTAGAACGCGCGTAATGTAATGTGTGAATGTAATAATTACAATAAAGGGAAAATACGTTTGCCCTTCTTTTCCAACTTTGAAAGGTTGCTGACTTTTTCTGTTCTAAAATGTGTTATATCAACGTAATTTTGAAAAGTTGAACACCATATTTTCCAGAAGGTGTGGGGGGGGGGGTAAAAAATATGTACACGCACGCACATACATGTGTATATTTATATACGAAATCCACAAGCCAGGGTGTTAACCGCCCTCTTGCCCCTTCCTCCGGGCGCCCATGGGATATACTCAAAGGCCCGGGGAATATGTTCGAATTAATCGAAGCTCAAATTATCGAGAGAAAAAAGCCTATATTAATTTTATGTTTCAGGAAAGGGGAGAGTTGTGGAACTTTGAAGAAACTTCGACCAATGCACAAATTTGTGTTCATAAGGTTCGTGTTATTGGGAGTTTATTGTATTGGATCATACGGACAGTTGACAATTTTCTTCATTAACATCAGAACAAGGTCTGGATTTTTCTCATTCGATCGACACTACTTTGAATGAATTGCTTTTGATTAATAGGTACGATTTTTGAATTATGCACCAAGGGGATATCTTGAAATAGAAACTTTTCTTTTCCTTCTACAGCTATCTGCGTTTCACGCGATGTTTCGCGCGTTGCTTTCTAGGAATAGCAAAGCGTGTACGTAGTTTTTAAGAGAATGCCTTGATAATTAAAATTAGTTTAATCATTTGCTATTTTGTTTCAAAAGCTGTTTGAACATAAACATGTACTATTTTCTCCTTTGTTACAATTGTCACCAATATTATTTTAATACTACAGTTGCAATACCAATTTACAATATTTTACTAGTATACTTTGTTATTTGTTTTGCATAGCAAAAATGTTAACAAAATTAAGGCGTAAAAAAATTAAAGATTACTTATAAAATTATTTACTGTCCTGCATTAAAATACTTGTCAATTTAGAGGAGTACTTTAGTGGAGTAAAAGTGTTCTTTTTATTTCTTTATTTAATTTCGAAATTTAGATTTCTTTTTGATTCATGGAAATAACTACTCGAGATAAAAACAATTGATATCATTAGCTTTGAATTTATGAACGGTTTAATTTTTTTGTGGTAAATACAAATATGTAATAACCGTAAGTAAGTTTAGTTACCGTGTTTTTTTTTTTTTGCCTGAAATAAAGAATACAGATATCACTCTCCCATATAGTTGCCAACTTTTAAAAAGCAGAGGGTATACGAAATTTGCTGGAAATACCAGAGGGTGTACGGCGTATACCCACCACTACAGCCCTGCTGGGATCTAAACTCATCAACCTTTCTATAAATGGCGTCCCGAAATATCTGCCCACACAGCCTGCAATGTCACCCAATCAAGTAACACTTGTCAAGCCACTTGTTGGAAAGCGCGAGTTTTAATGTTTCATTTTAATATTTACTGTGCTAGTAACTTTACCGCGCAGTTTCGATTTTATCTTTATCCGGAATTCTGATTTAGAATATTCTGATTTAAAGGGTCGTGGGAGGGGGTTAGTTTAGAGAGCAGAGTTTATCAGTTCAACGTCCTGTTGTGGTAAAGCATGCAGTTGTAATAAATGCATTTTGCTTTTGTAGTTTTGAATTCCAATGTAGCTTCTGCATGCACTATTACGCAATTAGGTCCATTCAGAAATGTGTATGATACCTGGGTCTTTGAGTAGAATCAACCGCGGACAGACACAGGTGAGACTTTGTAGGGCATTTTTTTTCCATCAAAATAATAAACCAATCAGCTACCCTTTATTTTGCTCTAGTCTCTCTCTCCCCCCCCCCCTTCTTCATAATAATAACACATGTCAACACAAATCTGGAGTTGTCAATCCCCTCCCCCTCATAGACCAATATACTAAAAAAAGGCCATAAATTTTTCATTTCAATTAGGATTCAAATTCGCGATCCAGGAGGGAGTCAACCGTATTGGATTTTGGTGGCAGTTATCTCTTTCCTCAGGTCGAAATAGGAAGGGAAATGAAAGGAAAAGAGTGTGAATTGAAGTAGTTAAAAGGTGATAAATTGCGTGCTTCCGAAATTTAAGCCGCGTCCACACCGGAGAAGCAGAGCAAAACATGGATGATTGATTAACCCCGGAGACAGGTTTGATTGGCAGCTCGTTCAGTGTAGACGGTGAATGAACATTTTGAGCACGAGCAAAATGATCCGCTTCTTGTCGGTACATCAAAGGAAAGCAAGTGCTCGTGCTCGCTCTATTTGGACGGCGTTTTTTCGTTCCCTTGCTCGACGTTCAATCAATCACCGGGGCCATCGTTTAGAAACGGGTCGGGGATCGGAACATAGAAATATTTATATTTCTTCGGATTTTAAAGTGATACTATTATTTAAGTAGTCTATTTGTAAGCATCGTGTGTTTTGCTATACATAGTTGACGATTAAAACTTAGTAGTGAAAATGTAATCTGCCCATATTAGTGTCAATATTGATGTGTCCATCCATGTGTATTTAGATGGTCTATATTAGTGGTCTTGGAGAACTTTGCACGTCTAAATCTCTGCTATTATAAAATGAAGTGTCCGACCTCCACTACGCAATGTCCGGACGAATCTATTGCACTTACAATAATGAAATTTGGTACACGGGTAGTCCGAAGTTTTTGCAATTTTTGTGTCCAGCCTAAATTTTAAAATTCAATCTAAAACATTTAAAAAATAATTTATTGGAATTTAATTATTGTTGTCTTCTTTGGAATAACAGTTGCATAAAAAGTTAGCAGATTCTAAATGTATTTTTTCCGTTTTCATTTTGCGGAGAAAGATTTGTCAGCAGACTAAAAATACAAATAAAGTTTAAACTTTAGTTACGGAGTATTTTTTTCATCTCCTTGATCGTAAAAGATAGAGTACAATTTTCAACAGATTTGAAATCTGCGGAAAATTTCACATTAAATCTCTTCCTAAAAATATGATTTTCGATGAATGAATAATTTTAAATTGAAACTCATATTTTTCCAACACGAACGCCACTTTCTGTGAAGAATGACTTTAGTTTGATTCTAGATATCACAGATGTCATTTCCTACTCTCAAACCATTTCACAGCGAAGAAAAGCAAAACAAATAAAAAAGACATATTGACTGGCATTGTTAAGTACTTTTTTGTAAAATCGGGATCGTTAAAAACAGATGAAAATTTCAACAGATTTGAAATCTGAATAAAATCTAAACCCCTTAATCTCTACCTTCCATTTGATTTTCTTTTAATAAATAATTTTTCAATTAAATATTTATATTTTCGCAAGGAGATTGTGACGACACGCCGATTGGATCTCTTCGCAATTCGAATTTGGCAATGACGAGGTCATTACGGCGTTGCCCGAGGTGTTTGTTTGCGAAGCAAATCATAGTTCATAATATTCATAGTTTAGTTTGCGAAGCAAATCAAATTAGAATTTGCTGGGAATCCATTCCAATAGGCTACGAATTTCCATTTGGTTTGTGAGGCAAGCCAATGCCATGATTGCTGTTATCCAATAGGCTTCGCAAACCAAATGGGAATTCTTAGCAATCACCACGCAGTGGCTAGTTTAAGATAAATAAGAGGTGGATATTTAAAATGTATTTAAACTTTTTTGCAATTAAAGAAAATTTAAAATTGTTGCACTGCAATATTAATACGTTTTACCGAAAAATGCCGAATTGAAAGAGACATTCAATATGTTGGAACATATAAGTGAAATATTCAGTAAGAAATTTTTATTTTGTAGGGAAATAATCTGCTAATATAAATTTTGCAAATTATACAGGATTAACGATGAAGTGGATTATTTTCCGAGGCGGCTATTAGTTTAGGGTTTATTAAGTGTCCCAGTAGGAAAAGCGTAATTTCTACCGCGTGTGAGCAAAAGACGTATACATTTTCAGTCTTTTGGCTCCTGAGAATATTTTCCATCACGGGTGTCACCAAATGTCGCCTTTTTTGGGAACTTTTCTTCCTATTTCTCTTTAATAAATCTTTAATGATAATATACGCTGCACTCACGATTATGCGCCGACTTCGTAAAGAATGGGACCTTAAAACAATTTCCTTCAAACAATAAGTTTGCAGTTTAACTTCAACACACAACCAACCAGATTGATCGCGAGCACACGGAACATTTTGTGTCCGAGCTGTCAAACCAGAAAAACCAGAGAAATTGATTCCCCAAACCTATCTCCGGGGTTAATCAATCATCCATGTTTTGCTCTGCTTCTCCGGTGTGGACGCGGCTTATGCCTTGATAATTAAAATTAGTTTAATCATTTGCTATTTTGTTTCAAAAGCTGTTTGAACATAAACATGTACTATTTTCTCCTTTGTTACAATTGTCACCAATATTATTTTAATACTACAGTTGCAATACCAATTTACAATATTTTACTAGTATACTTTGTTATTTGTTTTGCATAGCAAAAATGTTAACAAAATTAAGACGTAAAAAAATTAAAGATTACTTATAAAATTATTTACTGTCCTGCATTAAAATACTTGTCAATTTAGAGGAGTACTTTAGTGGAGTAAAAGTGTTCTTTTTTATTTCTTTATTTAATTTCGAAATTTAGATTTCTTTTTGTGTGATTCATGGAAATAACTACTCGAGATAAAAACAATTGATATCATTAGCTTTGAATTTATGAACGGTTTAATTTTTTTGTGGTAAATACAAATATGTAACAACCGTAAGTAATTTTAGTTACCGTGGTTTTTTTTTGCTGCCTGAAATAAAGAATACAGATATCACTCTCCCATATAGTTGCCAACTTTTACTGAGACAATTCCGGAACATACCTATTCCGTAAAACTTTGTTTGTGTTTTATCGTCACTCAAAGTGTAAAAGGTCGTATGTCTAAGAGCTACATTTTTCAGGAGAGCAAAAAAGCAAATTTTTTCCTTATGATTTAATTAAATCATTGCTATATACTTTGGGTTTTGTTCTTAGTTTATTGGATGAGCAGATTACAAAAGAGATTTTGATGGAAATCACAAAATGCCACATATAGCAATAATAAAAGAAAAAATAAAATTTATAACATACTATGCCTTTTGCAGTTTGAGTGACTATATAGTATTGACTTGGGATAGTAGTGGAACGGACGTTTGATGAACACAAAGTCATATGCAATAGAAATAATTATTTTGTAGTGTAGGTGATATTAGTCGATAGCTTTTTCTGAAATTGCGGGAAAGTTTAACATTCAACCGGTATTCTGAACAGCAACTTCAAGTCCGGGACAATCCCAGCCAATCCAGGACAGTTGGCAACCCTATTCCCAAACCCAAAGTAGAATTTACTCCTAAAAAAGAATCAAGATACAAAAAAATTCAAAATATTTTTTGTACAGTAATTTTTTTTTAATAAAATTTAAATTGTTCTAATTTTTATTTGTAAGAAACGACGAAGACACCATGCAAATAGTTGAAAGTTCCTGTCCCACACAAGATGGCAGCACCACAAATATGATTTTGTAGATGTGTTATCACTGAGACAGTTGAAAGAAATAATTTATTTTTATTCATAGTAAAGTTTCAAAAACTGATACCACAGATCTTCCCGACACATTCGATCATTGAGTTTTGTGTCAAAAACTAAAAAAAAACAAGCATTAATTATTCGTTGAAAAAATATGGTGGATAATGTGTTTGGGATTCAATCAAACATTTTTTACAACCAGTTGCTTTAATAATTGATATTCCATTTTTCCAAGATTATCGAAGATTAGCATGTAAAATGGTGGCAAATCGTGGCATTGAGTTCAAAAATTAAAAACTTTACGAAATAGTAATCACAATCGATGTTGTGAAAACATACTAAAAGATAATTCAATGATAACAGGGTTTTAATTCTTTTAATTATTCAATGGTCTTACGTTCAGAATTTGCTGCCGGTCAGTATTAACCACTAATGCCCACTTTGAGAATGCTAGAGAGATCAAAAAGTACCCGGAATCTATATATATCTTCATCCCATTATCTATATAATCTATATAACTCTTACGTGGCAAGCAAAAAAGACGTTATTTGCTATCGCGTTTTGGCAACACTGTACGGTTGTTTGTTTACCACGAAGTCTCGCGCATCAAGTGAATTTATGGCATTATAGGATAAAATTTTATTGGGAATTTTTTTTTGCTGAACTGTTGCAGTTTATAATAGAAATCAAAGAAAGCAGAGGATCTTTTCAGGGCCATTTAAAAAACGGTCCTTTTCAGGGCAGTGGCGGATCAAGTCAAGTGGGGGCCTCAAGCGGTAAAATTTTCGGGGTCCTCAAGCTCAAGTGAGAAAAAAGTTTCAAGAAAACTCTCATCAAGTTATCAGCAAAAAGAAAAAAAAATTCTATACCATAACACATTAAATAAATTTATTAAAAAACATATTTTTTACAGAAATTTCTGTATTGGTTTATTGTTTGCAAATTCGTAAATTATTTTGACATTATAAATTCGGTTTTAAATTTTTTTTTCTCTGTATACAGAAAGGCCTTATTAATTAACCTTTCTTTTCCCCAATTATAGTTCAACAAGACGCTTGCACAACAACTTTCGGCAAAAAACTTAATGAAAAAGTGTGGGTCGTTCGAATGCTGGGGAAATGTACACACAAACAGCATGCTGGACATTCAATTTCCAAAGCAGCGCACACATTTCGAGTCAAAATTTTTATTTGAATTCTGATTTCAGAGGTACTGTATACATATTTTCTGTAATGCAGCAAATTTAGATTTGAGAAACATTTTTTTGGAATATCATATTTTGTAAACAATCCCTTCTGCTAGGACACATGTCTTCATTGAGGCGAGCTTAGCGAGCATAGGTTCGCTCAGCGAACCAATGAAGATTGTGAATCAATCCTCCGGGGGTTGGCGAGCAGAGGGCGGGCCCCCTAATGCTGTCATAAAACAAAAGTTATCAATTTATTGGTCAAAATTTATTACATTTCCTTAAAAATAATCTCATCCGACATTAATGCACTTCTGCGAACGTTATTTCCAATCCTCAAAACATGCCTTAAAGTCGTTTTTGTGAAACCCCTTCAGGGTTCGTATCGAATTTCATCGTGATGCAAAAACCATGAATTATCTCGCCACAATTCAGATCGTTTTCGACGAATTGCTTCTCGCGGGCAATACACTCAAATAATCTTTATTGACCGTCTGGACAGTTGGTAGAAATATTCATAATGCACAACACCACGGCAATCAAATAAAACAGTCAATATTATCTTGATTTTTGAGCGACTTTGATGTGGTCATGAAAACATTTTATACCAATCAAATACTGTTGTTTTTTATAAACAGTTGTCTGTAAAATCTTTATGCAACATTTCAAATGTGTTTGTAGCAGAAATTTCACTGCGGAACAAAATTTAAATCATTTTCTTTACTCAAATACATTCGACATTTTGGAAAGTCAACTAAGTCAAAATTCTTCTTTTGTTAAAAAATTTATTTTTAGACATTAAAAATTAAATAAATCCCCGATTGTTGCCCCATGTTTATATAAGTTGTAAAAATATTTGATAGAATTTTGCAGATGATATCTATTATATATATATGTAAAGGAAGCATACCGGATCCTTTTTTATCACAGTAGTATGTGCCTTGTATTGCATATATAAACGCAAATTTATTGCTGATAAAAATTTTATTACTTAAAAAAACATTCGTTAAGATAGTCATTTTCTAAAATTTAACCTCAAAGTGTGTTATTTGTGCGTAACCCTCAGGTGTGTTCGGACATCACAAACTCTAAGTACCTGTGGGATCTGTCCTCTCTTCTGTTTTACCCCTCGCCTACCTTTTTCTTTTTTCCTCCCTCGTTACTGCCTTGTCTTTGGCGCAGCTGGGCAAAATATGGTTCTTGCGCCATAATACCCAAAACCAATGAACTATGAAGGCGTATACATTTTCTGAGCGTCAAAATTTGATTTGAATGAGTTAGGCGTTACATTTGATTGTATAAACAAGAAGTTTCTAAACGCATGGCCAAACCTAACACATTATAATTATCCTCATGCATCGTTTTAATTTTGCACGCTATAGCAGGCAGTAGCGTATTCAAGACCTCACATTTCAGATGGGACCCAAAATTTGAAGCACAAGTTTTGAGCAAACTGAGAATAGGAACTTAATTATAGAAGTTTAGGTAAATATTTTTGTTAAAAGTGTAGTTTTAAAATTAGCTCTTTTATCCAGTATCATGGCTTTCAAATTAAGTTCAGGGTACATTGTATCCTGTCAAACTGACAAATTAAACCATACAGAGGTGTAACTCAACCCTCCATGTGGTATCGACGAGATCGCTAGTCCATCAAGTGCTGAGTCACTAGTCCACTAATATGGCTAATACTTGATAAAATATCTCGCCATCAAGAAATTGGCGATTTTTTTAGGATGATGAGATCAAGATCTGATAAGATTTCCTCTGATGACGAGATATCTCGTCTATCAAGACATGGTTGGTTTTGTTAATGACTACACACATCGTCGTGAGAACCAGGAGGGTTAATCTGAATACTGATTTTTAATGTTAAACCCTCGCATTTTAAAAATCTACATGCTGAAAAGAGAAATTGCTTCATTTCTGTCAGAATTATTTCTGACATGAATTAAGATGTACAGAAAACAACAGATGCGTTTGAATAAGTTATTTTCAAAACTGATAAGTTTTGAAGTCCATATATGAGAAAGGACATAGAATCAATTGAAAGGGTTCAGCACAGAGCTACAAAAATAATAAAGGGGCTAGCAAATTTCGACTATAATGAACGTTTAAGTAAGCTAAACATGTATACACTGGAAAGAAGAAGAAGGAGGGGGGATTTGATTCAGCTTTTCAAGTTTGTAAAACAAGGGGACACAGAGGGCTTAAATTTCAATAGGGATAACAGAACAAGGGGCCATGGGTATAAATTGAATAAGACACATTTTAATCGGGATTTAAGGAAAAACTACTACTTTAATAGGGTAATAGACAGTTGGAACGCGTTGCCAGAAAATATAGTTAATTCAAAGGGAGTGTACGAATTTAAGACACAATTGGATAGTCAGTGGGAATTGGAGAATTCATAAACAAAGGACCAGCCTTGTTGGGCTTGAGCCTGTAGCTGGTCGTCAATATTTGTATTTGTATTTGTATTTGTTACATTGAAAAGTAGCACTTCTGGGGTTAGGTTATACTCGAGGTACACAAATAATCTCTAGTTGCTCTCCTGCTTGCAGGTATGGATAGCTCGTAAAATTCCACTGTTATTTTTGTGGTACCACTACAATAAAAAAAAGCATTCACAAAAATGCAAAATCAAGACTGTTCTGAAAAATATTTAAAAGTGAGGAATTACTGACGGTAGGTAGAGTTTTTTTAGTAGTAGGAGAGTAGTTTTTAGAGTAGAGTAGGAGAGATAAGTTTTTATATATTGAAAAGTAGCACTTCTGGGGTTAGGTTATACTCGAGGCACACAAATAATCTCTAGTTGCTCTCCTGCTTGCAGGTATGGATAGCTCGTAAAATTCCACTGTTATTTTTGTGGTACCACTACAATAAAAAAAAAAGCATTCACAAAAATGCAAAATCAAGACTGTTCTGAAAAATATTTTAAAGTGAGGAATTACTGACGGTAGGTAGAGTTTTTTTAGTAGTAGGAGAGTAGTTTTTAGAGTAGAGTAGGAGAGATAAGTTTTTTTATATTGAAAAGTAGCACTTCTGGGGTTAGGTTATACTCGAGGCACACAAATAATCTCTAATTGCTCTCCTGCTTGCAGGTATGGATAGCTCGTAAAATTCCACTGTTATTTTTGTGGTACCACTACAATAAAAAAAAAGCATTCACAAAAATGCAAAATCAAGACTGTTCTGAAAAATATTTCAAAGTGAGGAATTACTGACGGTAGGTAGAGTTTTTTTAGTAGTAGGAGAGTAGTTTTTAGAGTAGAGTAGGAGATATAAGTTTTTTTATATTGAAAAGTAGCACTTCTGGGGTTAGGTTATACTCGAGGCACACAAATAATCTCTAGTTGCTCTCCTGCTTGCAGGTATGGATAGCTCGTAAAATTCCACTGTTATTTTTGTGGTACCACTACAATAAAAAAAAAGCATTCACAAAAATGCAAAATCAAGACTGTTCTGAAAAATATTTCAAAGTGAGGAATTACTGACGGTAGGTAGAGTTTTTTTAGTAGTAGGAGAGTAGTTTTTAGAGTAGAGTAGGAGAGATAAGTTTTTTTATATTGAAAAGTAGCACTTCTGGGGTTAGGTTATACTCGAGGCACACAAATAATCTCTAATTGCTCTCCTGCTTGCAGGTATGGATAGCTCGTAAAATTCCACTGTTATTTTTGTGGTACCACTACAATAAAAAAAAAGCATTCACAAAAATGCAAAATCAAGACTGTTCTGAAAAATATTTAAAAGTGAGGAATTACTGACGGTAGGTAGAGTTTTTTTAGTAGTAGGAGAGTAGTTTTTAGAGTAGAGTAGGAGAGATAAGTTTTTTTATATTGAAAAGCAGCACTTCTGGGGTTAGGTTATACTCGAGGCACACAAATAATCTCTAGTTGCTCTCCTGCTTGCAGGTATGGATAGCTCGTAAAATTCCACTGTTTTTTTTGTGGTACCACTACAATAAAAAAAAAGCATTCACAAAAATGCAAAATCAAGACTGTTCTGAAAAATATTTCAAAGTGAGGAATTACTGACGGTAGGTAGAGTTTTTTTAGTAGTAGGAGAGTAGTTTTTAGAGTAGAGTAGGAGAGATAAGTTTTTTTATATTGAAAAGTAGCACTTCTGGGGTTAGGTTATACTCGAGGCACACAAATAATCTCTAATTGCTCTCCTGCTTGCAGGTATGGATAGCTCGTAAAATTCCACTGTTATTTTTGTGGTACCACTACAATAAAAAAAAAGCATTCACAAAAATGCAAAATCAAGACTGTTCTGAAAAATATTTCAAAGTGAGGAATTACTGACGGTAGGTAGAGTTTTTTTAGTAGTAGGAGAGTAGTTTTTAGAGTAGAGTAGGAGAGATAAGTTTTTTTATATTGAAAAGTAGCACTTCTGGGGTTAGGTTATACTCGAGGCACACAAATAATCTCTAGTTGCTCTCCTGCTTGCAGGTATGGATAGCTCGTAAAATTCCACTGTTATTTTTGTGGTACCACTACAATAAAAAAAAAGCATTCACAAAAATGCAAAATCAAGACTGTTCTGAAAAATATTTCAAAGTGAGGAATTACTGACGGTAGGTAGAGTTTTTTTAGTAGTAGGAGAGTAGTTTTTAGAGTAGAGTAGGAGAGATAAGTTTTTTTATATTGAAAAGTAGCACTTCTGGGGTTAGGTTATACTCGAGGCACACAAATAATCTCTAGTTGCTCTCCTGCTTGCAGGTATGGATAGCTCGTAAAATTCCACTGTTATTTTTGTGGTACCACTACAATAAAAAAAAAGCATTCACAAAAATGCAAAATCAAGACTGTTCTGAAAAATATTTCAAAGTGAGGAATTACTGACGGTAGGTAGAGTTTTTTTAGTAGTAGGAGAGTTGTTTTTAGAGTAGAGTAGGAGAGATAAGTTTTTTTATATTGAAAAGTAGCACTTCTGGGGTTAGGTTATACTCGAGGCACACAAATAATCTCTAGTTGCTCTCCTGCTTGCAGGTATGGATAGCTCGTAAAATTCCACTGTTATTTTTGAGGTATCACTGCAATAAAAAAGGTATTCACGAAAAATGCAAAAAAAAAAAAAAGACTGTTCTGAAAAATATCTCAAAGTTAGGAAGTACTGACGGTAGAGTTCAAAATCGGGCAATTTCGGGCTTCACCTTTCGGCGGCTCATTGGTAGAAAGCCCAGAGCATTCGCAACTGGCCCTATCCTCTTTGAGAAATTGAATACTCGGCCACTGACAAAGGGGAGTGATCTTTATAATGTTTCGACCCACATCTACAGGTGTGTAAAGAGGGCGGAAGATAACACGGCATTAGCGAACTTCTACACCTCTATCCCAACACCTCCGATAAATCCCATTTCAAAAGTCTTCAATCCAAGCCCATTTCCTGCTTTCATTGTGTGTGTGTGCGTTCGTTTTCTTTCTTTTTTCCCCCCTAAACTCTGCCGGCCTTTTAAGCGAACTTTGTTTGCGGGATGATTTTGCTGCGAGATTTTATCGGAGTCCGAAAGCGCGATGAATTATGAATCGGAGGGAACTATATTTAGCGGCGGGGAACGCCCGTGTCGCGGGCCGCCCCACCCCCGCTGCGGGGCATCGCGCGGCCCCCTTCAGCCTCCATTCCGGATGAAAGGGGTGTGCTCGCTTTGTTTCCTCTTCCGAGAGGAATGCCATTGACGGCCTCCCTTTGCGGCAACAGGTGTTTCTTCCAAGCGGGCTGGTGATGCTGTTTGCTTCGGAGAACCGCTTAGGATTATTAGGTTGGTTGATTGTGTGTTTTATACTAAGTGGAGTTCTGGGCAGGAAAAAAGCAGCTTAGAAGTAACACGTTTATTCGGGACGATATGGTTGACAATATATACAAGTGCGCAGTCGATATCTACAAGCGCGCATTCTGGACAACATACACAGCTATGATTACAGCGCATGCGCATGCGCGAGCTTCCGTTTCATCACAAGTTAGTTATTATTTTTTTTAATTTTTAGGTAACGTCGTACTAGAGCAACACAACGGGCTAGTGACAACGGTCCGAGATCAATCCCTTCAGGGAAAGATCCGAGGACAACACCTCGTAATTTTGAACCACGGTAAGATGACGAAGCAACACCTGAGCTGGCACCCCACTCTCCAAACTTCCACACCAATCCAACGTGAGGACTTTCGGCCACGACAGATTTAAGGTGCACCAGCCGCCTCTACACCATACGCTTACAAACATCCATGCCCGGACCCGGATTCGAACCAGGAACCTTCCGATCACGAGTTGGTTGGGTAGCAGATTCTATTTTTATGCTATACTCTCTCTAGCCACTGCGTGGCTAGCCCGGCATTGCCCGTGCCCGTAGTGTAAGGTATAAAAATGGTGTAGAATTTTCCACAAATTTCAAATCCGTTGACGATATATTCAATTTAAAAACTATTTATTTAAAGAAAATCTTATTTTTAGGTATCAATCTAAACTGATATTTTTCGTAGATTTCAAATCCGTTGAAATTTTCGCTCTAACTTTAACGGTCTAGGAGATATAAAAAAAGAACTGTGACAAAAGATTTATCGTCTGGTTGAGAAAACACAAAGGTTCGCGCAAAATTAAAGCGGAAACGAAAAAACAATTTTCTTCTCGTGCAAAATGAAAGCGGAAACGTAAAAAAATAATTTTCTGAGCGTTCTCCGGAGCGATGAAAAAAAAACTTGGCATGATTCCAAGGCTGACTGCAAGGTCACGTGGGTAGAAAAGTCAAGATTGGGGTTATTCTTCTTTCGTCCGGACGAAACGCGTTCGACGAACCAGAGGTAGAGAATAAAACTATTGAATTCATTTAAAAATCTCCTAGATTGAATTTTAAAATTTCGCCGTGACCTAAAAATTGCAAAAAATTTGGACTACCGGTGAGCCATTGCTGTAAGTGCCATAGAATCGTCAGGATTTTGCGCCTGCGAAAAAATGGACTAACAAATACTTCCATTTATAATATTAGAGACTTGCCACTGCGTTGCCAGCAGTGGCTTAATGGTAATTCGTATCGATCTAATGTGAAATTGTCCTTGCCCGTGACTGTTCTTTTCGTGGGGTCAGGTGTGACCACTGCTCGCTAATTCCCGGTGATTGCTATAAATTCCCATTGGATAACAGCCATCATAGTTTTGCCCGTGAACGGGTAACGCCATGATGGCCTCGTCATTGTCAAATGCGGCCAAATTCGAATTGCGAAAATATCCAGTCGGCGTGACGTCACAATCTCTTATGAAAATATAAATATTTAATTGGAAAATTATTCATGAAAAGAAAATCAACCGTATAAGGTAGCTATCTGGTGTCATTTTTTCCGCAGATTTCAAATTCGTTGAAATTTTCAATCCATCTTTAGCGATTCCGAGTTTACAAAAAAAGAACTAAACAATGCCAGTCGAAATTCTTTTTAATTTGTTTTGCTTTCCTTCGCTGGAATTCTTTGAGCGCAGGAAATGGAATCGGTGATGCGAAGGTCAAATTTGTATAGGAAAAAAATATAGAAGTTGCATTTTTAAATTATTCGTTTAAAGAAAATCACATTTTTAGGTAACGATCTCATGTAAAACTTTCCTCACATTTCAAATCCGTTATAAATTTTACTCTATTTTTAACGATCTAGGAGATAGGAAAAGGAACTACATAACTCCAGTTAAAACTTTATTTGTTTTTTCCCTCCACCGAAAAATTGTTCTTCGGAAAATGAAATGGAAATACGGAAAAAATAAATTTAGAATCTATCATATCTTTATACTGTTGACATTCTAAGGAAAACAATAATTAAATTCATTTAAAAATGTTTTAGATTAAATTTTTAAAATTCGGGCTGAGCGCAAAAATTACAAAAAATTTGGACTACCAGTGTACCAAGTCTCATTATTGTAAGTACCATAGATTCGTCAGGACAGTCCACACACACAGACACACACAAACAAACACACACAGACAAGCACTTCCTTTTATAATAGTAGAGATAACATTGTGTTTGAGCATTTTTTGACGAAAGGGCCAAATTTGGCTAAGCTGCGCCAAACACAAGACAACGTCAAGTAAAAAATATCGTGTATGGGGAAAAAAGAGTTGTTGGGAATAGAATAATGGAAAGGATAGTAGAAAAGATCGTTGGGATATTCCGGGAGCGTGACTACCGTGTTTACCGCTAATGGGAGTACTTAGAAACTAGTAGACCCGATAATAGCATCTGCCCTAAACATCTCAATTGCTTATATCAGTTGATGGTAAAGTGTCGTTACTCACATTTTATCTTATTATAATCCATTCATAATGAACGTAGTATTCAAATACACATTTAATGACCAAATAATCACATCTACTTCAAAGAATCCTGGGAATTATTCTATAGGCCAAAACGATTAAAACTGGTTATATATCAGACTAGCAGGCCAGCACGGCGTTGCCCGTGTTAATTCTTTTCGTGTCCTTACTGTAGATCGGAAGGTTCCTGGTTCGAATCCGGGTCCGGCATGGATGTTTGTAATCGTATGGTGTAGAGGCGGCTGGTGCACCTTAAATCTGTCGTGGCCGAAAGTCCTCACGTTGGGTTGGCGTGGAAGTTTGGAGAGTGGGGTGCCAGCTCAGGTGTTGCTTCGTCATCTGACCGTGGTTCAAAATTACGAGGTGTTGTCCTCATATCTTTCCCTTAAGGGACTGATCCCGGACCGTCGTCAATAGCCCGTTGTGTAGCTCTAGTACGACGTTAACTAAAAATTACCAATTATTATCGTGTCCTTACTGATACTAAAAACATTATAAAGGAAATTCGGACTACCTGAGGTAACTATCTAGTGTAAAAGTTTCCGCAGATTTCAATCCGTTGAAATTTTCGTTTTAACTTTAACGATCGCAAAGACAGAAAATCTCAAATAGTACTTTTTGTCTCCGTAATGATTATCTTCGTCATATATGCGGCCAAATTGGTATTACACAAAATATAAAGTTACAATCGAAAAATTATTTGTTTAAAGAAAATCACATTTAATGTACCGATTTGGTGTAAAATTTTCCGCATATTTGAAATCCGTTGAAATTTTCACTCTCTCTTTAACGATCGCGAAGCTAGAAGGACTGACAAAACGCCAGTCAAAAATTTTTATTGGTTTTGTTTCGCTTCGCTGGAATTGTTGTGCCCAGGAAATGAAGGGGAAAAAATAAATTTAGAGTGTGATCTCTTCAGACTGTTGCCATTCTAAGTAAAACAAAATAATAAAAAAATACCAATTAATTATTTTTAAAATGTTGTAGAGTAAATTTTAAAATTCGGTTTTCTTACAAAATTTAGATAAAAATAGGAATACCTGTGTGCCAAATTTCAGGACTGTAAGCGGTATATATCGTCTACAAACGCAAAAATACTTCCATTTCTAATAGTAGTGACGGAAGACTGCAGATTGCTGAATGGATGTATGCGAATGCTACCCTCAGAGGGTTAAAGCTAAACCAAACTTTGAAAATATGTAAAAAATGTGATAGCGTAGGGATATTTATGTTAGGGGAAAGTTAAACCAAACAGGGTAGGGGGATAAAACCGGGATCCGACAGTTTTGGCTAGATTATTATTGCCATCTATCGGATAACGCATGAAACTAGATGCAGACAGCCGCCATGCTATTTGGAGTTGAATGAAAGGCAGTGTAAGTTATGTGTTTGTCAATGCCGATGTTCTAAAAATTCGAGTAGAAAAGGTTTGATTTTTACTCCCACGATTTTACTCTGTAGTTTCCAATTGCTTGCAGATTTATTTAATTATTACATCACGTTTTGCATCATGTTTGAGGTATGCTAAGCCTTCTTTTCTGATTAATGGCGTAATCGGATAAAACCGAGACCTTGGCAGTCGGACAGGACCGGGTAGGAATCGGAGCTTGGAGAACAAGAAAAAACCAGAAAAGAAAAACTTAAAACCAAAAACTGTTTAAGAACCCTAAGCAAAAATTGTCAAAACACGGAATAAAAAGAAATTCGTCATTAAAACAGACTCCTCGGCATCAGATGAAGACGACGTGGAATGTGACGTGGCCTGTATCTTTGGTAATGAATTCTACGCCAGGTCAAAATCTATGGAAGGTTGGATACAGTGTCTCAACTGTAAAGGATGGGCGCATGAAGCCTGTAGCAATGCAGAAGAGCATGATCAAAATATTAAGTTGTGATTTCTGTTCATAAAACTTCTTACAAATCTGATCAATTAACTTAATTTACAATACATTCAAAACATATTAAATTAAAAATTACTTATGTTCCGTGATTTTTAAACCCACGCATGTTCCTCAGTATAGGAAGACGACAATTGTACTAATTAATTGTTATAAATAAATATTTCAGCAGTAAAACAACAACATTTTTCAATTATTCCTGTATATACCCGGATAAAACCGGGTACTAGCATACTTCCAAAAAATAATTTATTTAACCTCAAAATATAGTTCTTTCAATTTGAAAAATATTTATTTTTGGAACTTAAGAACTAATTTATCAATTAAATAGAACTTAAAGCAATTTTATTCACATAGGTGCTTAGGGAAAAAAAACACTTTTTCGTACGCAAATGTAAGAAAAATGTATTTCTAGCAATTCTTAGGTCTTCATTCAGTTTGAATATTTATTTATCGACAACATAACAACATTTTATAAGCCCTTTCTCACAACTATATATATACAATAGTTTTTTTTAGTTTAATAAAGTTCTTTTAAACTGAAAAACAAATATACACATAGCATATGCGATAAACTTTCTTAATTGCTTACTTCTATTATTGGCCGGTATGGCGGTTAAGGTGTTAGCTTCTAGATCGGAAGGCTCCTGGTTCGAATCCGGGAAAGTGCATTGATATTTGTAAACATGGTGTAGAGGCAGCTGGTGCAACTTAAATCTACCGTGGCCGAAAGTCCTCACGTTGGGTTGGTGTGGAAGTTTGGAGAGTGGGGTGCCAGCTCAGGTGTTGCCTTGTCATCTGACCGTGGATCAAAATTACGTTGTGTTGTCCTCATATTTTTCCTAAAGGGATTGATCCCGGACCGTCGTCAACAGCCCGTTGTGTTGCTCAAGTACGTCATTAATTAAAATTACGCTAACATCTATTATTGGCAAACTGTCATTACCCTCACATTTGAGATATCTTATTTCAATCCATCCTTTGTAAACGTGGCATCCAAATTCACATCAATGAATTGCATACCTCTAAATGAAATAAAATTATCCAAAAATATGTAACAGCATTTAGTTTATTTAGAATTAGAATTTTGTACGTCTACTTGTGTTAATTTTTATATCCACTAAATTCCGTAGCATAAAGCACATCTCAGTCATCTTACAACTGTTTTAGTTTCTGAATATGCTCTTTAATTTTATCCCAATGCCTTGTAAGGCTATTCGGCAGTTTTCACTTTTTATTTCCCCTTTTCTGCTTAGAATTATATCTTCTAGATAGATTATTGCTTTCTGCCCTCCGACTACTGAAAATTTTCAATTAAGCAGCGATCTCATCCGTGTCGTTTTAGCAACAGTATGCAAATCCGTAATTGTGAAAGAATTCCGTAACGGCCTATCATTCCAAGCAGGCACACTACGCATACGTCTTAATTAATCGTCACCAAGAGAATTAAGTCTCTAAAACAGTGGTTCCCAACCTGTGTTCCGCGAAGCACTAGTGTTGTATAAGCATTTCGAAAGTATTCTACGGTAATTGGATAAATTACAAAGTATCGCTATTATTACCATTCGTAAAATTACTGCTTGTGTGTTGAAGATGCTTCAGATTTATTTATTTGAAAGTGAGAAAACTATTTATTATAACTTTACATGTTGCAACAATTTGCTCCTGATTTACTTAGCACACCTAGAAGGCAACACGCGTAACATTCTTTATGGATTTCTGACTGTTTAAACTTAAATTGAATCGGCGTCACTTAGAATGGACGATGGCGCATCAGAATCACCAGTTGGAATTGTGCTGGCTATATGCAAATAGGTAGTGGGTCCAGCAATCTAACTACAGTTGTATTTCTGTGCTTTCAAAAAAGAGGTATCACATGTTTATGATTCTTTTATCGCGTAATTGCCCAGGAGCAGAATTATATTCGGTGTTCTGCAACACAAATCCAAGCAAGTTTTGCAGGCATTTGTCCGAATTTTGAACACTGCAGTCAAATAAAAAACAGACGTAAAACACAACTATCGGCTAAATATGTATTGAATATTTAATAAAACACATAATAAGGAATTAACTTACTTTATTTAAATCAAGGCATACTTTCAGAATTTGCAGTTATTTGTAGAATTTGCAACTTCTGTAGTTAAATATTTTGTCATTGACATAGAAGATGTATTATTTATAAAATGTTTGTGGTGATTTGAGCGGTGTTGTGTTCCGGTGTTGTATATATATATATATATATAAAATTATGAATACATTTATCATAAGGAAGCATAATTATGATGCGTTCAAGTAGCGACGATGAGAGTGAGAAGGCTAGTGGCTTAATAGACGAGCATTTCAAAGAAATTTAAAATTAACCGTTAGTATATGGATGAATATATAAATTACAGTTTTTCATGGGGATACTCGATAAAGATTGCCCAACACTATGGTGTTGTGAATGTGGTTTAAGACATTCCAATAGTGCAATGGTACCTGCAAAACTGGAACGACATACTAGCACTAAGCATGGAAATCTTAGTTGTAAAGGTAAAAATTATTTCGAATATTTAAATGTATAAAACAAACTAGCAAAATATTTAAATCAAATTGTAAAACCATCATGGTTTACAAGTCAAACCTTGTTTCAGGGTCAAAAACAAGGCTTAAAACCAACTCGGATTACCTTCGTATCCAAGAATTGCTTGAATTTGAAAAATGTAGGAGATATTAATGTACGGCGTGATCGTGAAATCCGTTCTGATGTAATAGACATCTCAGCCCGTCATTGAGCCCTCGGGCACATACCTGCAATGAATTTCAAACATCTATATATAGACTCTCAACCACGGAACTGCACTTGACTAAAGTTCTAGATAAAGCCATTTTTTCATCCATTTTCACCAAAATGCTTTAAACTTACACTGAATAATAAATCAGTGGTAAAGCATTCATTGCACTCAATTATTTCAATCCTAAGCTTTTTATATTCCGCAAACATATTTTTTATATATATAGTTCGATTACATTGAAATATACAAAAAACAATCTTAACCTTTAGAAAACGGCATAGATTATGGGCAGTACAGCTGTTGTACCTTGAAAGTTATAAAAATCATGCCAGCTATATCTCTAGCCTCGAAGTCAAAAGGTTAATATTAAAACTCAAATTAAAGAATTACTTTTAAATATTTTTTTTATGGTTCGAAGTCTAAGAAATTGGTCTGTAGATAAGTTTATATATATTTTACAAAAAAGAACTACATTTATATATAACTACGGAATCATAACATATAAACTATAATAAGGATAATTTTACAAAAAGCTATAAACAATTTTGATAAAACAAATAATTTATATTTGCTGATGCTTTATAAGAGCAATTGCAAGCACAAAAACATAGTGTTATGTATAATTTCTTTCAAAAATTAAACACATTGTAAGTAAATGATGGTCACATCGCGAAAAAACTCACAACTGTCATGTGCACTACACATAAAGCTTCTATGGCTACTACACCCTCCTTTCATCATATGTACGAGTAAAACAGAAACCAATATGAAATATTTTTAATCAACAAACTCATTAGTCGGACGGGTTAAAGTTCCAGTGGTATAAGTCACTTTTTTGTTTTGTTTCCCAGGAATCAACATAACGCTAAAGGTACTGTAATAAATTCGAGGATAAAAATGTAGTAATTTTATCACAGGGGAATGAATGCTATGAATGAAGCTGTGACTTACTTCACGTATTCTGTTTACAGATTGTCTTATCGAGATCTGGTTTCTGTGTCTAAGAGTCTTTTTTTTTGTTGAAAAAGTGACTTACACCACTATAACTTTAATCCGTCCATTTCTCACCAACAAACTGTGTTGAAAAGTCGAGTCGAAGAGGTTGTGGATAAATATTTACAAACATGTCCAAACGAGTTATTTTTCGTGTTTGTGGTGGCAGAGTAAAAAAACGAGATGATCAAACACGTATTGAAATTTAAAATCTTATCTCATTTGGTTCCTGTTCCAAGCATGTTTCAACTACCACGACATAACTGCCGAACAAAAACACAGCCATCTCCCATCTCCTTCAGCGTGTAATAATCATCTCATCTGGGCTCGATGGAAAAAGTCGAGAAGCTATCGGGAATATCCATTTTGAAAAGCATCTTCTCTAATAACCGCCTTCGTAGTCTCGCAACACAAGTCGAGCGGGACCTGATCTCCCAGCACAAAGAAAAGGGCCCAAAGAATAAGATGGAATGGCCACTTGACAACGCAGTAACTACGCGATGTATTCTTCCTCGGGTTAAGTAAAGCAGCATGATACAATCGGAGCAGGAGATGAAAAAGAGTTGCTTTTTGTGGAGAAGTCGGGAGCAGACCAGGTAGCTTATTACTCGTTAGGTAATTCGTGCCCTGCCTCATCGAAAAAAGGTTTGAACCAATTGTTCAGTTCCAGACCACCGAGAAATGCGTCGCCGAACGCTTATTGGATCAGTCACCGCCCATGAGATACCACTTCCAATCTCTCATCTACAAGACTTCCAGAACAAAGAAATGCAGATAGCTCTGACGTAAGGATATAAATGAGCCGAGATTCTGAGTGTCATGAGGATTAGGCTCATTTGCTTGCAATCGATCTTGTACATGTATCAACCACATCATTCTGACTCTTGACGATTTCAGGTCAATGTTGTGGCTCGGGTGAGGACCGAAAGACAATTTTCTTCTCTTTAAAAGAGAAATGCTTGGTTAATTTATTATTAAAAATATCTAAACCAATATCTTTCATCTTGCTATTGTAAAGTTTTTACAAGCTTGAAAAAACGAAGAGTGAGGGAACATTTCTTTCCAATGTCCTTATGGATCGTATAATCCTTCAAGCACACACTGTTTAGAGCGTGGCAGTTTCTGTGTTATTCCGATTCACGTTGGGTGGTTTCACATCGCATCTTCCATGAACTTCGTTGCATGGTTTGACATCGCATTTTCCATGAACTGTAGAGGACACGGCTTCTTAAAGGCGCGGATACTCTGAAGAGCCAAAACATTATGACCACCTACTCAATAGCGAGTTGCGCCTCTTTTGGCCTGCTAAACAGCTGCAACTCGCCTGGGAATAGATGCCACGAGTTCTTGGTACGTGACTGGAGACAGGTTGTACCAAATGTCTAAGCAGCGGTAATGCGAAGTCGAGATATTCGGACATGGTGGTGTTTGAGCTCTGAACTGTCGCTCCATGACACCCCAAATGTGCTCTATCGGATTGAAATCCGGCGTGTTAGGTGGCCAGGACATCAAGTGGAATTCATCAGTATGCTCCTAAAACCACTCCTACACAATCCGAGCCTTGTGACACAGGACGATGTCCTGCTGGAAGATTCCATTTCCAGTTGGGAAGACAGACGCTATGTAAGGATGCAACTGATCCGCAATGATGTTCAGATATTTCGCAGCGTTCATGGTCTGTTCTACCACAACTACGGGTCCCAGAGTCACCCATTAGAACGTCCCCCATAGCATAATACCGCCCCCACCAGCCTGTGTATGTCCTGCTGTACAACAGGGGATAAATTGTTCGCCTGGAAGACTACGTACCCTGACACACGGGATATCGGGATTCATCTAACCAGAAAACTCTCTTCCACTCATCCATGGTCTAGTCTCAATGTTTCCGGGCCCACTGTAGGCGTAATTGACGATGACGCTTGGTCAACAGGGGCACACGAGTGGGACGTCTGCTGCACAGTCCCATATCCAACAGTGTCCGCTGAACTGGGTGTTCCGAAACACTTGCGCTTGGACCTGCATTTTATTGGGCTGTCAGCTGAGCCACTGTCTCGCGCCGATTTTGTTTTACCAAGCGGGAAAATTTCCGACGTCCCTTTTCTTCAATGACGTTTTGACGACCAACACCTTGGCGTCTACTGCTGGTGTCACCGTCATTTACCCACTTTGCATACTAACAACGGCAGATAATGAACAACCTACCAGTCGTGCAGTTTCGGTGATACTCATTCCGAGTCTTCGGGCCGTTACGATCTGCCCTCTATCAAATTCGCTTAAATCAGCAGCCTTTCCCATCACTCGCAAAAGTAAGTGCAAGAATGATTACTTACCTTCTTCAGCAGCAGTTAAATACCATTATCACTTAATCACGTGCCCTCCACGTCATCCAAATGAGTTCATTGAAAAATGTTGGGATGGTCACAATGTTTTGGCTCGTCAGTGTACATCTGCCAGCCGAACCGTTCGCGAGCTAGCTCTCGTGATTCAGACGGGGTTTGGAGCGCCAAACGAACTGATCGTGAACCGCTCGAGGAATCCGCTTCCTGTCCGTTTTTCGACGATCATAAAGACGATCTCGGTTCTGTTTAGGACGGCGTCATGAGTAGTTCGTTGCTTTTCTTTCTGATCGCGAACCTCCAGGCTCCATCGTCCTCACTGATGGCTGACAAATGACTGCCTGGTGATTCCCGTTTGGTTCCTTCCTCTCCCATGGGTCGATGGAAGTTCGTTGTGAAAATAATTTCTACGAGCGGCTCGAGAACGATTCGTCTCGCAAATGTAAACGCATCTTTAGAGAACATTGGGGAAGCTGGCTCGCATATACGCGTAGTTTTGGAGAATCCAGGACGCTTGAAGCAACCAATTCGTCTTCGACCCATACGAGATTCAAACTCTTAACTAAGACCAGTCTATCAGTCATTTAAGCTCCGTTTACAACGAAATATCTTATCCATTAAGATCTAGCCAATTTCCCTAATGACGAAAAAAAATTGTCACCAAGGTATTGCCGATTTTTTTTTTATGATGACTAGATCAAGATCTCTGGTAGATTTTCTTTAATGTCGAGACATCTCGTCCATCAAAATCTGGTCGATTTTGCTAATGAGACGAAATATATCGTCAAGGCAACTACTATACGCTCTTAACCACTCGGCCCCTGGTGAGGCATCGGGGCGTTAATATAACTAAAATATTAATAATAATAAAATATAAAAATAGAATTTCGAAGTACTAGATAATATTTTTCAATTCAATTTTTTACAACGTAATCGTTAATTTGCAAACGATGTGTTATGTTTATTCGTTTTACGATGTATTCGATGTAATTCGTTTTACATGTGTAGCCCTTATTTTCAAACGCCCACATTTTCGAAATCCGTTCTTATTATTTTCCATTTTATTTACTTTTTGAATCTAAGAAATGCATGAACAAGTCATTTTTGACCAGAATTACACATTTCTCAATTTATAATTTATTCTACTTTAATTGTTACAAGCACAACTTGCAAGCTCCTTGTTGATAGTGCAGCTCTTGATCATGTGTCGTATTTTGAAAATAAACGTTTCACTAAACTTGGTTTGTCACTCTAACGTCATTTTTGTTTAGTCATCAGACGGACATCAAATATCATATTAAATATAGAAATCGTCCATTTTCTAATACGCCCGCCGCTAGTCCATCTACCTACTTTAAAAGACGGAGCATGTGCGAGGAGAATCTTTTGTAAGATTTCAGAAGTGTTTATCACGTAAGTTTGAGAATTGAGTGGAGACAATTGGCTATTCAATCGCAAACTGGGTTTTTCAACCACGTTCGATCACAGATAACCAGTCATGAAAAATCCTATAAGATTCAGGTTTTCTCCCACTATCAAATGGGGGGGGGGGGCAGTAGCCCGGTTGGAAGAGTAACGGATTAGCAACTGGAGGGTTGCATGTTAGAATCTCACCAAAGACCCCTATGTGCAAAGGAGACCGGTGCACGTTAATTTTGTCGTGGCTTCAAATGTTCTCACGTTGGCGTGGAAGTTTGGAGAGTGGAGCGCCAGCTCAGGTGTGACCTCGTCATCTGACTGTAGTTCAAAATTACGTGGTGCTGTCCTCTGATCTTCAGGTTTGATCTCGGACCTTTGCCAATAGCCACATTGTGTTTCGTTAATATACGTAAATTAAATGCCAACCTACTTACCCAATATCAGTTGACCTTCGATCTTGAAACCCAACGATTGGGAAAATTAACACGAAGATGAGCACACGGTGCTCCATCTATCTCATGAGAAGGTGGATGGCTAAATCGCCGTAAGCAATGACTACGCATCTCCGTACTTTGCAACGATAGACTTCCATAGTGCCTCCAAGTTAAGATGTCTGCAGTAGTCAACCGGTAAACATCTCGGATTACTAGCCACATCACCTCTTGCACTAAAGCATGCGAGTTCTTCTCTTTCTACCATAGATACTATCATCAGCAACCGAAAGTGACACTCTAAGCCCAGTACGCACGCCTATACCTTTCTTACCTATTGGGATTTCGCCATTTAAATAAGGGATGTGTTTAGAATGGGCCTAACCTAACCCTTCTTTTAGATTAATATATTTGGTATCAATCAAATTGATTAATCAATTTTGTGTTTGTTGTAATCAATTTGATTAATCAGTTGCTTGATTTGTACCTAATTGATTAATCAATTAATTTGGTACCAATCACACAACTCGGCAACAATACGAGATCCATCCTTAAGGAAAGATGCGAAAACGTAATTTTGAACTACGGTCGTATGACTTGATCAATAATTCAGTTTGCACCCCACGCGCCCAATTTTGACACCACGCCAACGCGAAGACATTTGAGGTCACAGAACGTTTTACATGCAAGCTGCACCAAATGTATAGTTAACATTTTATGCAATGAACAGCAGCGTAAAACTGAGGGTTAAAGAATGATAAATTGCCAATGGTGTCGGATGTTAAAATGTAATTTACATGCACAAAAATGTTGAAGACTGAAATTTGGAAATTTTATGGAAAAGTAGTCATGGTTTTGTAAAACCAACAGAAGAGATTTAACCCTTCACAGGGTTTTGACGAGATATCTCGTTCATCAAGAATGGGTCAATTTTAATATTGACGATATTACTTATTCAAAACAAACTACCCTATCAATACAAGAAATTAAAATCTAAGTACTATAAATTCCTTGTACAGAGTTTTGACCATTTGGAACTGGTCTTGCATTCAAAGGCTAACTATTACAGATTAGTTTTGGACTGTGCACAGTCAGTACACCAGCAGAGTTGAAAGCAAATTAAATGAAAAAATGCATAACGATTTGAATGGGGATTTATCACCGATCAAATCATGTAAATTTAGAAACGCACTCTTAAGGAATTTGAGATGGTGATGATTAAAAAGTGGGCAATCAATTAGAATGTGATGAACAATGGAGGGAGTTGAGTATGATTAGCATGAACGAGGCTCCACAAGATGGTGATGAGTTAGGCGAGTATGTCCGATTCTAAGGCGGGACAGTGTAACACCAGACATTTGCAATAGAAATACTCGCAACTGATGAATGATGGGTTTTATGGAAGGCAACCTGTTGTTGACTTTCATATTCCGGACTCTTGCCACAAGGAGTTAATTAACTCTTTTTGTGTAATCTTGAATTAGTTTTTGAATTGAATTGATCGTGTTCAAAACATAAAGGGCTGTTACAAGTACTTTCCTAGAGTTGGCTTGTGGCCGAGTGGTTGGCGCTTTTGCTCTCGATTCAACAGGATGTGTTCCAATCTTGGTATGGATGTTCGAAGTGGTTCGAAATACTCTTTAAGCCGTAGATCTCGGTATAGTTAATTTTAGAGATTCAAAAAATCTACCGTAGAGTGACAGATCTTACTTGAAGGAGATAGGTAGTTGGCCCAGACTATCTACTTTTCTTCACCCTCCTTGTGGTTGACTCGAAGAAAAAACTGATCAGATCTTGATAGACGAGATATCTCGTCATTGGAAAAATACTAACCAGATCTTGATCTCATCGAAAAGATCCGCAATATCTTGATGACGAGATATCTCATCATAAGCAAAATTGGTCAGCTCGATGGACGATATATCTCATCGAAACCACATGGACGGTTAAAAGCTAGTTGTTTTTAAGTATAGGAATCTATGGGAATTTTTGCATCCAAGCATTTTCTAAGTTCTCTGTAGGGGTTCACATGTATAATTCCACCTTGCAACCTGCAGTCTTTCCTGTATGTCTGCTAACCAAATTTTGTCTTTTTGATCTAGAGAAAGTTCTACATTTTTTCTAAGTCTTTTTTATCTAAAGGAGTAAATTCTAATTAAATGAGCAATGGAATCTTTCCAAAAGATTCTGTTCGAATGAAATGAGCAATCGAGTCACTCTGAGGGATTCGATTGTAAGGAAAGGGACAAAAAAATATATTTCCAAAGGATTCTATACTAAGAAAACGAGCAATTGAAACTTTAGATTCGATTCCAAAGAAAGGAGCGATAGAATGACTCCGAAAGATTCAACTCTAAGGAAAAGAGCAATTAATTAGTTCCACATAAATATTCTATTTCAAAGAAAGAACCAAAACATCTTGGTTGGTTGCATTTAACATTATGGCGTAAGGGCCATACTTAGCCAAGCTGCGCCAAGCACAAGACAGACACCATCAAGTAATGGACATACACACACAGTGAACAAACCCAACTGAACCACGGTACTCCAAAATAATATTACCTTGCAGTTTGAAAGAATCCATGCATTCGTAAGGAAAATGTAATTTAAGTCATCTGTGCGTATGGGGGTAAAAGCAAGACTACGCTACTCTGAAGTCTCACGAGGCTCAGGGGGTTAAGCAAATGCACTGTGGGGGTGGGTCAGCAATAGCATCAACACCAGGCGTCCTGCTCGATAAACATTCCACAGAGCAGTGAGTGTCATCGCTCGAAATATTATTCCTGATAAGGGATTTACTGCGGTAATTGTTTTTCCCAGACTGGTTTAGGATGAATAATAATCAATAACCAGAGGCGGTCTCTTCTGGAAGAGATCCGATGTTATCGCCAGCAGGTTCACAGTATCGCACTCGCTTGAAAACACTCAGACGCGATTACGATCCAGAAAGAAGGAGAGAAGCCCTTCACTCTTCCCCCAAATTCTTTCACCATCCGAGCTGAATCTGAGTGATTTCCAATTTTAAAGTATGTAGTTAGAGGCGAAGCATATCACACAGGATAGTCTCGCTTCGCACGCTAGTCACGCAGTAGTAGTCGGTAGGCTCGCGTGGGATGCTAAGTACATCGCTATTGATTGTAACACCAGCGTGCGGCTACAGAGGGGGATACCTGATATGATAACAAACGCCGGATATTATGCTAATAGCGGCTGCAATATCAGTCACTCTGTGCTCTGTCACGTTAAGTGGAAGCAATCCCAGTGTTGATCGGCATTTATTCAAATGCACGCGCGGTGCAATGGATTCATCTCGGTTGATCACTGAAATGAAATTATTGTAAAAGGCGATTGAGAGATATATACGACACAGTTGAATTGCAATCACATGTTAACAAAGTAAGTCAAAAGATTGACTAAATTGGTAGCTAATCCTTTAGTAAAGAAAGGACAGTGAATGATTTGATTCAACTTTTCAAGGAATGTTTTGAAAAACCACTGTTTTTCAGCCCAGCTGATGAATGCTGTGCTCAGATGGTAAAATGTAAAAGTCCCTTTTTTTTTAATTTTTCGTGGCAGCATTTTAAGATTCAAGATTTAATATGTGGTTCTGTGGTTTTTGATTTATTACATTTTTCCTACCTTTGTTTTCTCATGAACTGAAAGAAAAAGACTTTCGAAATTTTACCTTGTATGAACCTTCTTGCCATACCTTTTTTTCTTCTCGAGTTACGGAACAACCTCCCTAGATCTCCCCAAAATACCACAAACACTTTATAAATAACACATTTTCTATGTCTATGACGAAATATTTCATTTCAAAAGTTATCGACAGAATTGCAAATTCTGAAAGTATGCCTTGGTTTTCAAGTAAAGTTAATTAATTTCGATGTTAAGTTAATTCGTAAGTTAATTAATTTCGATGTTTTATTATAAATATGTAATACATATTTAGCCGATAGTTGTCTTTTTCTTCTGTTTTTGATTTGACTGTAGTTTTCAAAATTCGGACAAATGCCTGCACAACAATTGCAATTGCTTGGAGTTTGTGTTGGAGAACACTGAATATAATTCTGCACCTGGGGAATCCGCTACTCATCTAATATGCGTTAACCAATCCTCTATAATATATCAAATTTGAATTCATTCTTTGGACCCTCCCTCACCCCCTAAAAACCATACCCCTTTTTAGGTGCGTACGGGCTTCACGAACCCGAGATAACCAAGTGATCTTGCTTTTCCCATGTGGTTTAATGCCTTTGGTAACCATGGGGATCGTGCCCCCAGGATGCCCAAGCGTCCTTTGTTTTCTCCATCCTTTCTTTTTACAATTATTTATCATTGTCCGTCTTGTGTTTGGCGCAGCTTAATCAGTTATGGTTCTTGCGCCATAAAACCCAAAACAAACCAACCATTCTTTGGAATTTGAATTTGAATTTTTTTTTTCTAATGGCGGGCACATTTTGACCTAAGTCATTGGCCACTACAAGACCGGAAGTGATGGCCACTAGCGAAGGAGCACCCAGTGGGAGGACAATCATTGCCCCTAACAATTTATACTTCGTAATTTTGAACCATGTTCAGATAACGAAGCAACACCTGAGCTGGTATACGCTTACAAACATCCATGCAGGAACCCGGATTCGAACCGGGGACCTTCCGATCTAGAGGCTAACACCTTGACCACTATACCGGTTGGTCGGCGAATTGGTAACGTACTGAAATTCAATTCGAAAACCAAGCCAAGTAACATCATATCAGCAATACGTACAGGGAGCAAGTACTCACACATAAACGCTACCGCCGCTTCCATTAAGCTTGACTATATTTCCCTTAGGGGATTGATCTCGCACCGTCGTCAATAGTCCGTTGTCTTGTTCTAGTACGACGTTAATTACAATTACCTTACCATTAAGCTTGGCAGAAAAAGTCTCGTACATAATATGCTTAAAATTTCCGTCGGAAAACGCTTGAAAACAATTTACTAGGTAATTTTTTTGGTAATTTTTAGTTAACGTCGTACTAGAGCAACACAACGGGCTATTGACGACGGTCCGGGATCAGTCCCTTAAGGGAAAGATCCGAGGACAACACCTCGTAATTTTGAACCACGGTCAGATGACGAAGCAACACCTGAGCTGGCACCCCACTCTCCAAACTTCCACGCCAACCCAACGTGAGGACTTTCGGCCACGACAGATTTAAGGTGCACCAGCCGCCTCTACACCATACGTTTACAAACATCCATGCCCGAACCCGGATTCGAACCAGGAACCTTCCGATCTAGAGGCTAACACCTTAACCACTATACCGGTTGGTCGGCAAACAATTTACTAGGAATCTCCACAATGAAAGAAAACGATGCTTATATGAAACAGTTTTTAAATATTTTTGTGAAACCTTTCTCTTTAAGAGAGATAATTTGCAAGAAATATCTCTTATGCTATGTCACAAGAATAGTGATGAATGCTTTTGAAACAGACACGAAACTGTATTATATACAATTTCACATTAGATTTAAGAATAGATAATTAAAGAGAAGACAAATAAAATGGGCAGTTCTCAAAGCAATTTAATAAATTCGAATCAAGTCATCAACCTCTACAAGGCTGTTTTATATTTAACAGTAGAATTTAAAAGCAGTCATCAAGTCACAAGAGATAGTTTATAAAATTAAAATCACTACGTAGGCGCGTTTGATAAGGGAGAAAATTAAGCTAAAACAGTTTAAATTTTGTTTGTTCTTCCCCATATGAAATTTCATTTAAGTGAATAATTCATTTTATTTCTTATGCGCAAGACAAAGCACCATTCATGCCGTCGCAGAGGTCAAGAGTTTCATTCACGACGCCCTTTGGTAAATTTAGAAAATTGAAGAACAGAAAAATAAAACAAACCAAATTAGTTATAGTGGGGAATGTAAATATGGGGACCACTTGAAGTTGATGTCTAAATCAAATATGATCTTTCCCCTTTAATGAGGATTTGAAACCACTCCCGAAGTGTACACAAGAGGTCAAATCAGACTGACAGCAACTTCTGAAGGCAAGAGATTATAGCTAATTATTTGCTGCGTAAACCCACACGTCTCGTTCGTGGAAAAATAAATTGGATTACCGAAGTTCCAAATATTTCGCATGAAAATGGCGAGAAAAAAACATCGTTAATGCACTTAAAATTACGATTTAACGAAAACTTCATTCCCCTATATCTGATTTTATGAAGTGATCGCTGAAATAATAAACGTGTTTTTCTTTCCTTTAACTGGTGATTGATATCCTTGTTGTTGTTTCTCATGCCTACACTGGCAGACCAGAGGAGTGCCAGGCCCGTCGAAGACGGCAAGAGGCGAGGGGGGTGCGCCTTCCATGTTATTGAGCCCCATTGGGAGGAAGTCCGACTTTGCTCGACATACATGACACATCCGTTTTACAGGAAGGCCCCTTTCATACATCCATTCACTCACACATATCGTAATTTAGATCCCAATCAGAGGCCGATAACCCCCTGATCAGTTACCCCCAGAGGTATTGATTTGGTATGGGAACATGGCGGACATTGTGACCACGACCTATTTAACGTGCCCCAGTCACCATTAGTGAACACGACTGTCTTTAGCCAGGCCGAAGCGCCGATCTCGCAATCATCAGAATTGTAGGCTCCGCCGAGGACAGAACCCACAACCCTTCTGATGCGAGCCCGACGCTCTACTGACTGAGCTACCGCGGCTCTTGATATCCTTATTATAGAAAAAGGTTTCCTTACAAGAGTTGATGGCTCACTTGAAAGCTGAAATTCAACGGTACATTTTATTTATTTTTTGTTTGTATGGTATTGTGCCCCTCCCCACCCCCACCCCAAGTGTCAGTCATTTAAAAAAAATATATCTTCCAAAACGTTTGGAATATTGACCTTGAATCGTAAATAACCACCATCTAAAGCGTTTGATGTTGAGAAATACTTTTGCGGCACCCCGGACTTACTTTCAACAAGATAATGCCCGGCCGAACACTATAAGTTTTGCTATGTATTGTCTTCAAGCTTTCCCAACACTTCCTTGCCCTGCCAGATCTTCTGATCTCTCTCTCATAGAGCAAATTTGTGACGTTATGGGAAGGCGATTGCAACCATCTCGGAATGTTGACCATTTAGCTGGACAGTTGAAGGCAATTTACCAAGAAATTCCGCAGGACACTATCCTGGAACTTTTTCCGTCTATGCCACGCCGGTTGACAGCTTGCATCCAGGCCAGAGATGGACCAACGCCTAATTGACTTCCTCAATTTGTAACGGTCAAACTCTGAAATAAATCTATCAATGGTTCTGAAAATTTGATGGTTTGTTTTTCTCTATGTTCTTCAGATCCCCCAATTTGTATCACTCCTTCTTGGTGCGCCAATTTTGTTTGTTATAGTGTGTGTGTCCCCTTGAGACATTAAACGTCAAAACAACCAACCAACCCGTGATCCTATCGATGTTCTCGCAACGAAACGATTTCGTGCGCAACAACCGTATTTACAAGACAGTAAACCCGATGGGAAAGTGATGGCTAGAGTTCCTCGGGTCTCTATTGGATTCGGATTGATCGGGATTCTATTGGTGTAGAGAGGCGCTGTCGTTGGTCAAAACAGCCATGGAGCGAGAAAAACCAAACTGTTGCAATTCGTTTTGGTAACCCTTTCCACTATCTAAGTTCTCACATCAAAAACCAAACGCTTTCTCCGTGTTGGAGCCCCGAGGTGATCGACATTCGGGGTTCACAAATCAGCATCCGCACTAATAATGCCAACAAAGGCAGCAGTGATTTACGAGGTCTGTTTAATAATCGCGTCTTAACAAGAGCAACCCTTTGGGGGGACCCTGGCGTTTCAATTTCGGGAGCAGTCTCCTAACGACGTCTAATTCCGTGTAAGTGTCCCACCCTCCCGTCACGAGGCAGCTTCTATTTGTCTCCCGCCTCTTCACGATCCCCGCGGTCTCGCAATTTGCAGCGATTTGCGCCGCCATAATGACGCTTGATTGTTTCCACCCCGCCGCAGAAACAAAAGCCCTCTTCCGTCTTCATTTCGGAAGTGTGGAAAGGACGCGGCCCGGGGGCTGCACTTCGCAGGTCGTTTCCACAATATGCCCCTTCCGAGGCTTCTGAAAGCCTCTCGGTCTGCGCAGGGTTAAGCGGCCCTCCGGAGGTTGGGTTTATATACCGAAGCTGGGGTGTTTTTTTTTTTTTTTACAGCGTCACGAAGTTCTCACACGACGAAGGCGACGGCACGGTTGTAATGGGCTCGCAGCGCTGATGGGAAGCGATCGCTGCCGTGTGAATAGGGAGGTGTGCGAACATGGATAGGTAACAAACCTCTACGACGCAAAAAAGGCTCATAAGCATTAGAGAATTCAGAGAAGTTCGGTTCCGTATTTCTAAATGGGCTGATTAAACTGCAGCTTAGAGCGGAAGGAATAAGGATTTTCCACGCAACGAAAATAAATGCAAAAGTGCTTAAATGTGTGTGGTTATTTTCTTGTTATCTGCAATTGTATCGTCAGGATCTCCTGTTCGGGGTGGCGATTTGACTTGTTTGCAACATCAATTTTGTTTTCCCACCAGGAGTCGGCAAAGGACAAAGGACTGCAAAATTTTTGGAGGGCAATTCTCCGCGACGACATGTGGGTGAAAAAGCTCCTATAATTCGTCCCCTTTCGGTGTTTCAGACAATCACCCGCTCTCCTCTGCCCTTCGGCGCCCCGTGGTAGCTCACGCCGTCTTTTTTTCGCTCTTTGACATTTTGCCCTCAACGCTAGTATTTTGTCTGTAACACAAACGGGTGTTCACTCTACTCTACAAAAGGATGAGAAAAATGCTCACCCTTTTGTGCTGACGACAAAGCGCTTACACCGGAGTGGATCGAAAAGGGGTAAAAATTTCTTCAACACAAAAAGGGGGAGACTAATGTTTGCACCTCCGGTGAAATAGCGGCTTACCAGAGAGTGTGGTGTTTCTTCATGGGTACTCGATTAATAGGCTTTATTTACATGACAACAAGTATATTTACTGCTCAATATATTGCACTTTGCCAGTGAAAGTGCCCACTTACGTCCGTCATCCTCTGTCTCCGCTAGGCGAGTTCCCTTCTTCACCTCTCCCATTTTCCTTACCCGGATGACTGTCCAAGGACACCTCCGCCAACGTCCCTCGAGGATCTAATGGTTCCTTCCACCAACATTCCTCAGTGGGGTGGTCGGAAAACCTCACAAAATATCTTCAATATTATGGAAAATATAATTTTCTAATGCTTCATAATTGCTTATTAGTTCTAATTCATAAAAACGTTCTACGAAATACACTGCAAAATTAGTAAACTTCAGCGACAGCTTTTTGGTGTGGTGCGGAAGTTTGGAGAGTGGGGTGCCAGCTCAGGTATTGATGTCGTCATCTGACTGTGCTTCAAAATTACGAGGTGTTGTCCTCGGATCTCTCCCTTGGGGTTGCTCCCGGACCGTCACCACTAGCTCGTTGTGTTGTTCCAGTGTGATGTTAATTCAACTAACTAGCCCTTGACAGCTTTGTTTTGTACAAATTCCAATAAAAGGTTTTCTAAAATTTATATGCGGAATCAAAATTAAAATTTTGGTACAGGTACACTCTACGTTTATAGCGGTGGCAACGGCCTTGGCGGGGTTTTTTGGTGCACTTCTAGAAGCGAGTTACGGTAGATTAAGGGAACCCTTCCGTCTTTACGGTTACTGTGGTTTTCATGCAAATGGTAAGTTTCAATTTTCATTTTGAATATTCTAGAAAGTTCTTTTAAAAACCGTTAAAATCGTTTGATTTCATTGGTTCGTTTGAAATTTTTTCTTTGCTTCCATTGGTTATTTAAATTTTAAAATATCCTTTGTTTGCATTGGTCCTTTAAAAAAAATTTTCTGTGATATTATTGGTTCATTTATTTGGGTTTCTACAGTTCTGGAATTTCATTTTACTAGAATATTTTTCACGAAAGTTTCTGAGTTTTGTTTTTTAGCCATTTGTGGAATTTTCGTTTCTTATGATATTTCCCCGGAACAGTTCTGACGCATCAGATTGTATTATTTCTTGCTTTTTTTTTTTTCTTTAAAAAATATTTTCCCCTTTCAAATAGGCCTACTGTATTTAGTGTAATTGACTAGTTTTAGGGTATATATATTCTTACTCAACATTAACAGCTTAGTTTTTCTGCTGGTTCACAAATTTGTTTTGAAATGTGTTTAAGCTTACTACTTTTTGTGAAAGTTTAAAAATTATATACTTTTCAAAACGTTTTCAAATTTTCATTTTCGGTTGTAAAACGAAAAATATTTTCGAAAGAAAAAGATGTTTGAAATAATTCTTGCCTTGGCGACCTCAGAAGTGCGCCAAAAAATCGCCATGGCCGTTGCCACCCCAGAAAACGTAGACTGTAGCTGTATCCAATTTTTTTTGTCTTTCAAATGTTTTCGCGGGTATTTAAACTCTCGACACAAAGTTACTTTTGTTCGTATGACAGTAAAAACGACACTCAATCAGAGAGGATGGCTTCTTTATAACTATCCTTTTTCTGTGAATGTTGCAAACGCCGTGTCACGAAGTGCTCTCAAGACGAAGGCACGGTTGTAATTGCTGCGCTGATGGGAAGCGATCACCTCTCCGTGTGAATAGGGCGGTGGGCGCCACTTAGATGCAAAAAAGGCTCATTAACATTAAAGAAGTTTTGTTCCGTACGTCTAAATGGGCTGATTACACTGTAGCTTGGAGTGGAAGAGAACAAGGATTTTTTTTAGCAGCTGAAAATAAATGCTCTCCAATCTTATTGGTAGGTAGTCGATTAACGATCGTGGTGATTGTGTCGATGAGTTTCTTGTTATTAGCGGAACGTAAAACTGACCAGATATTGGTCTCGTCATCATAAAAAAAAATAAAAAAATAAAAAAATAATAAAAAATAAAATAAACTGGCAAACGGAGGGAAGCACGGTCGAAACTCGATCCAACCAAAGACCGTTGTGTTCGTGGGGTCTGTAGTACATTAAAAACGTCGTGGTCTCAAATATTCACATGTTAGTATGGTGTGGAAGTCTGGAGTGGGGTGCCAGCTGAGGTGTGACCCCGTCATCTAATCTTGGTTGCCCTTGGATCTTTCCCTATGATATTGATCCCGAACTGATACCAATAACCCGTCATATTGCTCCAGTGCGACTTTAATTCCAACTACCTACCCAAAATATAATTATATAAAAATCTAATGACGAGATATCTCGTCTATTAAGATCTGGTCAGTTTTTTACTAATAACGAGATCCTCGTCCAGACAACCATAAGGAGGGTTAATGACAATGGTTAGCAGGGAGAAATATTTAATTCCATGAAATAGAATTGGTTCGATCTTTGCTGATCCCAATTTTGTCTACCCTTCTTTTAAAAATTGTGAATAATTTTCGTGTCACTATACGGGATGCTATTATTGTGTCGTCGCCCCAAAACGGTTGCGGTAAAAACAGTACGAATCGTACACAAGGAGAATACATCCAACTGCTAAGATATTGAAATTCTTATTATTTCAACAACATTAAGAATATATACATTACTAGTGGGCTCCGCCCTCTGCTCGCTCACGCTCGCCGACCTCCGTTGATTGCTAGGCAATCCCATTTGGTATGCTTCGCAAACCAACACTCTTTCGCAAACACACTTTCGCAATTATTTCACCCCAAGGCCAGCTATAAGGATCTAACGATTCATGACCGCAATGAAAAATTTGTACACTATCGCGAAATTATACTTTTCATCGCATCGAATTTATTTATTAACCAATTTTTAAAGTAATTGTACCATAAGAAAGAGTGCATTCTAAGCTTCCACATGGTATTTTCAAATTTTAAAACTAATGGTATTAAGCTATAGATAGGAGTTTTAATTTTGTATCGGAAATTACGATCTAAAATTTCCAAAATCTGTGGGACCAACTTTAAATCTCATGGTCCTATGCGGTTGCCTATCCAAAGAAAACAATAATAATTACATTTCATTAAATTAATTTTAAAATGTTCTGTGAGCCGCGGTAGCTCAGTCAGTAGAGCGTCGGGCTCGCATCAGAAGGGTTGTGGGTTCTGTCCTCGGCGGAGCCTGCAATTCTGATGACTGCGAGATCGGCGCTTCGACCTGTCTAAAGACCGTCGTGTTCACTACTGGTGACTGGAGCACGTTAAATAGGTCGTGGTCACAATGTCCCCCATGTTCCCATACCAAATAAATACCTCTGGGGGTACCTGATCAGGGGGTTATCGGCCTCTGATTGGGATCTAAATTACGATATGAGTGAGTGAATGGATGTATGAAAGGGACATTCCTGTAAAACGGATGTGTCATGTGTGTCGAGCAGAGTCGGACTTCCTCCCAATGGGGTTCAATAACATGGAAGGCGCACTCCCTCGCGTCTTGCCGTCTTCGACGGGCCTGGCACACGTCTGGTCTGCCAGTGTAGACATGAGAAACAACAACAACACTTACAGCATAGCGGTACGCAGACGACATTCTACGATTGGTTGTGTTACCGTTCCTTTTGCGACACCCTGTACTTACTTTTCAACAAGACAAATGCCCGGCCGCACACGGCACGTATTACTATCAAATGTCTTCAAGCTTTCCCTACACTTCCTTGGTCAGCTAGGTCTTCTGATCTGTCTCCCATAGAGCACATTTGAGACGTTATGGGAAGGCGATTGCAACCATCCCGGAATGTTCACTATTTAGCCAGACAGTTGTACACAATTTGGCAAGAAATTCCACAGGACACCATCCGGGAACTTTTCAATCTATGCCACGCCGGATGGCAGCTTGCATCCAGACCAGATATGGACCAACGCCTAATCGACTTCCTCCCTTTGTATCGGTCAAACTCTGAAATAAATCATTTAATTTTTTCTGAAATTTTAATCGTTTGTTTTCAATATGTATGTTTTTTACATCCACCAATTTGTATCGCAATCGGACAACTCCTTCTTGGTGCGTCGATTTCTTTTGTTATAGAGTGTATGTTTTCAATATGGACTGTAATGAACGGAATTGAATGGGTGTGATGAGGAGATTCTGAAATATTCAATGAATGTTCATGCAATGCTGTAGTATCAACAATCTTAAGAGTTAAAACAAATTCTGTTAGACCTTTACGCCACACAGTCGAAATTTAATTTAGAACGTATTAGGTATTAACCTTTAACTGCTGTCATGGGTCTCTCCGACCCCTAGTCATTTTGGACAGGTCGTTTCCACCCCTTAAAGTCAATATTGGTCCCTGTCCTATTCAGTACCTTCCTACTACGTCTAACAGAATCCACATTCCAAGACTGGTTTGGCTGCCCCATCTATTGCGTATTTTACACTATTTGCATTTCCTGCGTGGTCTCTTAGACCCCTTCACAGCATTTGCGTTACCGTTCTTGTTGAATGAAATCGTCTAAGTTTGAGTAGGGAATTTCGGCAGAGAGCCTAAATTGGCAACAAATTTTACTAAAAAACGGACCTGTGTATCTTACACAAAAAGAAATTAAGGATATCGTTGATAATTGGTCGGAAATTGAGTTCTGGGACAGTGAAATTTCGGATAATATTATTGAAAGCGAACACGAAACGGATTCGGAAATTTATTCAGATGAAAATGAAGAGATTTCAAGTGCGTCTTCACAAGAAGAATACTTCTACGGAAAAAATGACTTCAAATGGGATGCCCGGGGGAGACCTAATCATGCTGTTAGAACACCAAAACACAACATAGTTTTACAGTTTACAGGGTGTAAACGTCCAGCAAAATTAGGTCTGAAAGCTGAGCCTGAAGAGACATGGAATCTACTTAACTTATATAGTAATATAAAACATATTTCATGTTAAGAATTGAATTATCTAAATTTAAAATGTATAAATAATAATTGTCTAAAGAACTTTCATTAATGTATTATATTAATCAACTTTATCAGCACTTTAGTGAGCGAGGTCTGAGAGACCCCTCCACACTAGTTACGAGACGGTTTGTGACACAGCAGTTAAGGTTAACGTATTTTTAAACGTATGGTACGATTATAGCCTAGAGTAAGAATATGCAGCTGAAAAGTCAATTTTTTGTCAAATATCAGACAAAGAAACCTCACGCAGATATGATTGAAAAAGCTTACTTCCAGCTATAAATATTAAAAACATCACACGAAAGGAAACAAATAGAATGACAAAAATCTATGGAATGCTATTGAAAAGGAAAATTTACTTCGAACCACATCCCCAAAGATTAAAAAAATAATAATAATATAGATTCTTCATCAACCAAACAACGATCTCGCATGGTGTAGCTTGAATCTTGGGCTAAATTTTTCAACATTCATCAAAGCAATCCATTAAACTGTCATTGAACAGCAGGTCTCAATTTTTTTACGTCAAGCAATGCGGTGTTAAAATATAATTAACTTTTCAAAATATTATGACGTACAGTTTTCTTATAAATAGCATGTATAAGAAATTGAAAATATTTCATTTTTTGTTATTAGTTTTCGTTGTAGTCTTACAAATTCAACAGCAATGTCAAATGATGATGGGTTTCAAAAATTGAACAAACGTAGGGTATTTTATCTTCGTAAATGACTGTTTAACACTTAAATTGACGAAAATGCCGTAAACAAATAGTTTAATAGAATGCAACGTTATTGAAATTCAGCTCTTTAGGAAACGAACCGGAAGAAAAGTCCAACATCATGTAAATGGAATATTTCCTTGTATAGCATATACTGACATCCAAATCCGAAAATTCCCCCTCTACTCAAAAATATCCCCTTCCACTATAATGGAAGGATGGAATCAAAATATATTCTATTTTATATAATTTGATGATCATATTTTTGTGTATAAATTCCTTCACATTGATTTTGATGCATCATATTTTTGTGAATAAATTCCTTCACAAAAGCAAACCAAGAGAGGTTCTATAAAACCTCATCTGCATTATATCAATTCTGAGAAAATGGAAGGAATTCAAAATTGCTACAAACATCCTTTGAATCAGCGTCTTTTTCTAACAATAGTTTTTACATACTCTTATTGGAGTTGTAAACAATTTACTAACTCTGGTAAGATTTGTATGAATTTAAATTGGCGAGTAAATTAATAAACGAAACGTATACCCTATTACATTTATTAACAACTTACAGACTTAAATTTGCTAGACGAACGCTATCGGTCAAAATCTTGCATTGTTATTACTAATCTGATTTGGAACAAGAAGATCTCAACGATTTTAATACAAATTTTTTGATGAGCAGAAGCGTGTAATAACGTACTCTAGACTCCATGTCCTGGTTCACAAGCTATTCTGGTTTAACAGAGTATTTACAGCTAAAGATAGAATATGAAAATACAAGATTATCTTAGCTGATATACACAGTCCAGTCACATTAATGTGACCAGCACCTACTTTCGACGTCAGCTTGAAATAACCAATCACAAAAGGCAGGTGGCAGCACATTGCAGTGGAGTGTATATAAAGTATGTCCTAGGGCATCGGAAAGCATTTCAATCATTGGCGTAATGCAGAAACGTAGCGATTTATCTGACGTCCAAAGGGGCATGATTATTGACTTCCGGGCCAAAGGTGGAAGAATTTCAGAAACGGCTAATTTTGGAACTGTTCGTGTGCCGCCTTGGTAAAAGTATACCGTACATGGCAAAATGGCACTATCCAAAATCAGCGGCTCGGCACATGTGGCGCACCACGGCTATAGATGACAGAGGCGAACGAGGGCTACGAAGATGCGTTCGGGCGAATAGACGTGCAACTGTTGAGCAACTGACCACCCAGATGAACCGAGGGTGTACCAAGAGTGTATCCTCAACAACGGTTCAGCGAACGTTGCTGCACATGGGCCTCCGCAGCAGACGCCTGGTTAATGCACCTATGCTGACTGCTGTTCATCGGCGACGAAGTCTGGAATTTGCACGCCAGTACTGCAACTGGACGTCCACAGAGTGGCGACAGGTGGCTTTTTCCGATGAATCACATTTTATGCTCCATCGGACAGATGGACGTTGGCGTATACGGCGTGAAACGTCTGAAAGCAAACACCCTGGATCCTCAACTGCGTAATCTAGCGCAGCTGGCCACGGCACTGGAGTTGGCATGGCTCAACATCCCAGTGAACACCTTCAGAAACCTAATTGACTCTCTTCCTGCACGTCTCACAGTGGTCCGCTCTGCCACAGGTGGTTATTCTGCCTTTTGACAGGTGGTCACATTAATGTGACTGGACTGTGTATAAGAATGAACGTTTAAATTTTGACGAAATTCTGAATGAAGGATAAGTTATAATAAGATGACACGAGAAGCGTTTGTCAGTGAAATATGAATATTTATATGAGCATTTGATATTGAAATAAATTTTTTAATTGGGTCAAGTACCCAAAATTCTAAAATCTTCAATTTTTAAGGAATTGTCTTGAAATTCTTTTGTTGATCAACATTGTATTGTGTAATTAAACTAATTACTTTATATTTAGAAAAAAAATTTGTTTTAAATAAAATTTTTAAAAGTGTAAAATTTTGACTAGTTTAAAAATTGATTTATCTTAAAATTTTGTGTCAAATTACATAGTTTTTTTTAAATTACTTAAAACAATACATATTAAAAATTGTCTTCAAGGAATTTTTAAAATTGAATTCAATTTAAAAAAAAAATATTTAATTCCAAAAGTACAAAAAAAAGTACAACATAAAACATTTGAAAAATTATAGAAGTATAAAAAATGTACACATATACGTAATTGCCGAAGGCAAATTAAAGATATATATTTGGTAAACATGTGCAGAAAATTTCATACAATTATGACAAATAGTTTTTTATTTATATCCATTTAAAGTAAGAAAATTACGAAAAAAGCATCACTGAGAAAAACGTCGTTAAAGTTTTAAATTGGTAAAAAACACTTTTATGTACTTAAATTTTATTTAAAATCCTCCTGGAAGGTTTTGTGCCCTGCTTCTTAAATTTAATGCTTCATTTAATTTAATTTTAGCAAGTTGAACTTTTTCTGTAGGTATTGAAGGCGTTGACTTCATCGCAGCTTTCCTGAACCGTCTGCAGTCCTTTCGTTTGGACAGCATTAGAGAAGTTTTACCAGTTACAAGACACGAGCATTCCAGCAAATCTTTCATACTAGACATTAGTCCCTTGTTGATGTCCATAATGGCTCTGGCTGCAGCAATCTGGACTCGAACTTTCGAAGCATTTAAGTTTTTAGGGCAACGGCTCCAAACCATGTTATGAAGTGATTCGTTTCGATTTTGAGTTTCCCCTTTGCTACATCTTTCCAACAAAGAATCTGAAGATAGTCTTTGAAATATTGGCATCATTTTAACAATGATTACAGATGTCAAAGTGGTTTTAATACCCACTTTGTGCAATTCTGGCTTTGTTTTGTTAAAAATGGCGCGATTGTAAAAACACCACGAATAACTTCTGTATGGGCTCGTCGGATGCGAAGGTGTCAAATTACTGAATTAAAAATTTCGCAGGCTATTTAAAAATCATAAATAAAAATTTTGTGTCATTATATTCAGAAATATCTGTAGTATTTTTAAATGTAATAACATTAAAATTTTTTTTTTTGAGATTTTGGGTACTGGACCTCTTTTAAACAAGTAATACAAATGCAATAATCACTCAGATATTTACGTAACGTAAGTGCTTATAAAATCGATCACATCTTGATTATCAGTCAGAATTAGTAATTCGTTTCAGGATTATTCAGTCTCTTTTCACCAGTTCTGACAGGTTGTTTACACTTTGGAGGGGCATGGTAGTCGAACTAAAGAATTTCACCATTTTAATAATAAACTTTTTGTTGTCTAAATCACACGGTGAGAACCTAAGTTAGAGGTGGTCTTGATTTATCCGCCCGTAACAAAACACACGAGAACAAGTTTCTAAAGATAAATAAGCATAAATAAAAGCTTTACGGAATTTACTAGTGGCGATGGGATTTAGAGACCACATAATGGAACGGAATTCAGACATATATGATGGAGTACTTGATGGTGTTCTGTCTGGTCAGAATATCTGAAGGTACAGTCTGGGTGTCTTGACATAGACTAATTCAGAACATGTTGCGTTAAGGTCGTTCTTCACTGTGGAACGAATTTCTGAAAAGATGATAGGTAGTGCGTCAGTTAATTTGGAATTTTCAAGAGCAACTATAGTTTTCCTCATATGACGTTGGAATTTTGTTTTGTTGAATATGTTTATTCGATCAGGGTCGATAGTAGGCAGTATGTGTCTGGTCAGTTCCAAAGATGTTAGTAAGCTCACGGAATCAATTGGATTAAAAATTACTTTCCTTAATCCGTTGTTATGGCTACTGGACATCCGAATCGGGAAATCCAACCTTTACTTGCAGTTAGGTAGTCGAATTTACGTTCCATTGGTACAACATATAGGGCTATTGAAAGTTTCACAGGTTTTTAGAACAGTAGTCACATGTAGGAATAACTTCCATCTTGTAAAACTGTCGGTGATTGTCATAGAATGTTGATGACCTTCTTATGGTGGAAGAGGACCTATAAAATCCATGTGAATATGTGGTAGAACGTGTATCGGATGAAGTAAGAGTTGATAAATGTGCTTTTCTGTTTGAAATTGTGATCGCTTTATGTGCTTCGTTTACAAGGCCTTGGTTGCTCATTTGGAAGAGTAACGGATTAGCTACCGGAGGATTGCGAGTTTGATGCTAGGTCCAACCAAAGACAGTTGTGTACGCACGAGGGGGCTAGAGAACATCAAATCTGTCGTGTCCTCAAGTTATCGTTGAGTAGAAGTTTGAAAAGGCGGTGTGCTAGATGAGGTGACCTCGTCATCCGACCGTGATTCGAAATTACGAGATGTTTTCACCGGTTCTTCACCTTCGAGAGTGATCCCAGACTTTCGCCAGTAGCCCATTGTGTTGCTCCAATGTGATGTTAATTAGTCAATTTATTAAATTCCATAAATTATGGAAAAAGCATGCACTTCAAGTAACTATTGCACATTCAATCAGTTTGTTAAAACAGTTGAAAAATAGAGGCGGGCTCAAATCCCTTGCAGACTTTCCTCACAGTGTTTTGTTAGAGTAAAACGTTTGTTACTTTTCATTTCAGATGTCCCTGATAACATCTACCGCACACCTGTATGAGGCTCCGCTCGATATTTCAACCCTCCAAGTGGTTTCGACGAGACCTTTCGTCCATCAAAACCTGCTCACTGTCATTAAAGACGAGTTGCTTCGTCGAGACAACCATCGGGTTGTTTGTTGGGATTTAGGGCGCAGTGGCTATATTTGAAACATGCTACGCCCGACACAAGACAGATAATATTAAGTAATAGACATGTACATACAATGTAATTGGTTGGTAGTTCGAAACTACCTAACGTCTCAATGGTGCAACACAACTGGCTATTACACACACAAGGAAAGTTTTACTGATACAGAAGGGAGAAATACGCCCAGGCAGGAATCGAACCTGCACCATCTACAACCTGCGAGTCTCTAGAGCAGTGGGAACACCCATTGAGTCCCGACGGCTCCGACACCCATCAGGAGGTCTACACTTAAAAACGCTACGATTTTTATACTTGTTTATTTAAACGAAATTCGTTAAAAACTTTATACGCACCAGCCATCCTTCGGCGACGTTGAATCTTCGGTCATTTGCCTGAGTTTCCCGATAGTCACTCCTCCCCTAGAATGGCACGAAGATTTTTTTTATTTAACTGCCCCAACAAAATCTCATTAAAAACGTACAAACTGCTTTGCATTTTAAGTGCCACTTCATGCCCATGAATTATTCGGCACCGTCAAGTACTTCATATCTCGCCTTTTCCAACATGCACACGCTCCATTGTTTCCTAGTGTGTTCGAATTCGACGAATCGAACGCAAAAGCAGCAAATTAAATTCCAGAACACAAACAAAGCACTAAGCATTGCAAAAACAACAGAAGCAGCCGAGTCTCGGTGGAGAACCCAGAATACCACATTCACGTTATTAAATACTTACAACCAATTTAACGTTCGAATACATTCAGTGGTAATTATACCCCTTAGTGCCAGAATTCTTCCATACTGGCGGCTTCTGCAACGCACCATTGTTTCTTGGAACCCACCTGGGAGGTAAACTGAAGGGGTTTGGTAGCACTTCCGGGCCCTTTCAATTACTTCGATAAGCTCACCAATTACGAAGGTATGTCTTGCAGGAAATATGTTATTTTAGAGTACGTCGATAATTTCCCGATGAATGCATCGAATGTGAAGTCGCTACCGCCCATCTCGCTCATTTGGGGCCACCTATTTTGATGGATGGATGGGGTTTTGAATCAAATATGATTAATGACCAGGCCAGTAGTGAGGAGAAGGTTGGTGGAAGGGATTCTTATCTCAACCCTTTCTGAGGAAGATTTTCTTCGAGTGCTCCGTTGTAGGTGATGACGATGATGGATGTTCATGGTGGGCTGCCATTCACAATGTCGACTCACACGAATCAGTGGTTGGTTTGGGTTTCATGGCGCAAGTTCCCACACCGGACAAATTGCGTCAAACGCAGGACCAAGTGAAAATCAATACAAAAAGACGAATGGGGTCAGGGTACCCTTTGAAGAAATGTTTTTTGATTTTTCAGTTGCAGCAAATAATACAAACTAACAATATAGAAGATATTTATAATAACACCGAATTATTTGGCACTGAAATCAAAATTTAATCCTAACGCGGTCGCAGTCGTCCGACTCAATGCTGGCGTTGCCAAGGTATCTTCCATTCTTCTGAAAATTGCACCCTCCCACGTAAATGTGTACCCTGTTCTGGCGCACACACCGCTAGAAATTGCCCTCTCCCCATTTCTGAACCCTTAAAATACAATAACTGTGGTGGAGAACAAGATGCAAGATGATAGGATGGGCGTAGCACGGAGTGCATGGCCGCGATGCGACCTTAACCATCTATGTAACAAGTGATGTGAACTGAACTTTTGCTGTATATCCTGAGTTGTTGAAGTATTGAATTTAATTTAGTATGACTTCGATCAGAACGAAAAGTTTTTCTATGACTGTTGTTGGGGTTTTATTCGGTCGGCTTTTATTTCGGCTTTTATTTTTAATGTTAATTAAATTTGAGAAGTTTGCGATTTCCTTGAGAAGCTGGAAGTTCTCTCGGAGGTTCGATTCAATGGTGGATCCTGTTTTTGGTTGAGCGTAAGTACGGTGGGGGATTTTGGGTATTATATCTTGGGATATTAGCTTTCGCTTTGGACAAGCCCACGCGGGTGTTTCGTTGTTAGAAGAATCAACTATTTTACGAATCGATTCGAATTACTTTTGAGGAGACGTAGGGAATTTTCCGCAGCCTTTTCAAGAAGGCACGTGTCCGTGCTCGTTTCAGTTAATGCATAACGGATTTTCTTGCCTAGGTCCATCGCAAGTGCTTGTTCGATGGTTAAAGCCACATTTTAGGCATCGGGATTTTAACTTACAACTGGCGCTGCTATGACCGAAGAGATTGCAGTTGTATTATTGAGTGGGACTTTTAGTGCCTTTAAAGAGGGTTCGATAGTTATAGTTAGATACATGATACGATTACTTAATTTATAAATTTCTTCCCATTTGTCGGTTTTAAGAAGACTTATAAGAAACATTGGGAGGGGGGGGGGAGCTTTGGTTCTGAGTTGTGTAAGCTGGGCGATTCTTTCTATGACGGAACCCTTGTTTTCAAGTTCTTTCATTTCAACTTTGGAGGTATTCCTATGAAAACATTTTATTACAATCTTGGCTGGTTATTGCTACGGTGTTTTATTTCAAAGAATTCAATATTTTCATCGATGAAGAATTTAGTAATTGAGTTGTAGTTGTTGGCATCTTTGAGGTGAATTTTAAAGAATTTTCCTGACATCTTTTTTTTGCAGGTGGGTGGAATTTTAAGCTTATTTTCGAGGTCTTTAAGCCTTTTGATATGATCAAATTGGGGCGCGACCATGAATGGGTGGCAATTTGATTTCTGGGATATTGTCGTCGGGAATATTTTTCAAGGTGTTTAAAGTTGTTGGAAGTGATAATTTCAGGTTGGGCGGTTGGAAGGATGTTTTAGCGATGAGCCTTTAGGAGGGGTTTTAAGAAATTAGTAGGATTTTGTTGGGTTTTTTTTTCTTGATTTAGAGGGTTCCTCGACGTTGCTGGGGCGTTTCTTGCTTGTGTTGCTTTTAATCCTATCATGCTTAGTGTAGTGCTCAGAGCAAACAAAGATAAGATGCTTCACTGACCTTCTATTTTGTCCATCTTGCTCTTGGCCTGTTGGTATAATTATTGGAGTCGGCTCCACACTAGACGGTCAGCTGGGATTGCTTGCAGCGGTATTGAAAGTGCATCGACTTCTTTCCGTTTGAATTCCAGCTTCGCCAGGAGTTCTGTTTTCCTTTTACAGATGCCCTCGAAAGAAAGAGCTTCGATGGCTGCTTCTAGCGCCTTCCGATCTGTAACTGGGAGGATGTCATCTGGTTCCTTCATTGTTACATTATTGTCCCAGGACATATTGAGTTATGTGGTGAACACGCTGCAAACTACCGTAAATGCCCTACTTTTCCAAAATCTCGCACTTCTATTGTTGGAGTCCAAAATAACGTTGCTATGCTCACCAACGTAGTCGTACCTCCAATAAAAACGGCCCAATCTAGCGATCCTTTTCCTCAATCTACAATCAGTTATGCACTAGCAGTTCAACCTCACAACATACCTATTTCAAACTCCTCTAATGCTCAACCAAATATCAGTAAGGATTTCTCATGTACTGATACTTTTATGGCAGTTCTTAGTATGACTAAACATCAAAATTTTTGCATTACAACTATGCTTGAGGCCTTTGAAAACGCTCTCCCCGAACTACGTGAAGCCACCTTTGGCGTTGACAGAGCCTATATAATTTTTAAACATTACTTTTATTTCCATCAGGTGCACTAATTCCTCAATAATTAATATTCTTCTGACGGCTTTATTATTACCTCCCCAAAACAAAAATATTAAAACATTCTCCATTGGCATCTGGAATGCCGATGGTCTTCTTCCTAAATCCCAGTAAGTTCGTAGCTTCGTTACTAATCTTAAACTTCACATTTTTCTTGTTCAAGAAACTCATCTCACTTCAACATAAAGTGTTTTAATTCCCAATTACCTTTTTAACAAAATTGATCGAATCAATCCCAATCATTCAAATTTTGGAGGTAATTGTATCTACATTAAAAATAATATTGACCATCATCAAATTCCCTCTATTTCTTCCCAATTTATTGATAATGCTATCATTGAAATAAACCCTGGAAACTCTTCACCACACATCTGCATTGCTTCTATCTATGTTTGTCACAAAGACAACAACAATCGCAATCTAAATAATAAAATTACCCACACAATCTTAAAAATCTCTTTAACATTAGCTCTACTCTTATACTAGCAAGTGATTTTAATGCCATCTACATTGCCTGGAACAACCCAAAATCTAACCAGAGAGGTATACATCTTCTCAAATTTATGAACCAATCAAAAAATATCGAAATTATCGCTCCAAGCGACCTCTCTCATCCCTCAAATAGACACAACACCAATGATACTATTATTGATTTTGCTCTTTTTAAAAACATCCCTTTACCTTACGAAATTGAAACTATCACTGACCTCACTTAGGACCACCTTCCAGTTATTCTTAACATCGATCACATTGATTTGAACAGAACTTCTACTAAATTTAATTACACTAACTGGAATAAATTTCATGATATTCTTAAAATCAGACCCCTCCCATTTATACACATTTCTAATCCTACTGATTCTGATAGCGGAATTCTTTCTCTCACTAACCACTCAAATAAAGCCCTCATTGAAGCTTCTACTAAAAGATTTAAACCTGCCCCGTATAAGAAATATAATATGGATTCAAGTAACCCAACCTAAAAGATACTTAAACCCAAATTTTTGTATTTTTTTTTAAATCATGCAATGAAAAAAGAAATGGTAATAATTGTCATACATAGTAAGTAGAGATGTTGTAGATTAAGAAAATGTAGTTAGCAGTACAAGAATTTTCTTTATATTATGGTTCTAAAAGAAAATATATGAGAAATCTGGAAAAGTGGGTCCAAGAAACCCTGGTTTACGGTAATTAATTACATTGATACTAACAAAATTACTACCCCTGACCAATTTAGCTTCAGACACAAACACAGCACTGGTCATCATCTCCTCAGAGTTACTGAATTCGTCCATCATGGCCACAGTAACTCTCTTTCTCTCTCATCCTCTTTCTTGATACTGCCGAGGTTTTTGATCGTGTTTGGCACGACGGTCTCATTCATAAACTCATCCACCTTGAAGTCCCCCCCCCCCTCAACTCACTGATATTATCCAAAATTTTATCTCACACCGCACTTTTCAAGTTAAAGTCAACACCACCCTTGCTCAACAAGGTTGCATCCTGGCCTATATGTGCCACAAGGTTCCCTCCTCTCTCCACTTCTTTTTAACATATACGTATATCAATGATATTTCCACTGGTCCCAGAACTTCCCTTGCCATTTATGCAGATGATACTATCGTGTACCAAAACCATAACAGAAGATTTCTCATCAAACAAATTCAAAATTACGTCGATAAACTCCAGCTCTGGATGACCATTGACTCCTAATGTTTTCCAACGAATCTCCTTCTCAACTTCAAAACATCAAGTTCTTCAATGTACCTATCCATTATGTCAGGGCTCGAAATACCCGGGTGCACAGGTGCACTATGCACATGAAAATGAAATTGTGCACCTAATTTTTTCCCGCTAGGTGCACGCAGTGCAACTAACGTTTAAAAAAAAAAGGGGGGGGGGAACGTGTTTTAATTTATTTTGATGTCCTGAACAAAATATTAGTATCAACCTCTCTCTCGCTCTAAAGGAACGTAATTAAAATTCCTAAATACACACTATCCGAAAATAAAATCGCTGCGCCGTAATGGGTTTATAAGGGAGGAGGATTTACTTGTGCCAGTGCCACCAGAACTTCCCGGTGATCAAAACATTTTCCAGATGGCTCTGTTGAAGCGACTGTCGCGACGGCTGTGCGCCGGATAGCTTGAAAAAAAGAAAGTTTTGAAAGAAACGTGACACATAATCCAACTATGCAGTTCGCCAATTGATGAGATTTAAATCCATTGTTAAGGATCCACTTTTGTCTGCATTTGCTGTCTTCGAACCATGTTATTGACCAAACAATGAAGAAATTGAGAGCTATGGGAACGAAAAAATTAAGAATTTATGGTTGCATTTTCAAATTCCATTCGAAGTAATAATTTCGCAGATAAAAAAAATCGTTTAAATATTTTTATTTTCTATCTACTAATAACCTATCTAAACATACCCAACTAATAAAGTAGTTGGCATTACATTAATGCTCTTATATTACGTTTTTTTAAATGTGCACCTGATATATCGTCTGTGCACCTAATTTAAAAACTTAGGTGCACAAGGTGCACCTGCATTAAAAAATCTATTTCGAGGCCTGCCTTATGTTAAAACCTACAAATATATCGGCCTTACTCTCAATCCCAAACTTAATTTGGTAAAAAAAACCTTGCTCTCAAATCTAACCTTTCTTCTCACATTGGACGCCACAGCCACCTCTCCTTCTAAAAATTATAACCCTTATTTACAAATCTATTATCAGACCCACTATTCCTTATGTATACCCCGTTTGGGGCTCCACATGCAAAACTAATATTAAATACCTCCAATCTCTTCAATGAGATACTACTCTCCTCCAAATGGCCAAATCTCCATATTATGTTCGCCGTGAAATCATACATAGAGATCTCAATATTGAACCCATTTTCGAATGTATCAAAACCTTTTCTACAAAATATTTCTACAAAATTTCACAAGTCCCCTTAATACACTGCTTCAAAACATCCCCATTATGATACTTCCATTGTGAAATCTCGCAAGAGACCCAAATCTCATCTGGATCGCAATTTTGTTACTTTCCCCCTTTGTCCTATACGTAGATGTGGTGAATTCAGGGACTCCGCTGGGAATCTCCTAAATCCACCACCTTGAACGTTTTCATTTTTTTATCTTCAATCATTTTTTACCCTAATCAACACCACAGCTCTTGCATTTACACCATCTGTTTTCGGTACTGAACGCCTTTTCCCCGCCTTCATTGCTTCCCGGCCCCTTTGGAACGTGAGTTGGACTCCCAATTGTATCAATTACTAACTCCTATCTTTTATCTCAACTGTTTTTCTTTTTCAAAGTGCATTGTCACTTCTTTTAACATTCTCCCCTCACAGCTCTTTTACAGTCATTAAGTTTTCTATTAATTCTGATGTGGAGAGAGGTTCGCAGTTTTCCGCAAGGTGTTCCATAATTGATACGTCCGTTCCGTTATCTCATCAAGTGGTATCATACGGCCAACCAAGTTGCTATCGCAATGGACAAATTACTGAGCCGCTCTAATAAGAATGAAATATATTTTTCCTACGACCGTCTCTGGTCGTTAATGGACAAGGATCCCAATTGTGAAGTAAAAAAGATGTTATAATCTTAGTTACACCTATTTTTCTCTACACTTTATTTATTGCATGCATTAAATACAGTAGTTCCAAAATGTATCATCTGTTCTAGTTAACCGATGTGTTGCAAATAATGATTGTAGTTTTATTAATTACACACACAAACGAAAAACTCATTATTTAACTAATTTTTTCAAGACGTATGCCCGTGTATAGTTAAGACTCGTCATGAAACAAATGACCAAAGAGCGGCAAATCAAATCACATATTTTAAATTCCATTGATAAATCTCATATTTTTTTCACATGCTTATATAAAGGTAAGTATCTAGTTGAATTAAGGTCACACTGAACCAACAAGACGGGCTATTAGTGACGGTCCGGGGTCAATCCAGAAGGAAAAGATCTCAGGACAGTGACTTGTAATTTTAGACCATGGTCAGATGATGAGGTCAACACCTGAGCTGACACCCCACTCTCAAAACTTGCACGTCACGCCAACGTGAGGACATTTGCAGTCACGACAGATTTAACGTGCACCATCCCCCCACATATACAACGGTCCTTTGATCGGATCGAGTTTCGAACTCGCATCCCTTCGCTTACTAATCCGCTACTCGTGCTACCGCAGCCACTAAGTAGAGAGAATCGACTCCAATCAGTAATGGAGGCTGAAAAGGAAGAAGTTTGAACACAGCGATTCTAGGAAATAACAAGTCGAAATTTAAATAAAGCGAGCATATAGAAATTCCTTTCCCCGAGTCTTTTTTGCATGATAGGCGGATTAAAATGCTCGAAAGGGAATCAATAAGCAATCAAATAGAACTTCCCAGGACCGCCCATTCCATCATCTGATCCTACGCATAACTACGTTTACTATCCGGCGCTTCACAGATTGAGCAAAGCAAGTCTCCACAGTATAGCAAGATCGAATTCCGAGCGATAAGAATCAAAACATTTCAATACCCCGATTGCTTATTATTCCCATCCATAGGTATCAGGCTCTACTACCCACACCGAAAGCAGTTGAATAAACAGCGCCCGAAGCGTTTCATTTATGCCACGGAACCCCACCGAGGTTCCTGGCAAATGTGTCTGGGTAATGGTGTGGGCGGGAACCCCCTGAAAACGCGTAATGTAGCATCGCGGGATCTTTCACGCATCACAGCATGGTTGTCGCCAGAAATGTCCGCGCGATACGAATCGACGAATTCCTCAGATTTTTGTCTTGTAGCGCCTAAAGTGCAACCCCATTCGCCTTCCTCTGAAAAACGAAACGACCCATCCTTTGAGCACGCCGCCTCTGTCCAAGCGAGCGTGACATTTTAATCGGAGAGCCTCAATCCCTTCTTGTCGAGTGTGATTGGAAAATGGAGAATTCCTGTATTGATAAAACCTCGAATATCTCCCAAAGAAAGCACGTGATGTGAATGATCCTAACGCGGTTCCCATCCACGGTTGCATGCAAATCAATAGCGTATCTGTTTCTCGAGCTCATTACTCTTGGTAACAGTTAGCATTTCTATCTTCTGTACGAACGGCACCTATAGTTCCTTTCATTCATACATTTCGAAACTCACACGTATATCGTCGGTTCGAGCAGAGAGAAACTCATTAACTGACAAAGATAATATTTTATTGTACAGTTGTTTCAGGACTGTATAATGTTATTTATAAGTTTATAGGTAAAAATACTGTTCATTTTTAGCATTTTTATAGTGTTAGATCTTTCAAACATATTACAATAGTACAATGTATTTCTAATCATCACGAAAATATGCGTTTAATGTCTTCGAAAAAAATGTTAGTGAATGAGTTTCTATTCTTAGCCGGCGATAGAAGTATTCCAATAACTACGAATAGGACTGGAACATTCTGAATGGAAGTAAAACCAGTTCAAGCTATGAGTGGAGTTTTTAGTTAATAAAAAATAAAGATTTACTTCCCCGTTACCCAAATACTCTCAAATGATACGTATAGGATTTACCTTGCAATGTACATCATGATTGTTTGGTCAAAGTTTGGCGCTTAATATAACGGTCGTTGATCAATCAGTTCTCATGTCAATATGAAGAAATGAAACAAATGCAAGTCACTTGACTTTACGTCTTCGCCATCTGACTTCCCGATTCCTTTTTCATTCTGTCATTAAATTCATTAAGTTGTCTCAGGGTTTAGACGTCATATGTAGTTTACTCTTACATAAAATGCAGTCAGATGAGTCAACACTATTACAATAGCTAACAGTCAGTCAATAATCATAGTAAAATTATGTAATAAAATTAGTGAAATATATAGTAAAATTATGTAATAAAATTACAAAATATATAATAAAATTAGTAAAATACACAGCATTATTATTTAAAAAATGAGTAAAAAGTACAGTAAAAGTATACAAAAAACGAGTAAAAATTACCGTAAAATTATATAAAAATTAGTTTAAAAAATTAGTAAAATCATTTAATAAAATTAGTAAAATTGCATAATAAAATTAGTAAAATAAGTAGTAAAATTATATACGAAAAGTTGTAAAATATAGAGCAAAATTATGCAATAAAATTAGTAAATTTATAGTAAAATTATGTAATAAAAATAGTAAAATCTATAGTAAAATTATACTATAAAATTAGTAAAATATGTAGTAAAATTATATCATAAAATTAGTAAAATAAAAACTAAAACATAAAAAAATTAGTAAATTTTTTAGTAAATTATGTAGTAAAATTAGTAAAATAAACAGTAAAATTATATAAAAGTAAAATCTATTGTAAAATAAAGTAAAAATTATGAAATAAAATTAGCAAAATCTATAGTAAAATATAAAAAAATTCCGTAATAAAATTAGTAAAATCTATGGTAAAATTATAATAAAAATTTTAAAGTAAGTATTCCATGTTTATGTATTGTTGACCATTGATTTTTATTGGCAAAGTAAACGAGTGACGTCACGGTTAGAATACGTATAAGAATATGTTCCGACGTAGAAACACTACCGCCATCTATATTTAACAACACAAAAGACCTTCATGGACTGTCGAATACCAACACTAATGTTGTGTGTCCACAAAAGTATCAGTGACTGAATTAAGGTATTTGGCCACTCTTGATTCATTGCTTATTGGTAAGGAACAATGAAAGAAAAATGAAACTGTCACCAGCACACGCCGCTTCGATATCTTGTCCCGATTGGGAGTTTGGGTCACAAAGCGCTGAATCTAACCATATATCCAATAGTATTATCACTGTTTTGGAATAAAATGAAGTTCAGTGTCGTCAGACTTGTTAGCCCAGAGAACTTCCATTCAAACTTGATCAATACATCGAAACACAATGAGAATTCAAATGCCTTCCTAGGTCTTGGGGAAAATGGCCAGTCGACTTGAAAAAAGAAAACTAATAGTAGCTAGTCCGATCGGCACATGTAATTACAAACTCACAAATTGAACAATGAAAAAAAAAAAACTCAATATATTAAAGCTAAGTCGTGTTCGATGTTTCAAAAGCTCATAAATTAACCTCTCGACATGATCGTTACTTAGTGCTTTGCAAGGTGGTGATAAATGATACTAGTACCTAAAATCACGAGTAAGCGCAATCTCGGATATAGCTTAGGTAAAAATGACAAACTGAAGTTTTGATGTATTGTAATGTGTAAACAGCTAACCGAAAACACTCTCAAATTCTAAATGTGCATTAACTGTCTATAGTAGACGGCCATGTCTATCTACAAGAGTCTGGATTTATTTTGAATCATCCCTGTATGGATCAACTTTCATTCATATTCAGGAACTTGGGATTTAAATGAGGTAGGTATTTTAACTTACGTCGCTCTGGGAGCAACACAACGGACTATTTGAATTTAAATAAATTTCTATGACTAAGCATTTGTATAACTTTATATTGATATTCTGTTACATGATAGGATGAAGATAGATAGAATGGACGCCTAACCTCCATTCGAAACTGATAAGTATATCGCGATCTTCTTGCTGAAAGCTCCGTCAAAAAGAAAATTTTCGGACAAGTAATTTCTCTGATTTCTATTTTATATTCGATTGCTGATGGAGAGTTCTGAGTTCTAATTTGATGGGTTGTAGATTAGGGATGCGACATCGACAGCAAAACATCGATGTTCAAAATTAAAACATCGATGTTGATAATACATCGATCAAAAAACATCGATGTTTTTAAAATTCAGTGTATTTAAACTTTTTCCCCGCATTTCTAAAAACTGGTTTAGCAACTAGTCATGCAACATCGACAGCAAAACATCGATGTTTTTAAAATTCAGTGAATTTAAACTTTTTACCCCATTTCTTAAAACTTGTTTAGGAACTAGTGATGCTACATCGACAGCAAAACATCGATGTTTTTAAAATTCAGTGAATTTAAACTTTTTACCCCATTTCTTAAAACTCGTTTAGGAACTAGTGATGCTACATCGACAGCAAAACATCGATGTTTTTAAAATTCAGTGAATTTAAAATTTTTACCCCATTTCTTAAAACTCGTTTAGGAACTAGTGATGCTACATCGACAGCAAAACATCGATGTTTTTAAAATTCAGTGTATTTTAATTCCCCCCCCCCATTTCTAAAAACTGGTTTAGCAACTAGTCATGCAACATCGACAGCAAAACATCGATGTTTTTAAAATTCAGTGAATTTTAACTTTTTACCCCCATTTCTTAAAACTCGTTTAGGAACTAGTGATGCTACATCGACAGCAAAACATCGATGTTTTTAAAATTCAGTGTATTTAAATTCCCTCCCCCCCATTTCTTAAAACTGGTTTAGCAACTAGTCATGCTACATCGACAGCAAAACATCGATGTTTTGAAACTTCGAAGCTAAAAATTAAAACATCGATGTTGATAATACATCGCACCAAAACCATCGATGTTTTTAAAATTCAGTGTATTGAAACTTTTTTCCCCATTTCTTAAAACTGGTTTAACACCTAGTGATGCGACATCGACAGCAAAACACCGATGTTTTGAAACATATATGTTCAAAATAAAAACATCGATTTTTGTAAAATTCAGTGTATTTAAAATTTTTTCCCCCATTTCTTAAAATTGGTTTAGCAACTAGTGATGCGACATCGGCTCCAATGCATCATGTTTTTATAAAACATCAATGTTTTGAAAACATCGACATCGATGTCGCATCTCTACTTTTCTTGCCCTTCACTCTTGTCCACTTTGGTCTATAAGTATATTCAATTTGCTGATTATGAAAATTACGCAACTTTGTTAATTTAAAAATTTTTAAAACGGTACTATTTTCATTTAAAAATAAAACATCGACAACGTAAAAACATCGACAAGTATAAACATCGATGTTACAAAAACATCGACTCCAATACATCGATGTTAAAAACATCGATGTTTTTTGAAAAACATCGATGTCGCATCCCTGTTGTAGATCCTTTTATTTTCCACAAGCCACTTCGTGGCTAATCCGGCGTTGCCCGTGCCACTTGCTTTTGTGGAGTTATTGGTTTGCTTCGCAAACCAAATGGGAATTCGGCGTGACGTCACAATCTCTTGAGAAAATATAAACATCTAATTGAAAAATTATTTATTAAAAGAAAATCAAATGTATAAAGTATCTATCTGGTGTCAAATTTTCTGCAGATTTCAAATCCGTTGAAATTTTCTACCAATCTTTACGATCCCAATTTTACAAAAAAGAACTAAACAATGGCCCAAATGTTTTTAAAAATTTGTTTTGCTTTTCTTCGCTGAAATCGTGAGAGCGCAGGGAATGTTATCTGTTTATTTTTTGAACACGAAGGTTGACATGACCTCACATTCTCTTGCAAAAAAAATATAAAAGATATTCAATTAAAAAATTTTATTTATTTAAAGAAAATAATTTTTTTAGATATTGATAAAATGTGAAATTTTCCGCAGATTTGAAATCCGTTGAAGTTTTGTACTCTCTCTTTAACGGTGTAGGAGATTAAAAAAAGGATAAAATAGCTCCAGTTAAAAGTTTATTTGTTTTTTATTGTCTGCAGGAAAATAATTTCTTCGCGCAAAATAAAAACGGAAACGAAATAAATGAATTTAGAATCTGTGATCTTTTATGCTGTTGCCTTCAATAATAATTAAATTTCATTGAATTCGTTTTAAAATGTTCTAGATTGAATTTAAAAGTTCGCCGCTACCCAAAAATTACAAAAAAAATCGGATTACTTGTGTGCCAAATCCCATAACTGGTGCCATAGATTCTTCAGGACTTTGGGTGCAGAAAACAAGCAAACAGACAAACACTTCCTTTTATAATAACAGACTTGATGGATCGGAATTATCTTTTTGTATAACGAGCTTGGTCAGAGTATGTGTAAAAATAAATAAATGCTCATTGTTATCAAATTATATTATTCACGAAAATCATGAATTATGATTTTTCTACCGAGATCTCTTTGTGAGGATTTACATCACTTTTACTCATAAACCGCTATGAGGATTCTTTCAATCAGACCCCTTGGATACGAGGCGAGAGGAAAAAAAAAATTTGTGTTGCAAAAAGGTGTGTTTAGTTGCACTGATGTCATTCCACACGAAGACTGGTTCAATGAATTACTAAAATTTGTAAGGTGACTTTCATCAAAATTCAATAAACACAAGGAAAGTAGTTCAATAAACATAACTACCAGCGCCAGGTCTCAAATGAAGGAGGCGATTGTACTTTTTTTAGAACTAAGATTCGCAGTGGACGATGCAATGTCCGCACATTTATGTACAAGGTTACGTCCCTCTCAGTGTTCTCCATAGTAATATCTAGTATACTTTGCTCGATCAGATATGTTTAATTTAAAATGCAATTTCACAAAGCTTTCACTGAACTTAATATAATTCAATGTTCTCTAGTGAACAAGCTAACTTTAATTTCCTTTAAGATGCGAAAAGGTTTGATTACCTTATTGTATGATGAAATTGTTTTGATGGTAATGGTAATTTTTAGTTAACGTCGTACTAGAGCAACACAACGGGCTATTGACGACGGTCCGGGATCAGTCCCTTAAGGGAAAGATCCGAGGACAACACCTCGTAATTTTGAACCACGGTCAGATGACGAAGCAGCACCTGAGCTGGTACCCCACTCTCCAAACTTCCACGCCAACCCAACGTGAGAAATTGTTTTGAAAATAGTTTGTTAAATGGATTTTTTGTGACGCAATGTCTAGATCAGACTCGTTGCGAGTCTTGAAGGTAAAAATTTATAGGCACATGGTTTTTATGGCTTATGGTATTCATAAGTATTTTTAAGAGTGCATAAATATTACAGTTAAAGTTTAACCCTGTGTTCGTATATAAATTACCAAATCCTCTGAATCAAAGTGTAAAGATCATTGCAAGTAATCAGAGCGAATCTTTTCGTTCTCTTCACTGAGGAACAGACATCACTTAGCGTTATTTTTTGTAAGTACTGTTACAGATTTTTAAAAATCGAGTTTTGTTGATTTTACTTTACCAGGATGATCCTTAAGACATATCACAATTATAACTAGCAATTGAAAGTTCGCAAAAACAAAGCTGTAAATCATGGAAATTGGGACAGCTTAAATCAAGATTTCTAGCAATTTAAATTAAGATTTTTTGGTAGTTATGAAGTTATACAAGAGCGTTCGTTATGAACAAGATCGTTCGCTATGAACAAAAACGTTTGTTATGGACAAGAACGTAAAGTTACGATCAAGAACGCAAAGTTATGAACACGAACGTGAAGTTATGGACAAGAAAAAAAGGTTACGAACAAGAACGTTTTAGCGTAGTTACGATCAATAACTACTTTTACATGTCTTGCAATTTCCAAAGATTTCCTGTGCTTTTATTTCCACTTAAATTCTTCACACGTAATTGTAATGAAAAATTTCGATAGAAATTTTCGATGCACTTTGCATTTGTCAATAACACACATTCTGCCCTTGAGCAGAGGAGAGAAAAATCAAGCAGGAAATTTACAATGATTATTTCCATTCAAAAGAGGCTCACAATGGATTTCAGTAGAGGGGACACGGACCAATGGGGACTGCGGAGATTCAGAACATTAGTCTCTTCGGTCAACATGCTCAGTTTGTCATCTGTCAACAACTGTTGCCCCTGTTGACATTTTAGGCAAGACAAATTTGAATAGAAGAACCATTGGATGACGTGATGATCATGAACAATGACTTAAGTTTGCCTGAACTAAACGGCACGCCTAATTAAAATGATTTTCATCTATTTAATATTCCACTATCTATTCTGCGCGCATCTCCTGAAGCACGAAGCCCAAGGTCGAGCCCACGTTCCACCAATCATGGTGCTAGTTAGCCCGCCATTCTCATTTGAAGGAATCGATGATTCTATCGAACGTTTACAAAAAAAAAAGAAGCACTCAGGACCAGATTTTCCAGATGCAAAGCGTCAAAGGACGGTAAAATATGCAAGGCTTGGAGAGATGTGCAGAAAAATTTGAAAAGAGCAAAAATATTAAGTGTATAGACCAGGGGTGGTCAACCTTTTACACACCATGCGTCAATTTTTTTCACATGCGAGTTCAGATGCGCCATACAACTCAAATACCTTTACTACCCTCTGACGTTCAACGGGTGTGGTTGGAAAATAGGGATATGGGGTAGGATCTCCTTCGCTTAGGGGAGGAAGAGAAATAACTCATTCACGCCGACTGAATTAATTAATATACAGTTATTAATTAATATACAGTTATAAAACAGTTCAAAAGATACACATTTTTTGGAGCACTAATCTACAAAAGTGAGAGATCTATTGAACGAGAGGGCGATCGTTGTCTTGGACCACACTGATGGTGCTACAGCTATGCCGGAGAGTCTCGATTGGTGAAGACTGTATGAATTGAACTGAGATCACTCTGGTATTGAAAATATGGAGATGGGGTAAGTTATGGCGCCTACTTCAAAAGAGTAAGTAGGCGCAAGGATGCAATGCGCCACGTTTGGCGCATGCGCCACAGGTTGGCCACCCCTGGTATAGACAGAGGGAAAATGTGAGACCACAAACACATAGGAAATGAACTTCGGCGATAGCAATGAGAACGTTGTTTATTGATTTTTCAGGGGTGGTAACCAAATGGAAGGTGTATTATATACAAGCCTTTATGATTAAGAGAGCGTTTGTGAAAGAGATAAGCCTGGGTGTTTATACTGAATAAACAGAAAAAGTGAGTAAAGAGCAAAAATAAAGAACTCATATATATAGAAGGTAAGTTGAATTTATATACACTGACAAGCCAAAACAGTATGACCATCCGCATATTTTTCAATGAACTCGTCTGGATGACGTGGAGGGCACGTGATTAAGTGAGAATGGTATTTAACTGCTGCTGGAGAAGGTAAGTAATCATTCTTGCACTTTTACGAGTAATGGGAAAAACTGATCTAAGCGAATTTGATAGAGGGCAGATCGGAATGACCCGAAACTGTACGGCTGGTAGGTTGTTCACGATCTACCGTTGTTAGTATTCATGCAAAGTGGATGAATGACAGTGACACCAGCAGTAGACGCCAGGGTGTTGGTCGTCCACGCGTCATCAAAGAAAAAGGACGTCGAAGACTGTCCCGCTTGGTAAAGCAAAATCGGCGCGAGACAGTGGCTCAGCTGACAGCCCAATGCAGGTCCAAGCGCAAGTGTTTCTAAATACACAGATAAGCGGACACTGTTGGGTATGGGACTGTGCAGCAGACGTCCCATTCGTGTGACTCTGTTGAGCAAGCGTCATCGTCAAGTACGCCTACAATGGGCCCAGTAACATCGAGACTGTACAATGGATAAGTGGAAGAGATTTGCCTAGTCAGATGAATCCCGATTTCTCATTCATCACGGCGATGGTCGTGTCAGGGTACGCCGTCTGAAAGTCGAACAGTTTCTCCCCTCTTGTACAGCAGGTCATACACAGGCTGATGGTGGCGGTATTATGCTTTGAGGGACACTCTCATGGGCGACACTGGGACCCGTAGTTGTGGTAGAACAGACCATGAACGCTGCGAATTACCTGAACATCATTGCGGATCAGTTGCACCCTTACATGGCGTCTGTCGTCCCAATTGGAAATGGAATCTTCCAGTAGAACAACACCCATGTCAACATGGGGCGTATTGTGTTGGAGTGGTTCGAGGAGCATACTGATGAATTCCACTTAATGTCCCGTCCGCTTAACTCGCTGGATCTTAATCCGACAGAGCACATTTGGGGTGTCATGGAGCGGCATCTCAGAGATCAAACACCACCATGTCCGAATATCTCGACTTTGCTTGACCGCTGCTTAGACATTTGGTACAACCTGTCTCCAGTCATGCACCAAGAACTTGTGGCATCTATGCCCTGGCGAGTTGCAGTTGTTTTGCAGGCAAAAGGAAGCGCAACGCGTTGTTGAGTAGGTGGTCATAATATTTTGGTTCTTCGGTGTATACTTCACACTGGAGATAGGAGCACTGGGGTGTTAACTATGATCCGGGATCAATTTCAAAGAGTAGGATATGAGGAAAACACATCGTAATTTTGAATCATGGTCAGATAACTAGTTCAGCAACCGAACTGGCACAATACTCACCGAACTTCCACACCACGTCACCGTGAGGACATTTGAGGTCACGAAAGATGTACGCTCACTAACCCGACAGTATGATGATGGTCGTCTTTGGTTGGATCGAGTTTGGAACACGAAAATACCTTCGGCTGTGAATCCAAGACTCTACCAATTGGATTATGGCGGCCCCCGTAAATATTAAGGATAAAATGTGATACATTGTAAAATCTCTTGCACAATAGGATTGAATTTCGGTAAAAGTATAGAAATGTTATTTGTTGATTGTTTTTTTCGCAGATCTATTTATGGTGCATCTAGAACTTTTCCAGCTTAGTACAAGTGCGCTGTGCATCTGTGGCCGAGAAGGTGATCCCATCCATTACCTTTTTGACTGTGATCTTACAGGTCCGTGGTATTTGGTGAAACCTTCTCTTCAAAACTACTCTCATTGGTGCCAAAGTACTGCCAAAAATATTCACTGCCACCACAAAATCTTTAAAGTGGTGGAATTCTCAGCTCCAGCATTGATTACATCTGTGAGAGCTGAGAAGCCAAAAATTCTCAAAATAACTCAGCTTTTCAAACGAAATTAGTATGTTCTTTTGGTTGTCTTTAAGCGTTTTGATTTTATTTATTATTTATTTTTTCTCTTCTAATTAACGATTTCCTGATTTTTGTGACTTGTCTGTTTGTTCTACATGTGTTTTTTTAATAATTTTGTTCTTTGTCAATTTTAAAATTACGTGATCCTTTTCTTTCATCATTATGTATTTTTGTGCTTACACTTTTTTCCCTTCGCTTGCCTTTTTTTTCTTCTAAGTACTTAAATGTTTTATGTATGCATTGTGGATTGCTCGGCTCTCCCTTATCCCCTAATCTCATTCGTACTATGCAGCTGAAAGCCGCTTGTACTGTTGAGTGTTTTTTCATATGTAAATCTCCTCATCTGACCGTCATATGACGAGGTCAACACAGAGCTGCCAACTCATTTTTTAACCATTCACACCATAACGTGAGAACACTTGAGACCATAATAGATTCAACGTGAACCAGTTCCCTCGTACACGACGGTGTCCCTCGTTTCGGCCTCTTCATAATGAACACAATTCTATTCTACGTCCCATCCATAAAAGTAATTTTGAACAACGGAAGAACTCTGGAAGGTCACAGTCGTAAAAATTGCAATAAAAACATTAAATTATCCTACAGTATATAGTGAAGACCAGTAAAATACACACCATTTGGATTTCGTTTTTCATCTGTTTTCAGATTCTTGTAAAAAAAAAAAGTAAATTCATTAAACCTTCGTGTTTGATGTTTTTCCATTTGCTTTATTTCTGGGACAATACTGCTACAGGATCATATAGAACAATTTTTTCCTTTTCCGTAGTCTCTCAAAAAGTAGCAGCGATTTGATGTCATATTAATCTCTAAAGATAGTATAGGTTTTACTATGTTTCCACACTTGGTACTCGTAATATAGAAAAGCTGACAGAACATTAAAATGTAAAAATATTTCTAGTGAAGCTACAGCAATCAAGATTCGTTCTTACATTTAATTTTACCGTCTCTTTATATTTATCTGAAAGGAATTAAGTAATGTTCAGTGTTTATTTGTGTGCGAGTGATTTGAATGACACTTCCGGGGTTCGGCAATCTTGTTACAGAAATAATTCATACCTTGATGCTCAGAACTATCGTTGTGGAAACTATTTAACTGTCTTCTCTGATTACTTAAATACTCCGCTGAAGAGTTTTAGACTGAAGTTGAACCGGCATTTAAACAATGTGCCTTACTTTTACTCGTAAATGGACAGCTGTAGGAAATGCTTATTTTCCGGCAATATATTATTTTTAGCCTTTTGTCTGTATGTTATTTTCCCGTTGTTGATCTGAAGCATTTTCCCGAACTGCCTCAACGCCCCCTTTTCTGAGACTATTTATTTTTGGTGCCCTTTCTGGAAAAATTCTGTCTCAGTTATAATAAATTACAATATAGTTGTGCCAATAATTTTAAAATTTCATCGAATTATTTATGTTGCTCTGAGAATAATTTTAAAATTTCATAAAGCTAATTTGGGAAACAGAACAATTTGGAACCGAAATTATAAATCTAGTTATTGAAATGAAATAACAAAAAAATTTAACTACACATAAAAACACTAGATTCTTATAATCGTTAGTGAGTAATATTAATCAAATATGTAAAATAAAAAAAATATGATCGCTAAGACAGATGAGTTAATTGTTGTGCTATAAATTTATAGTATTGTACGGTTGCTAACAACGAGGTATGTCGTATAGACAACCACCGGGAGGGTTAAAAATATCCATGCTTACTATAAAAGGCATTTAACGTATGTCATGCATAAAAGACTCCTAATTTCCTTCAGCATAATTCACTTAGAATTGTACTACTTTTAAATTTCATTTACTTAAAATTCATCATGTGCTTGAATTGTCCAGAAACCTCCTGAAACCATTCGTGAACAAAATAGGCCGGGTGACACAAAGCATTTGTAGTGAAGTCTCTGTATGAAGTTTCTGTGGTGAAATCTCTGCTGTGAAGTGATACTTCATATGTAAAAACGTAACTGCGAACTGAACTGAAGTAGTGGTTCACTGAAATGAATATAAAACCAACTGTGACAAGAACAGAAGATTAATATCAATACCAGGCATCAAAGAATGTAAAGTGTCAGAACGGTTCACCAATAAATAACTTGAATGTTTTAGTCGTAGTATTAATTCATATGGGATTAAATATTCTATACATTATCCTGGAACAGCCTGTCATTATGGGGTAAGTCCATAAAGGGCTGCAGATGGTTACCAAGCAGCTGTACATAATTATTTCCTGCCAATGACCGGTTCAATTTGACCAGAGGATCCAATTCATGCCAGGTAAACACTATCCACACCATTATGGAACCATCACCATCTTGCACATTTCTTTGATGACAAGTTGGATCCATAGTCCCATGGGGTTTGCGCCACACCCGAGCTCGGACCATCATCAGCTCGTACCAACTGGAAACATGACTCATTGAAACACGCTACCTTTTTCCAGTCATCTAGTAGCCAATGCATTTGGTTGTGATGCCAGGTGCGGCGCCGAAGCCGATGATGTGCTGTGAGTAGAGGCATTCGATTCGGTCTTTTGTTGCAACATCCCATCAACTCCAAATTTCGCTGTACGGACCTCTCAGGCACGCTTCTAGTACGTACCTCACTGAATGTGGCAATCATTTCAGGTAGTGTTGTTCGTCTGTTAGCAAGGATGCTTCTGCTCAGACGACGCTGGTCTCGATCATTCAGCAGACGTGACCGACCACTGCGCTGTCTCATGTGGAAAGTAATGCCTTCCATGGGGTACTCTCGATACATTTTTGGCACTTGGGAGCGAGAAATCTTGAAAATCTCAATAACTTCCGAAATTCTGCGTTCCATGCGTCGAGCTCCAGCTATCAATTTCACGTCACAACACGGTAAACCTTTTGACTACGGCTATAGATGCAACAATCGCGATTCTTTCTTGGCGCGATTCTTATAACTTTCAAGGTAAGACTGATGTAACGGCCGTAGTCTAAACTCTTTCTTGCCGCGATTCTTATAACTTTCAAGGTACAACTGATGTAACGGCCGTAGTCTAAACTCTTTCTTGCCGCGATTCTTATAACTTTCAAGGTACAACTGATGTAACGCGGCCGTAGTCTAAACTCTTTCTTGCCGCGATTCTTATAACTTTCAAGGTACAACTGATGTAACGGCCGTAGTCTAAACTCTTTCTTGCCGCGATTCTTATAACTTTCAAGGTACAACTGATGTAACGGCCGTAGTCTAAACTCTTTCTTGCAACGATTCTTATAACTTTCAAGGTACAACTGATGTAACGCGGCCGTAGTCTAAACTCTTTCTTGCCGCGATTCTTATAACTTTCAAGGTACAACTGATGTAACGGCCGTAGTCTAAACTCTTTCTTGCCGCGATTCTTATAACTTTAAAGGTACAACTGATGTAACGGCCGTAGTCTAAACTCTTTCTTGCCGCGATTCTAATAACTTTCAAGGTACAACTGATGTAACGGCCGTAGTCTAAACACTTTCTTGCCGCGATTCTTATAACTTTCAAGGTACAACTGATGTAACGCGGCCGTAGTCTAAACTCTTACTTGCCGCGATTCTTATAACTTTCAAGGTAAGACTGATGTACTGTCCGTTGTTTAAATTATTTCTTGGCGCGATCATGGTACAACTACTGTACCGGCTGTAGTCTAAAGGTTAATTCTCGACGGGTAGCCATTATCATGCTATTGAAGGTTTTACAAGGCTTTCAATAAATAACAGACAGCACTGATAGTCATCTAGCTATTTATATCTTTATAAAGTGATTTAAGCTGCACTTGTAAATTGGTATACTGCTATCCCATGACGTCAGTGTATATTGTATAAAAATATGTTACTACTGTGGACGTGATCATCATTTTGTGGGAAGCTCAGAGATGAGCTATTAGGTGTAATAGGTCATGGAACCATAATTCTACTCTCAACCGCAAATTAATTCCTGTACTAAAATGACCCAATTAAATTTAGTCATCTCCATAATGGTCCAAGTGGTTTGAACAAAATATCTCGTTCACCATGATCTGATCAATGTTTTATGATCTATGATGTTTTATGATTCAATGTGTTCAATGTTTTCAATATGTTCAATGTTTTATGATCTGATCAATGATCAATTTTGTTAATGACGAGATACCTCGTTATTAACAAAATTGGATTAACAATATCTCTATATGTATCGTCGTTCTCAAGATATCTCTTAATTAATAAAATAGAAAATTATTGATGACGAGGTATCTCAGCATCAAGACAATGTCGATTATTTTATGACGACAAGATCTAGATCTGATCAGTTACTCTTTTAATGGCGAGATAGCTCTTCAAAACAACCACCAGGAGGGTGAAGCATGATGTACATCATTGGCTTACAATTGTGAAAGTCGAACTCAAGTAACGTAGTTTTGGGGAAAGTCTACTCTGAGTCTACTTTGAGGAAAGTCGCCATTTTTCTCAAGCATTCTAATCGTCACACAAGGTAAAAATGAACGTGGACTTCACCAACCTTTCTGGATTAAAAAAGCTAAAAACTCATAACTTGAAAATTTTAATTTAGGCTGTTTTATTTATAAGCCGATTATATATTCACGATTCAGTTCATTATGAGTTGTACGCTATTCAGATGAATCCTATAGAAAAAGATATTTCACACGAAATATCTCGCTCTTTTGGATTAATCTGCACTGCCCTGGATCGAGCCCCGTGGCGTATTTTATTCTCAATAAAAAACCGAAGGAATCTAATAGAAGATATATGCAAATTACGGACATCTCAAGACGTAAGTGGATACTCGCGTTCAATTCTCTAAGTGCGAGACCTATCCATCAGTTATCAGAGCGGCGCATCAGGTAACTGACAACCAACAGTCGACATGCAGACGATGACGGATGGGATCACTGCATTATCATAGTTCCTTCCTATTCCATTACAACTCGGCTTATAGAATGGTTGAAGTTGCATTTGAAGAAAAGCACGAAAAGGTCAACGCATTAACAATCCATTATTAAATTAGTAAATCCTTTCTTTTGCATTTGCGATTCCGACTACCCCAACTCACAAGGGACGTGCAGAAAATTGTTCCTTATCGTGCTTGAAACACGATTTTGTGACGTCCTTTTAATGGTCTGCCTTGATAAGACCGTCTGAATGAAAAGATACGCCGAAGGTCGTATCGTTTTGCTTAGAACTTCTTTTCAAATGATTATATGCAGTTCTCATTCGTAATTTATCATAGAGTTTAAAAGAAATATAGGAACAGAATATGAGATTTTAATAAATACTTTGTAAGAAAATTGCAATGGATTATTACTTTAATGGTGCATAATTTCCGAGATAATTTCTTTATGAAAGAATACAATTATCACTAAACTATAAATGTTGCACACGAAATATTCCCTATAAATTTACATTTTAAACTTAATTAAAAGAACAATTGGAAATTTTTTTATCCAACGTATATAATCTAAATAGCCTTGCGATTTACATTATTGACGTTAATACTCTTCATTAACCCTCCAAGTCCTTTCGACGAGATTTCGCGTCCTTCAAGATCGGACCGATCTTGCTGATGACGAAATGTCCATCGAGATCTGATGAGTTTTGCTAAAGCCGAGGTACCTCGGTGAGACAAAACTGCCTTATTTCTCAGGAAAACAAATTGTCCCTTTCCCAGAACTGGTTATAGTTTGGAATAGCTTTTTATTGCATCAATGGCTGGTCACTACAGGACAATTTTCGATGCGATGATAAGAGGGTTAATATTATTTTCCTTCAATATTCAATTACTAAAATATTCACTAACATGCAGTATAAAAATTATTATTGCTACCGTAATTATTATTGCTAAGTTTGAAAAGTAAGGTGCCTGCTCAGGTGTTGCCTCGTCATCTGACCGTTGTTCAAAATTACAATGTGTTGTCCTCGGATCTTTTCTTTTATGATTCATTGCGGACATTTCCAATTACACCGTCACCAATTACATTTATGTTGTTCCAGTGCGAAATTAATTCAGTCACCATTCTCCGAAGTATTGTTTATATTTTTAGCTTTTAGACAACGGCCGGTTCAGCAGTTGTACCTTGATAGAGCAAAGAAAGAATTTAGACTGCTTCCAGTACAGCAGAATTGACCACCTTGAAAGTTATATGAATGACGCTAAGAAAGAATTTAGATTACGGCCGGTACAGCAGTTGTATCTTGAAAGTTATAAGAATCACACCAAGAAATAATTTAGATTACGGTCAGTACAGTAGTTCTACCTTGAAAGTTATAAGAATCGCGCCAAGAAATAATTTAGATTACGCCCAGGACAGCTGTTGTACCTTAAAAGTTATAAAAATCGAACCAAGAAAGAATTGCGTGAGTTATATCTATAGCCGTAGTCACAAAAGGTTAATGAATATATCATTACCCCCACGCCAAAGACACCAATCTGCATTTTAGAGATTTTGTACCAACTACATTTTTTGAGTCACCATTTTATGTTTTATGCTATGACAAACCCACGAAGCACCTTGATTCTTAGTGTAAATGACGATTTTCATAAGAAAACAACCTTTGAATCGTAACTCGATTTTTCCTGTAGCATCAAAACTTTGAACGCGTGTTTGTAGAAATGTCAATTTAACAGATTGGTCCCTTTGGCGTGGTCGCAACGATTTGATGAAAGGTGTTGCTTTTCAAAGGACAAGAATGAAAATATTCCTTGGAGAAAGTAGCAGTTCTTAGCTAACAATACAACACAACTTTGTTCATCAGTTTATCTCGGGATAAACTGATGAACAAAGTTGTTGAGATTCGAGATAGTTAATTTTAGATTAGGTCAACACACATGAAATATTCATAAAAGCTCTGGCCAGAACATATCAGTCCATTGTTTTGTCACAATTGAATTTAACGTGACGGAAAGAGACACGCGAGCAACTCTTTTACAAATTATAAACTATATAGTTTCTATTTCGGTCAGCCACCTGCTGTGTAAGGATTAAACCCCTCCCTCCTATACGTCCAAACTATTCCCAAATCAGTTTTTGCCGCCGTAGTGGATAAAAGGTAGCAGCATGTAATCTCGTTCATACAACACACGACATCCAAATGATTACATTTTTTTTTCTCGTTCTGTGATAATTAAACTGTCAACAGGGCCTCATTTCCAAGTGAATGACCTGAAAACAATGCTCTGACGTCACGGAGAACAGGCGTTTACATTTCAAATTGAAATCTCTGGGAACTGGGGGTGGTCAGGAGCAAATGCCCCGTAGATGGCAGTGAATACAGATGGCGCTTAATGCCTCCTCGATGTCCGTCAGATTTCTGGATGGATGGATGCTGCTGCGAGGGGGTGGAGTTCGAACTGCCAGCGCCGCTTAGAGATCACAAATGCACACGTAGCTCTTTTGTTTTATTAAATGCCTTGCTGGACGAAGCGATGCACGTAGAGTGCTTATCAAAAAGGAGAGTCATTCACTTTTAAAATGGACTATGAAAACCACCCGTGGGCAGAATAGATGTTCAGGTTAATTTAATTGATTTGAAGCATGAAATGTGCATTAGTTTGATTGATAACCGTTGAGTTACTTGTTGGCAATTGTCGTTCTGAAGAGGTAAATGTCCAGTCTCGTTGCCAAAACTACAAGATATCTGAAATTTCAATGGTTGAATATGAGCACTTACTACGACAAAAGACGGTAGTGGGTGACACAAACAGCAGTTGAAAAAAAATGACAACTTATGAAATATTATGTATTGAAAGCCCCCCCCCCCAACAATGAGTAAAAAATCACTTTATACTCTAACTACATGAAATAAGGACATCTATAGTTCAACAAAATAAATATAAATGGTATAAAACTGAAACAAATTTTATTTTAAAGTGTGCTGTAGCCTCATTTTAGGTTAATGTGAAATAATCCAAATATTTCCGCTACACATTATATAAATACGTAGAATGAGCAAAGTAACAATTAAAAAACTTTTATCGTGATTACATAAAATGTCTTTTAGAGCAACACCACGAATCTAAATGATTCTGTTTAATGATCAGTTGAGTCTTCTTTGCACGCATTCTTAAACGATGCGGTTAAATTCGGACAGTTTTTCGTTGTATTTATTTAATCTAATGCCCAAAGTAGTCTGTCCGACTGTCTTTGCTACCTTTAAGAGTCATTCATCAATGTTCCCATAAATGTTATGTTGGAAGAATATTAAAGAACATATTCATGGTAATATTTCAAAATTGTCCCTTGAAGGGGCATTTATCTTTTAACAAGATAATGACTCAATACACATATGACTACAATCGATGAGGAATGGTCCCTCGGTAACATCATAAATTCTAAGTCTCCGTTACGAAACTCATAGAACATTTATGAAAAGATTCAAATCAACCAGTGCGCTTATGAGAGGTAATCAAAACAAAAAGAGATATTCAACCGTGACACTTAAGTAGCCATCTGGAAATTTTTTGTTTGCTACTTTGCTGATTCCATGCCTTTGTATAATTTGTAGCTTAAATACCGCAGTTATTTTACTTAAAAAATAAACAATATAGAAACTTCTGAAAATTTAAAAATTTAATTCTTTTTGTATTTTATACTATTCATATTTATTTTATTGAAGTATTTCTATATAATTCATTTCACGTAGTAAGTCATGTTACCAAATTTTAACAATTTCTAAAACTCAAATAGGCATGGACTGAGTATTAATGCTCTATCATTTATTCAACACAGATGCTCTGCGTTGAACTCTAACAGTTATTCTAAGTACTAAATACTAATATAAAAGAAAGAAGCAAATAAAACAACTGCTTGTGAAGGGTTTTTTTAAACGCGGGACAGCAATTAAAGATGAATAAAAACAAACAACTAATTATTCTGAATATGAAATAGTAATTAATGAGAAAGGAGAAAAAAAATGAACTTCCACTCAGTTAATTAATGTGATTAGTATGATGTATTTAAATAGCGTAATATATTAAAGCAGTTAACACATTCCAGAAAACAATAGATTCGGTACAGTAAGGGAAAAGGTCCTTGGAGTGTACAACTAATTTTAGTGTAGTATCATCAATGTATGTGTGTGGAGCAAATACTAACGCCGTGTTCTTTGATAATGCACGGGAATTCATTACTTAGTTCTCACTTATCCTTTTAGATAACACTGCTCAGTGGAAATGTTTTTCGAATTCATATATAAAACACCGATATATTTCAAAATAAAAAAAAAGCGTAATTTAAATTTGCTTAGAAATCCAAAATATACTATTACTAGCCACTGTGTGGCCAGCATGGCGTTGCCCATGACAGTTCTTTTCGTGGGTTCAGGTGCTACACAGCTCACAAACCCATGTGATTGCTACGAATTGCCATTTGCTTTGCTTCGCAAACCAACACCACGGGCAACGCTCATTGTCAAATGTGGCCAAATTCAAATTGCGAAGAGATCCAATAGGCATGACGTCACAATCTCTTGCGAAAATATAAATATTTAATTGAAAAATTATTCTTTGTTCTGAAGGTAATCGCCCAAAAGTGAAAATTCTCTTAATATTAAACACCAGTGTATTTAATTAACGTCGAACTGGAACAACACATTGAGCTATTGGCGACAGTCTGGCATTAACTCCGAAGAAAAAGATCCGAGGTCAACTCCATGTACTTTCAAACCATGGTCAGATGACGAGGTCAACACGAGTTCAAAATTATTCACGGGACATTGTACGAAATGATACACGGGGAAAATTTTTCCATCACTGAAAAACATTTTTGATAACAGTTGATTTGGAAATTTCAAATTTTTTAAAATTCTTAATGCAGCTTAAGAAATTTTTATGGTGGGTTTTTATTCCTTCAGAATGTATTGGAAGTAGGAAAAATTGGCCTTTTTTCTCTAAAACTTTATAAAAAACAAGTTAAATTATTGATGCATTGATAAAGTGATTGAGCCGACCAACCAGTCTAGTGGTCAAGGTGTTGGCCTCTGGATCGGAAGGTTCCTGGTTCGAATCCGGGTCAGGGCATGGATGTCAATTGTGCTGTCCTTTGTTAGGGACAGATGGTCCACCCATTGGGTGCCCCTTCACAAGTGACCATCACTTCTGGCCTTGTATAAGGCTACAATGACTTCGGTCAATTCTGTATTGTATTTCTGTATTGTATCATGTATTGTATTTGTCTTTGCAATCTGTACTCAGCCTTGCCATTGGAAATAAAAAAAATAAAGTCATTGATGGACATAACTTAAAATTAGCATAGTTCAGCAGTGGCATTCTTTCTACCAATGTATAAAGGTGAATTGAACCATTGCAGTAGTTTCGACAAGATATCTCGACCATCAATGTATGACAAATTTTCTTAGTTACGAGATATATCGTCATCAAGATAATGGCAATTTTTTTTTGACGACGGGACCAAAATCTGTACTGTTCTGTTCTAATGACAAGATATATCGGCCATCAATATCTGCTAATGGGTTTGCTAATGGCGAAGTTCCTCGTCAAGATAACCACTAGGAGGGTTAGAAAGGAAAAAAGGAAGAACGTCCCAGAAAACAACAATAATAATTAACGATAACCTGCACTCTTGACCATACCATTAATAGTTTATAGTATTACGCGTCTTATTCGTTAACTCTCAAGGTAGTTGGCATAACGAAGAATCTCGTCATTAGCACAACAGTTAGCAGATCTTAATCCTTAGAAGCCCAAGTGCAGAATTATATTCAGTGTTCTGCAATTGTTCTGCAGGCATTTTGTCCGAACTTTGAAAACTGCAGTCAAATCAAAAACAGACGAAAAACACAATTATCGGCTAAATATGTACTACATACTATATATAGTAAAACACACATCAAAATAAATTACTTTATTTAAAACCAAGGCATACTTTCAGAACATGCAATTCTGTCGATAACTTTTGAAGTTAAATATTTTGTCATTGACATAGAAGATGTGTTACTTATAAAGTGTTTGTGGTAATTTGGACAGTGTAGTGGGGTTGCTCCGTAGCTATAGAGAAGAAAAAAAGATGTGCCGAGGAGAATGCTTTGCACTGCAGAACATCGTACCTGATGATTAAAAGAAATCCGGCCAAAATTTTGATAAACTTAAGGAAAAATTGTTCTGCGACATACGTCGCAGTTTTAAGCACTTTCTGCTCCCGGACTTAGATATAAACTGACCAGATCTTGATCTCGTCTGCATAAAAAAATCGGTAAATATCTTGATGACGAGATATCTCGTCATTAGTAAAGTTGGTCAGATCTTGATGGACGAGATATCACGTTGAAACCACTTGGTGGGGTAAATCCCCTGCATTGTACAAACTGTCTCAGCACAAGAACGAGCTGAACAAGAGACAGAAAAGCACTTCGGAACAATAGTTCAAATGTGACACGATGAATAATTGCACCTAAAGTGCCACTTCACCGTGTAATGGAACATGAATTAGCAGTTTAACTCGTTGTCGGTATATGCATTTAGTCCGCAAAATATAAGAAAAAAACTTCATTAACTCGCTGTTCTCAACGTACCGGAATGAACTATCATGGACATAATTATTCATAAATCAAGTATGAAGAAACAAAATTCAACCGCCCCGCATCATAATCCCGGCAATTAACAAAACAAAAACGTCGTCTATCTTCAAATGCGATCTCCCGGAGGTGAATATTTATGGCCGCCTTAAATGTCAAACCGAATGGCTTGGAAGCAGCACGTTCTGGAAGCTTTTACAATTTAGATACCTTTAATTAAGTTTTCTGTGGCCACCGCTTATCCTTTTGTGCAACAAAGATTGGCTTTGTTTTTTATCAGTAGCAGCAGACTGGGAGCTTTTTTTGCGAAATAATGTTTCAAGATTGATTAATGTTTATTGTAAAGCATTCCAGTGGAACGAAAACAAGCCATGTTTCAAATGAAGAGGCCTATAATTTTGAAATGTTTAAGAATTTGTTTCTACGGTTTAGAGGAAACGAGCAAAAATGAGGAACATACTTCAGAACGAGTTACGGAGAGTAATGAACTTATTATTTTAGCGATTCAAACTTGTCAATACGATTCCGCTTTTGGATTTTGAAAGTGCTGCGTAGGTCTGGAGGAACTGTAATATTGGATGGATGGATGTTTCGTTATCAAACTTCCCAACGAGATATCTCGTCTATCAGGATCTGGTCAATTTGCTAATGACGAGATACCTCGTCGAGACAATCGTCCGGATGAATTTGGCACAAAGTTCAAGTTGCTGTTTTGCCACGTTCTATCGACGCAGTTAGTTCCCTTTCGAACTTGGTGCCAGAAAACCAAATCGATTTGTTCATGCCACTGCGTTTTCGTGTATTGTTAGGCGATTGAAACACGGGGGTTCCGGTGGTGGACATTAAGATAATACTTGTCACGGCAGGTTGGATGTTTTGGGGTTTTATGGCGTAAGTGCATATTTTGTCAAATCTATACCAAACACAAGTATGACGTTAAGTAATGGACTACACACACGAAAACCTTTACTGACAGAGAAGAAAGAAAGGATAAGTTACAGGATTTAAACCTGTGCCGTATGTAACTCGCAGGTAGCTATCGCAGTGAGATTTGGTTGGTTTTGAAGTCTTGTAGCGCAAGGGCCATTTTTGGCCATGCAATATCAAGTAATAGACACACACAATGAAAGTTTTTACTGACACGGAAGAAAGAGAAATACACCCAGAGAGGAATGCACCTGACAGGAGTTGAACCAGCGCCGCTTACAACTCAAAGGTTGCTATTAGCGCAGTGGGAAAACTCACCGAGCTTCCATTCAGCGGCGAGTTCCTTGTCAATTGAAATGTCAAACGTTGACAGTTAAGTGTCGCTAATGAACTGATACATTCATCTCTTTATAAGCAGCTTTTGGATGGTATTTTTCCTGGAAACATAGCTGCTTATACTTGGAAAACGATTCATAAGATTTGATTGACTGAATGTTTGGGAGTGTGAATACAAAATAATGTGAGGGAAAAAAACTTTCCCATTGAAAACTAAAATGTACTCTATTCTTTAACTCATTCCACTAACCACTTCAGTGTGGCATCTGAATAATTTATATCTTATAATTTTATCTGAATGCAGTCATTACTTGATTTGAAATTTATGGCGCAATGGCCATATTTGGCAAAGTCGCGATAAACACAAGACAAAGACAACGTCAACGCTTGAGTATTCAGGAAGAGCAGCTCCCGTGTGTGTGTGTGTGACTTATTCCACCCGGTCTAACCGGAGGCTAGACCAGGTTCAAGAGACCAAAAATCACGATGAAGTCAAAAACAAGCAAATGGTTGCTATAGATATCTTCCTTGGAAAGCCCCAGGCAATTTAAAAGATGGTCAGTAGAGGCTTCGCATAATTGCATAGGAAGCAGATATGGGATGTGATTTTTGCCCCTGGATAAAAGTAAGACACTTTACGTGTCTACTATCAAATCTGCAAATGGTGGTCTGCATCCCTCTGTGACAGAGAGGTTGTCCATGAATGCTGGTTTAAGATTTTCATTCTTGAGTAGTTTTCAAGGTAGGTCAAAGTATCGCGTGAAGTAAGGGAAAGAGAGGCTTCTTCCTTGACCACGCGGCTCCGTGTTTACTAAAGTAAACTCTATGGGAAAATAAAAGATCAGTGGAGTACATCGGGTCCGTGAAGCCCGTACACATCCTGAGAGAAATATGGTCCTGAGGCCTCACCAATCACGAAGATGAGCTGTCAAATGAACGGTGTTCGTGCTGCGTGAAAAGTTAGAATGAGCACATTCCTAAATGTGGTGTTTATCGTTCACTTTAACAACGCTTTTTGCACAGGATTTTTTTAAGTGGTGCAATGTTCAGTTAAAATTACTCACTTGCTCTAATTATTCCACTCCAAATATGAAATCTTTATAGAGCTATATCGATTTTGCGGTCTTCTTATAACATGAACTGATGAAACACAGAACAATCTATTTTTACATATAGTTCCTACGTTTCTATTTGCACATTATGTACATATCAAGATTTGTTGCAGAGCCTACCCTTTAAATAAAGACTGTATATACTTTTCTGATCAAATTAATAAACCAAAAAGTTTAAAAAACAATGTATTAAAAATATATTAGATTTCTCAACTTTTGTTTCCTGAACATAGTCACAATAACTTCTTAGAGACTTGTATATTATGTATATTAAAAAAAATACATTTGTCGTCACAGAAAGTGCAGTATAAAATAAAAAGCAATTTTCCCTCGTAAAATAAATTTAACCTTCAGACTACGGCTGGTACATCAGTCGTATCATGATCACGATAAGAAAGAATTTAGAGAACAGCCAGTAGATCAGTTGTACCTTGAAAGTTATAAGAATCGTGCCAAGAAATAATTGCGCTTGTTATATCTATAGCCGTAGTAATTGTTTGGTAATTTTTTAAAATTAACGTCATACTAGAGCAACGCAACGGGCTACTATAGCCGTAGTCAAAAGGTCAAAGAATTGTATGAAATAAACCAAATTTTTAAAACCATAACTTATCTATTGACTGTAGATTCGTAAACTGAAATTGTTCTTGTTAACCAATTCATGACTGATCAGAGATCTAAGTTGTAAAATGCAACCGCATGTGACTGACTCTAATGTATTTCTAAATCATTCGGAGCGTGCAGCGAAATTATCGTCGCTCTACCACGCTCGCCTGTCATATGCTTTAATATAAGCATAAAGGTGCATCTCCAGGAATGTGTAATTAACATTGTGAAGCCAACCCAAATTCAATTGTTTTTCTTTCATTAGGAAATTTTCGAGAACCATTTGTTTTTAAATTTCAATGATTGTTATGGTGCTTAGTGTTACTTCTGCATCCACATGACATAGTATCTTTGACTTGCTGATGTTATCATTGGCTCAGTTCGTTTTCCTACTGTGTAGTATAGATTGACCCTTGCGTATATTGAGTACCCACCCTTGCATATATTGAGTACCCACCCACACGTTTCTAGTGCCTTTAACCCAGGTGCAGAATTATATTCAGTGCTTTGCAACACAACTCCAAACAATTGCAATTGTTGTGCAAGCATTTTGTCCGAATTTTGAAAGGCCGACCAACCGGTATAGTGGTTAAGGTGTTAGCCTCTAGATCGGAAGGTTCCTGGTTCGAATCCGGGTCCGGGCATGGATGTTTGTAAACGTATGGTGTAGAGGCGGCTGGTGCACCTTAAATCTGTCGTGGTCGAAAGTCCTCACGTTGGGTTGGCGTGGAAGTTTGGAGAGTGGGGTGCCAGCTCAGGTGTTGCTTCGTCATCTGACCGTGGTTCAAAGTTACGAGGTATTGTCCTCGGATCTTTCCCTTAAGGGACTGATCCCGGACCGTCGTCAATAGCCCGTTGTGTTGCTCTAGTACGACGTTAACTAAAAATTACCATTACCATTACCGAATTTTGAAAACTGCAGTCAAACGAAAAACAGACGTAAAACACAATTATCGGCTAAATATATATTACATACTTATAAAAAAACACACACACATCAAAATTAATTAACTTACTTTGTTTAAAGCCAAGGCATACTTCAGAATTTGCAATTCTGTCGATAAATTTTGAAGTTAAATATTTTGCCATTGATATAAAAGATGTGTTATTTATAAAGTGTTTGGGGTAATTTGGGCGATGTAGGGAGGTTATTCCGTAGCTAGAGAAGAAAAAGATGTGTGTCAAGATGCGCGCATTGCATTGCAGAACATCGTAACTGATGATTAAAAAAAACGTTCAAAATTTTGATAAAATTAAAGAAAAATTGTTCTGCAAAGACTTTGTTCTGCGACGTACATCGCAGTTTTATGCATTTTCTGCTCCCGGGCTCATGATATTGTAACTTTAACCTACTGATGTTAACCCTGGCTCAGTGCGTTTACCCAGTGAAACCCAAGAAACTTGTGGTTCGTAGACGATGCAGGCTCAATCTATTCTACTCACCTTGGATGCATTTCTTGAGTCAGTAAAACTTCCCTTGTGTGTATGTCCATTTACTTGACGTTGTCGGTTATGTCGGATCAAATATGGCACCCGCACGATAGAAATTAACTCAGCCAACCTGATGTTATCAGGTAATACTTGGGAATCAGTGACTTCAGACAATAGACCCATAGAAGAAAGATTTTGAATGTCAGCGTATTATATTCTTCCCTTGTTTAAAGAGAAATTGCATTAAAATCTTTCACATAATTGTTTACATAGTGTATCAGCATCGTATATTTTTAATGTTACTTTTTATTAATTTTGTTAAAATTTATAAAATTATGTTGAAAAATTTATGAAAAGTAGCTGATTTAACACATTGTTTGCTTTGTGAAATCAACGATATACAACACATGTTAGCATTATACTTTTAAGTTTTAAACGTCTCTCCTATATTTTTGTGGCCGACCAACCGGTATAGTGGTTAAGGTGTTAGCCTCTAGATCGGAAGGTTCCTGGTTCGAACCCGGGTCCGGGCATGGATGTTTGTAAGCGTATGGTGTAGAGGCGGCTGGTGCACCTTAAATCTGTCGTGGCCGAAAGTCCTCACGTTGGGTTGGCGTGGAAGTTTGGAGAGTGGGGTGCCAGCTCAGGTGTTGCTTCGACCGTGGTTCAAAATTACGAGGTGTTGTCCTCGGATCTTTCCCTTAAGGGACTGATCCCGGACCGTCGTCAATAGCCCGTTGGGTTGCTCTAGTACGACGTTAACTAAAAATTACCATTACTTATATTTTTGTGAAAAAAGATAGTATCTTTACAGTTTAATGAAATGTATACCAATCTGGACTCATTTTCAAAGAATTTCAGTTTCCGAAACTAATTATTTTTATCAGATAACTCGCATAGTATGTTCAAACAATATTTTTTTAAACTTTATTTATTCTTCTAGGGTAGTGATTGCGAACCTTTTGAGCTCGATGTGTCCAAAAACCGGTATAAGCCTAGCTTAACTGGAATGACGTGTCACATCTACAAATATCCATAATTTTGTGATAAGACCTAGTAAAAAAATTATATTTTTAATACATTTATTTATAAAAAAGCAAAGACACAAATAATTTTTTAAATTACTGACTTTTTGGTTTCTGAATTGCATTTGCTAAATCTTCAATTGAAGGTTGGTATTTCGTGCACTTCAAGCCCATGCAAGCGCTACTAACATCATCTTTCAGTCGGTTTCTTTTATTGGTTTTAATATTTTTTTAACGCCGAGATGGTAATGGTAATTTTAGTTAACGTCGTACTAGAGCAACATAACGGGCTATTGACGACGGTCCGGGATCAATTCCTTAAGGGAAAGACCCGAGGACAACACCTCGTAATTTTGAACCACGGTCAGATGACGAAGCAACATCTGAGAGCTGGCACTCCGATCTCCAAACTTCCACACCAACCCAACGTGAGGACTTTCGGCCACGATAGATTTAAGGTGCACCAGCAGCCTCTACACCATACTTTTACAATCATCCATGCCCGGACCCGGATTCTAACCAGAGACCTGCATATCTAGAGGCTAACACCTTGACCACTATACCGGTTGATTGACTAAAAGTGTCCGGAATTCGGTTCCAAGCACTCCAAATTTCTTGTTCGTAGTAGCACTCTTCATTCTTTAAACCGATTTCTTTCCAGATTCTCAAGTTTGTACCTCAAGTCGACAGACAGACACTTGGGACCTGACGCTGTCTTGAAATTCTGCAAGTTGCATCCATTAGAAACTATTTAACTCCAAGACACTGTAGACTACTAAATCCGGATATTCAATTCTCTAATTGTATGTTACAGGCTTGTAAATTGATTAAATCTTTCGCCGAATTGATCTAGTAACGAATTCATAATATGCTGGTACTTTATATACATGTGCTCCATTTCATTTTGTACAGTTGTTGGCCTCAAAATTCGTTTTTTACTCGTGAAGATGACTTAAAAGGTTTAGTCTCTAAATTTCGTTAAACATTGTACCGTCCGTAAGCGATGCGTGTCACCTAAAATGTCTTGGCGTGTCACCTTTGGCAAACGTGTCATAGGTTCGTAATCACTGTTCTAGGAGTAGACTTCATGTGTTGAAGGACTATTATTAGGACAATTGAAAGGAAAAGCCACAGAATGAAAAAATAATTAAACCAAATTCTTAAGAGGATGTTGTTGTCGTGTCTATGCATACAGTACTAGTGCAAAAGTTTAGAGTCCTCCAAAAGCCTTGGTGACAAGATCTGCAAGTTCCGGAGCTCGATGGCTATGGAGGATTTCGATTGGGGGTGCTCCAAGTTGAAAGAGGGAACCAATAATGGCCTGGCAGTCGAAAACATGATCTGGAGTTAGTTGCGATTGGGGACAGTACCTGCAGATGGGATAGGATTTTATATTAGTTCTTAAGAGGATCAAAAGTATATTTGATTTATTGAATGAGTGGTGCATAATACATAAAAGTTTAAGATCACATTACCTCTTGAATAGTGAATAAGCTATTATAAGTTTGTAACTCTTTAAAATTTAAAAATTGCTATCCTGACAAAATAGAAAAGGGCTTGTCTAAGTCCATTCAATTAAACTCTAATTTAGTATATGATTTAATCTGATATGCTGATGAATGGAGGTGGTAATGAATGAGTTCTACCACTCGAGCAAACTGCAGGTTATGTAAGATTTTCGCTCCCCTTGACTCGCACTGTTGCTCCAGTGCTATGTATAAACACAACCTACTCTAACCCTCTCTTTATTCTTAACCCTCTTTCTAATTTCAGATCCTAATGCAATTTGAAGGCATTTTCAACACTCGATGGTGTATGTGGTGACATCATGTGGCGCACTGAGGCAACAACCAGCAAACTCTTCGCGTTACGATTTCTCTTGGCTCGAGTGGCATCAGAAAAAGTTTAGAACAAAATAAAAGAATAGTAAAACTAGTTTTTTAATCTTTTTAGCTTTGAAGTTTACCTATTGTCTTACGCATATATTTTTCGTTAATAAAAGTATTTTAAGAAGTTTGCTCTTTATAATTTATCCGACTTTATTCAACGAACTTCAGTGTAGTTTGTTTAGGATTTCAAGGCGTAAGGGCTAGGTTTAGACAACCACAAAACGAGGAGGATAGGTAGATATTTAATTTTTGTCGCACTGGGGCAACACAACGCCTATTGGCGACTGTCCAGGATCAAACCGGAAGGGAACGTTCAGACGAGAACACATCGTGATTTTGAACCACGGTCAGATGACGAGATCGCACATGAGCTGACAACACCCCACTCTCAAATCTTCCGTACCACGCCAACGTGAGGACCTTTGAGGCCACGACAAATTGAACTAGCACCACCAGGCCCCTTTTAGCCACGACAGTCTTTGGTTGGATTCGAACTCGCAACCCTCAGTTTGCTAATCCGTTCAGCCGCGTTTACACCGGAGTTGCAAACGCGTCCCTGCAAAGATCGAGGATATTACGAATAACGGCAGTAATATATATTTTATCGTCAAGATCTCGTGACGGGGTGGCGAGTTTGCAACTCAACTTTTGTTTTCCATCAGGAGTCGGTAAAGAACAAAGAACTGATACTTCTGTGAGGAACATTTCTACGCGACCAAATTTGGGATTAAAAGGCTCCCTTATTTCGTCCCCTATCGGTATTGCAGCAATCATCGCTCCCCTCTGCACTTCGGCTCCCCGTGGTCGCTCAAGCCGTCTTTTGTTTGCTCTCTGTGACATTTTCTTCTCATCGCTTGTCTTGATCACTTCTTCCGACAAACTCTGAGTGACCTATTCAATTAAATGGGGTGGACGAGAGAGCTGGTAATAACATTAATATAACTATTAAAAGGACATTAATATAACTATTTAAAGAGAAGTCTGTCCCCCTGGTATTGCCGATAAAAGTCGACAAAGCATTTACACCGGAGTGTGCCTAAAAGGGGTCAGCAAAAGGGATCGTAAAACGTTTTCGTCACAAGAAGGGGAAGAAAAATATCTGTAACTCCCCAGTGTAAACTCGGCTGTACTTTTCCTACAGCATTACCGCGGCCAGAAACGAGGAAGGAAAATTTAAAATCAAAATGATAGTAGAGGGTAAAACAGAAGGACAGGTCACGAGGTCGCGATACCCTTACACATAAAAATGTGCCCCTGAGTTCCTTCCTCATGGCATTCCATATAGTTAGACACAAAATGACCGAATGATGTGCAATTGTTGAGGTGGAAATCTGTAAAATATCTGTAACTCCCCAGTGTAAACTCGGCTGTACTTTTCCTACCGGATTACCGCGGCCAGAAACGAGGAAGGAAAATTTAAAATCAAAATGATAGTAGAGGGTAAAACAGAAGGACAGGTCACGGAGGTCGCGATACCCTTACACATAAAAATGTGCCCCTGAGTTCCTTCCTCATGGCATTCCATATAGTTAGACACAAAATGACCGAATGATGTGCAATTGTTGAGGTGGAAATCTGTAAAATATCTGTAACTCCCCAGTGTTAACTCGGCTGTACTTTTCCTACCGGATTACCGCGGCCAGAAACGAGGAAGGAAAATTTAAAATCAAAATGATAGTAGAGGGTAAAACAGAAGGACAGGTCACGAGGTCGCGATACCCTTACACATAAAAATGTGCCCCTGAGTTCCTTCCTCATGGCATTCCATATAGTTAGACACAAAATGACCGAATGATGTGCAATTGTTGAGGTGGAAATTTGTAAAATATCTGTAACTCCCCAGTGTAAACTCGGCTGTACTTTTCCTACAGCATTACCGCGGCCAGAAACGAGGAAGGAAAATTTAAAATCAAAATGATAGTAGAGGGTAAAACAGAAGGACAGGTCACGAGGTCGCGATACCCTTACACATAAAAATGTGCCCCTGAGTTCCTTCCTCGTGGCATTCCATATAGTTAGACACAAAATGACCGAATGATGTGCAATTGTTGAGGTGGAAATCTGTAAAATATCTGTAACTCCCCAGTGTAAACTCGGCTGTACTTTTCCTACCGGATTACCGCGGCCAGAAACGAGGAAGGAAAATTTAAAATCAAAATGATAGTAGAGGGTAAAACAGAAGGACAGGTCACGGAGGTCGCGATACCCTTACACATAAAAATGTGCCCTTGAGTTCCTTCCTCATGGCATTCCATATAGTTAGACACAAAATGACCGAATGATGTGCAATTGTTGAGGTGGAAATCTGTAAAATATCTGTAACTCCCCAGTGTAAACTCGGCTGTACTTTTCCTACCGGATTACCGCGGCCAGAAACGAGGAAGGAAAATTTAAAATCAAAATGATAGTAGAGGGTAAAACAGAAGGACAGGTCACGAGGTCGCGATACCCTTACACATAAAAATGTGCCCCTGAGTTCCTTCCTCGTGGCATTCCATATAGTTAGACACAAAATGACCGAATGATGTGCAATTGTTGAGGTGGAAATCATCCAGGTTCGTATGAAATTCGGTGCGCCTCTTAAATAGCATAATTCTATTATATTTGTGTATGCATCCATCACCCATCCCTCTCTAATTAACACTCGTGCAACAGAACGCGACAAACCAGACGACCATTCCGTCTTAACCACCTCTGAACAGGAACAGGTTTGACACCTGTTCTATTTGTTTTAAACATCCCCGTTTTGTTTTTATGGCTTTGGGTGTCTTCATATTGCACAGAGCACCTCTGTGGCTGTTCCGGAAACAAGAGTCCAGCCTCGACGAGGGGTGCGTGAGAACGTCTTATGCAAATTCGGTCCTCTTCGTGACATTCTTTCGCGAGAGGTCGGACCATGCAGGACATATGCAAACGAGGTCCATTCTGCTCCGGTGTCCGGTTCCTTGACTTAATTTCTCCTTTGAGGAGGTGATTAGAAACCCTTCTCCCGAGGCGACGTTTTGGTGGAGCGTCTGCGACGCCCAAGTGATTACGGTGTCAACATGGAGGACAATTGAATCCTCCCCATTACCGAGGGCGGGAGGACCCTGCAAATGATGCATTGTGTTTATGGAAAGATCGGTCGGATGCGATGTTCTTCCCGAAGTGTGGTCTCCCGGGATGGACAAATTTTCGATTCTGCACTTTGGGCCGTGTGGTGGATTATAAACGAAGAAACGGCCAAAATATATGATAATTGGTAATTCGTTCATTTTTTTAGATAACGTCGTACTAGAGCAACACAACAACAGACTATTGACTACGGTCCGGGATCAATCCCTTAAAGGAAAGAACCGAGGATAACACTTTGTAATTTTGCACCACGGTCAGATGACGGGGCAACACCTAAACTGTCACCCCGCTCTCAAAACTTTCGCACCAACCCAACGTGAAGACTTTCGGCCACGACAGATTTAAGATGCACCATCCGCCTCTACACCATACGCTTACAAACATCCATGCCCGCACCCGGATTCGAACCAGGAACCTTCCGATCTAGGTAATGGTAATGGTAATTTTTGTTAACGTCGTACTAGAGCAACACAACGGGCTATTGACGATGGTCCGTAATTGGTAATTTTTAGTTAACGTCGTACTAGAGCTACACAACGGGCTATTGACGACGGTCCGGGATCAGTCCCTTAAGGGAAAGATCCGAGGACAACACCTCGTAATTTTGAACCACGGTCAGATGACGAAGCAACACCTGAGCTGGCACCCCACTCTCCAAACTTCCACGCCAACCCAACGTGCCTTCCGATCTAGAGGCTAACACCTTAACCACTATACCGGTTGGTTGGCCTAAAATATATGATAATTGGTAATTCGTTCATTTTTTTAGATAACGTCGTACTAGAGCAACACAACAGGCTATTGACTACGGTCCGGGATCTATCCCTTAAAGGAAAGAACCGAGGATAACACTTCGTAATTTTGAACCACGGTCAGATGACGGGGCGACACCTAAACTGTCACCCCGCTCTCTAAACTTTCGCACCAACCCAACGTGAAGACTTTCGGCCACGACAGATTTAAGATGCACCATCCGCCTCTACACCATACGCTTACAAACATCCATGCACTGACCCGGATTCGAACCAGGAACCTTCCGATCTAGAGGCTAACACCTTATAGCAGGACCGGTTGGAAGGCCCGAAATATTTGTAATTTGATAATTTTTTAATTAACGTAGTACTAGAGCAACGCAACGTGCTATTGACGATGGTCCGGGATCAATCCCTTAAGTTAAAGATTCGAGGACAACACCACGTAGTTTTGAATCACGGTCGGATGACGAGGCAAAACCCGAATTGGCACCCCACTCTCCAAACTTCCACACTAACCCAACGTGTGGACTTTCGGCCACAACAGATTCAAGGTGCACCAGCCGCCTCTACACCATAAGCTTACGTATATCCATGCCCGGACCCGGATTCGAACCATGCACCTTCTGATATAGAGGGTAACACCTTAGCCACCAGACCGGTTGGTCGGGTAATTTGGGTAATTTTTAATTTACGTCGTACTCGAGTAACACAACGAGCTATTGACGACGGTCCGGGATCATCATCTACGTGGGGGCTGGTGTACATTAATTATGTCATGGTTTGCAGAGTCCTGGAGTGGAAATTTGGAGAATGGTGTACCAGCTGAGATGTTGCCTGTGGTTTAAAATTGCAGACTATTGTCTTTGGATAGACCAACCCTATAATCCGTTTTGTTGCTCTAGTGTGACGTAAGATCAGCTACCTACCTAAGCGAGAAAATGTTCATATTTGAAAAAATGCTCGTTACAAAATTTATAAGAAAACAAGGGTTCGTGGTAAACCAGTTGGGAGTAACGGATTAGGAACCAGATGGTTGCTAGTTCGAATCCAACTAAAGACCGTCGTGTTCAAGTGATGCTAGTGCACGTTAAATCCGTCGTGGTCTCGAATGTCCTCACGTTGCCGTGGTGTGGAAGTTTGTAGTGTGGGGTGCCAGATCATGTGTGACATTGCCTTTTGATCGTTGTTCAAAATGATATGGTGCTGTCCTCGGACCTTTCCCGTCGGGTTTGATCCCAGTCCGTCACCAATAGCCAGTTGTCTTGCTCCAGTGAGACGTTAAGATACCATACTATAAGAAAACAAATCAATATTTTCCCACTCAGATAACTCAGCATTCATAGATACAGTGGTTGAACAAATATATGGAAACACATTAAAAAACATGTAACACATGTGGAATGCCTAGTATGGTGTAGGAAAACCGTTGGAATTCAAATCAGCTCAGTCTTCTTGGAATGGATACAGTTTCTGCGTGTGCTTGCTAAGGGAATTTTGTACCATTCTTCCTGCGAAATGGTGGCACGTTCAGATAACGATGAAGTTGGTGGAAAGCGATCACGCACTTTTCTCTCCAATGTAGACCACAAAGATTTAATAATATTGAGGTCTGTTGACTGTGGTGGACAGGGGAGATGTGTTAAATAATCCTCGTGTTCAGAAAACCAGCCCTGGACGATGTGAGCTGTGTGAACAGGGACTTTGTCGTCTTGGAAGACACCATCACCATTGGGGGAAAAGTTTGTACCATGGGAAGGACTTGATCGGCCAAAATGTTCACATAATACTTGGCCTTAATGTGCCCCTGCAGTGTAATCATGCAATTACAGCATCACAAAACAGTGTTCCAACAACGACTGACCTGCACAGCGTATTTACGACGTTGTATAGGTGGCGCCAGTGGGCGAAACCAGCGCCACCTTCACATTTCGCTAGAATAAACATTTACTTGCAAGCATGCATTTCACGACGTGTTTCCATATTTTTGTCCAACCCCTGTAGGTATTTTAATTTACGTCGCTGAACACTCATAGATCAATGTCCTTCTTATAAGATAGGTTTCATATAAGACATTAAAAGATGCTCATAACCATACGTTTAAATAGGGAATGCACTTCTCAGAGAGCGACTGGATTTTAAGTTTATATCGTCATCATAGAAATAAAGTTTTAGTGTCCCCTAAAAATATGTCAGATAACAAGTTTCAACTCCACGACGACTATTTGTCTGTTTTTAAACAGACAATCAGCCCAAACATCCTGTTCAAACGGCATAAACTAAGCAAAGGTCAAAGCAGTCTTCCTTTCACACAAGCGCAAGGTTCTACACCCATTTATCAAGCAAATAATCCCAAGCCAGTCTCAAAATATATTTAAACAAAAAATTTCAGACGTAGAAATTGAACGATTAAAATTGTCGAGAAGATAACATCTCAAAATATAACTGCACAAACTATTAGCCATTCGCGCGATCGACCCACCATGAATTTGAATTCCGATCACCTCAAAACATAGAGCGATTAAAGAAAGAGCAACGAGAGCCATTATTATGCAGATTCCGTCAGCTGTAACATCCTCCGAGCAAGGGGGAGGACAGGCGGTAGGATGCCTCTCTTCAGGACTGAAGCGTTCCCATTCATACCGCAGACCATTACCAGAAACAAATATTGAATCGGGAGGCCGAGGAATGCTAATGGTGTTGTTTGAAATCCAAACAGCCTGCCTATTCACATGGCAATGAACTACCCCAAATCTTTTTGGTATCGCCTCCCTTAGACGGGGAGAGAGGACGAGATATCGCGACTCGGTAGCTGCATACATTAGCACGCGATGACCATAAATAATTATTAATAACTAGTATGAAACCGGATCCCTTACTTTGCATAGTGTCGCGTTGGAGTTTAGTTAGTTCGCTTCGTGGATTGTTTCCCGAAAGCTTTCTTGTATTAGAGAAGCGACATCGACAACAAAACATCGATGTTTTGAAATATCGATGTTCAATATTAAAACATCAATGTTGATAATACATCGCCCTTTAAAGAATACTTGAATCCCTGAATAGAATAGAAGGTGGAAACAGATGTAAGCAATCAAGAAAGTGTATTGCATATGATATGTACCTGTGTATGTTGGTTTATTTAAATTTACAAGAGCTCAATTGAACTAAAAATCACTATTGTAGTTGTAAAAGCGCTGATGAAATTTTTTTATGCTGTCGAATATCTATAAATTGTTAATAATAACATTTTTCTTACACTTGCGTATGAGTTGTAGTCATTTTTTTTTATTGACCTAAAAAGCTGCATCTATACCAACGCTCTCATATTTTCAGATTCTCAGTTTGGTTGTTTTTACCCATTTAAGGGGTGTACAAGCATATATGCTCAAAAACCTGCAGTTTTCCCCAGGTGACATCTAACCAGTTTTAATCTTTTGGGCCAATAGAATGTTTCTTAGGATTCTTTCAAACAGTAGATATGGTTATTGGGTCATTAAATGTGATGTTGCGCAAAATAAATGCTACACAACACGGAAATCATGTGACCACTAAGGGTTAAAGACTTGAATTTCATTAAACTAAAATATATCTTTAAAGCTCTTCCGTTTTAACAGCATAACACTATAACCTAATAGCACTATCACTAGTTTAATGCAGAACATCTTTACCAAGAAAATTCTTTTATTAATTAGATTTTATCAATTTGACCTAACCTAAATGTATATACAATAGACATAGATCAGAAACTTGTATTCAATTAATTAATTTTCACAGTTACGACTTTTTCTGAAATTTTTATATATACAGCAGAGTTGGTGAATGTCAATAATCTATACAAATCTACATCAAAATCGGTACACTTGTTCTTTAGCACCATGAGGGAGACGTAGGTTACATATGAACCCCTGTTCGATTTGCCTTGTGTCTGCAGGGTTAAAATTAATTGTAAATACTCATATGAATAACATTGAGTATTATTATGATCACTATTTTATCAATTCTCACCGAATTTGATAGATTTATGCTTTAGAGCACGTGGGCAATATATTAGCAGCCGGTTGAATAAATTTGGAGGCAAACATCTAACCCACCTCCCCGTGTTCGAAGAATGTTTCAGTCATCTGAACCATGTCAAGGCTTGTAGGTTCACGTAAATCGATTATAAAGGTCAATGAAATAATACATATACATATGTGAAAATTTCACTCAAAGCAATGCAAGCTCAAGCACGAGGCAGGCTCTAAATGATACTACGAATAAATAGGGATAAGGGGTTCTGTCCGTCTCCCGCATCAAATCCACCGATAAAGGTCCATGTCAGGTTAACAGATGGGCAGATACATCAAGTCTTATGAAAACGTGAAAGTAAGCTTGCCAACATGAGGCTTTCGGTTTAACACTTCTGTGAAAAACGATTCTCGTAACAAACTGGTCGAGACATCTGCCATATTTTCCTCGGAGTCTTCGCTATGACGGTGGTGATTTCAATTACTTGGAGCAGAGGGGCTGCACCTACAACTGAGGCGTTAAGCGCCAGAACGGACCATCCCACAATTTTTTATTTTACTAGGTCAAGGCTGTTTCTACCTGTTAAAACCATTCACGCCAGAACGGATCAAATGTGGTTTATCTAATATAAACCACATTTGGCCCGTTCTGGCGTGAATGGTTTTAACAAAACGGGATAGAAATTGCCTTCTAGTAAAATAAAAAATTGTGGGATGGTCCGTTCTGGCGCTCAACGCCTCAACTAAGAAGGTTCTACAGAGGGGCTAAATCAAATCGAAATCCCCATAGAAATAACACTGATAATTAATACGACCACATAAGTTTGACCAATCTACACCATATTTGGTACACATGCTTTAAAACTTTGCGCGAAACATAGCCTATACATTGACCCCATTCGATTCTTCCTGGGTGTTCAGAGTAGTCTAAAATCAATTTGAAATGGAAATAGGAATAACACGAATATTACGATCAATTACAACAAATTCGACCAGAGCAATCCTAGGTAATTGTGCTATTAACTCATAAAAAGCTTTTTGCACGACTGGTAGTCTTTTCTAGCTCTAGAAAATTTATGATAACCTCATGTTGGGATAGATAATACAGATATCCCAGCCAATATTTTTTATTAATGCGACGAGTTCTTGACGTCTTATTCCCCAGCCCAATTACTAAGTGCCAAGCGCTTATCCTAATTGTAAAGCGAATTAGGCACCCAAGCAGCTATCCGCAATTATGCCATAAATCATCCCAACTCTTAAGAGTCTATTTGTTGTTTGGGTGCACTTTTCGCTACCTTTGGGCACTTCGGAAATTTCGGTACCCAAACACCGCTAGAGATGGCAGATAAAAGTGTTGGGTTATCTTAAATGCTGGAGCATACTTGAGCATATCCCCTTTGATATGGATGTCCCTAAGTGGTGGTTTTGAGGAAAGAAATATTGCGACGAGAACACTGTAATTCAGTCAAATTTCATATTACATAGATAGATGTATCCTTTGTTACATTGAGGGAAATAGTCTGTAATTGAGTCATTAAGTCGCTTTTTTTCTTCCGTAATCGTTGTTCACATGCGTCTTTAGGTATCGCTTAGCGCTGCTGGGAGAATTTCGATCTTTTTGGGGTTCTCGAAGACTGATAGCCTGAAGCACAAATAGTTACACTATATAAAACGATGGGGTCAGGGACCCCTTTCCGGTTTAGGTATTCATAAAATGTAAATTTGGTTTATACATCACGCAGCCAAAGTGTTTATAATACTTAAACAGTTTGGACAATAGGATGAGAAAAACTTTGTGGTTTCTTTCACCGATGTAATACATTGCTGGATAATAGGAATGTTCACTTATCGCAAAAAGCTGTATAAGTCACCTCTCTATGATCATTACGAAATGCCAGACGTTGGGCTGGTTCAATCTCATCCTATCATTATTAGAGCAAGCCATTCTACTGGTAAATAAAACTGGTCGTACTTTTTCTTCATTACTAAAACACACAAATATTGAACGATTGATTGGACTTATTTTCATAAAACATTAATCTAAACTGATCTATTATTTGGATTCGATAGAATTGCTATTACTTATAAAATTGCTATAACGCATGTTGTCATTACAAAATAACAAAAGGTTGGGGAATCCAATCTCATCTTACCACTGTCAGAACAATCAATTCGACCACGGAATGTCAAAACAAACTGGCATTTATTCTTGTATTCTTTGTAACAAAAACACACAAATATTGAACGATCGATTTGACTTATTTTTATAAAACACTAGCGGAATCACCCGACGTTGATCGGTTTGAATTGGTAAAATGCTGATTGAAAAGCGATTAGACTAATCAATTTTCTTTCGTAGAGAAAATGCAAACATCATTATAGTGTAAGGAAAATAACTGTATAACATCGTTTTAACATTTTCATAGCTTCTACAATTTACTTCGGACGCCAATATGTATACGATATCTTAAATAATAAGGCATCAAAGTAATATGGCATCCATATAATCCCTTTTATATTCGTCGCATACCTGCTGTAAGACAAACTACAATGTTTATCCCTATCCTTTTTTTTACTATAACGTAACCTATCTTGATTTAAAACAATTTTATTCTAACATTAAGGGTCATTTGAAAATATAAACAGTACACATCTTACTTAAAAATATATTCTTGTGTATTTTATGAAACCGAATCCTACAAATCGTTACGTATTAAACCAGACTTAAATAAAGTTGGTCGAACTATATATCTACGGCCCACAGAAATTACCAGTGTAGTGATATTTTGCAGAAAACAATAATAGTTCATTAAAATTTAATCTTAAATAACACCCTGCAATATGTTAAATACTGGAACGCATAAATAAAAACAAAAATCTAATTCAGATCATTAAAAAAAATTTAGAATTCTGAAAAACGTAAGATGAGCAAGCGTGTCGAATTTCGACTTCGTGAGTATATTCTGATAAAGAACAATTCGGGGGAGAGAAAAAGACATTTGAAAGTCAAAGAAAATAATGATTTATTTACAAATAAAACGCAAATTTATTAAACTTCGAAATACTCAAATATTACCGCGTTTTTTCGCTGTCTCAACTCAAATACACAAACACGGAGATGGCATTTGTGTCTTTACAAATCTACATCATTTTACAAATCCACTCAATATTCCATGCCAGTTCCTTTTTGTGGGGTTATTGGTTTGCTAATCAAAAAAAATGGGAGTTCGTAGCCTTTTGGATAATAGCCATCATGGATATCCATTTGGTTTGCTGAATTTGTAGCCTATTAAATAGCAGTCATAACGGAGTTGCCTGTGGTGTTGGTTTGCTTCGCAAACCGAATAGGCGTTGTCCGTGACAGTTCTTTTCGTGGGAGTCACATTGCCCATGGTTTTGGTTTGTTCCCTTGACAGCTCTTTTCGTCACATTACCCGTGGTGTTGGTTTGCGAAGCAAACCAAAATATATAAATATTTAATTGAAAAACGATTTATTAAAAGAAAATCAAACGTATAAGGTATCCATCTGGTGTTAAATTTTCCGCAGATTTTAAATCCGTTGAAATTTTCTATCTATCTTTAACATTCCCGATTTAATAAATGTTTTTGATTATTTTTTATTTTTTTATTTCTTTTGCTGAAATCGTAAGAGGGCAAGAAATGTAATCTGTTTATTGTTTCAACGCGAAAATTAACGTGACGTCACAATCTCTTACGCAAATTTAATAGATTTTTAATTTAAAAATTTTATGAATTTAAGGAATATTTTATTTTTAGGTATCGATCGAATGTGAAATTTTCCGTAGATTTTGAATCCGTTAAAATTTTTACTCATCATTAACGGCCTAGGAGATAGAAAAAGGAACTCAATAACTATAGTTAAAAGTTTTTGTTTTTATCGTCTGCTTGAAAATCATTCCTCCGCGCAAAATGAAAACGGAAACGAAAAAAATAAGTTTAGAATCCGTGATCTCCTCTGCTGTTGCATTAAAAAATAATTCCTTTTAAAATGTTCCAGATTGAGTTTCAAAATTCGCCGCGACCCAAAAATTGCAATCATATTCGACCCGACTTCCTCCGATGTTTTTAAAGTCGGCTAATTTATCTCCCAGCCATATGTATATGTTCTGGACATTTTTAGCTTCCAACTTGCAATAATTTTGATTTTGTATATCAATTTTAAGCTTGAAAAGTTGGGCAAATTTTTTGTTTTTAGACTAACTAAATCTCCAGTACCTGTCTAGACCTGATTGTTCAATCATTCTGAAGAAAAGCTTGTTTTGGAGGAAAATGAACGAACTTTTTAATGCGTATCCTTATAACCTTTCAAGTGACTTTTTCAATTTCAAAGTAATTCAATTTGTTCTTTGACCTCTCTCTACAATTAAAAAAAAACGCATTTTTAAAAAATATATGTTAAAGGTAGACTATTTATCTTTGCTTTCTGAAAGTTTCATAGTGGGACATGCATGGTTCATCAAAATAGTCGAAGTAAATAGAAATATGTTGAAATTAGAGATCCAAGCCTTGAACTTCAAAACCTTCAGAGTAACCTTTCTGATGTTATATTACACATAATACTATGAGTAACCTTAAAATCAGAAAGATCACTCATATCATGTGATAGATTATCATAGATCAAAAGTTATACTTTTTTCTATGATAGAAAAAGAAATGATGACGAGAGAAAGTTTTGCACCAATCACAAGGTATATCTTCCATCAAGATCAGTTCAGTTTTTAACATGACGAAATACCTCGTCGAGGAGGTTTAAATCGGTGATCATATAAAAACATGTATGAAAACATACTGACCTTAACGTCAGCTTGAGTTGGGTTAGTTTTCAAACGTGTAGGTAGTAATCAAACACGCAACACCACGAGCTATTGGGGACTGTCCATGATCAATCCCTAAAGGAAAGATCCAAAGACCACGCCTCGTAATTTTAAACCATTGTCAGATGACGAGGTCAACATCTGAGCTGGCACCCCTCTCTTAAAACTTCCACACCCCGCCTACTCGAGGACATTTGAGGCCACGGCAGATTGAGATCCGACCCACGGTCTTTGGATGGACCGAGTTTCGAACTCGCAATCCTCCTGTTGCTGCTCTTTTAACTGGGCTACCGTGTCCTCTTGAAACGGGCGTGAGCCTTTCTCGTTTATTTTCTTTTTTCGATTCGAAAATAAATGTTTACCCGGTATGTGCCTTGCATAAAAGCACTTCCCTCCTGCTACAGTCCTACCACAATTGCGCAAGCTTAATCACTGCTCTTGTTCCGAGGTGCGCATATTCGTACGTCGTGTGCGATTCGAGAAAAACGAACAATATTCTAAATCATTAACCATTCCCACCCGATGGTTGGTTCCTAGTGAAAACTCTCTCGACGATTCCATTAATCCTGAAGGGAGAAGAAAAAAGAGAGAAAATTTGCATAATCACGAAAGGGCGAAGTAGGCCACACATCCCAATGGGAATATTTTATCACCCATTTCTCGCACGTTCTGCGGCCCGCGCAAGAAAAATTGCATCGGTTGGAGAAAACTGCTCGGCCTCCACCCCCGATGTGATCTCGGAGTTTGTGAAATGCAATGACCTCTGGCCATTCCCACGATTCGAAGCAAGGGAGGGATGGGGTGTGGCTGACTTCCTTCCAGATCGCATATCAGGATTCCGATGATTGTCTCAGAGCACAACCGAAGTCGATAACTGTATCGAACACACCACAGGATCCAAAAAACGGTAGTTGAATGAACATCGCACTTGTGTAACACAACGGGCTATTGGAGATCAATTGGAGATCCCCCGCTAGATCCACTGACAATAGCTCGTAATTTTGAACCACAGATAATGAGTTAAAATCTGAGCTGGCGCCCACTCTTCAAACCTCCACACGAAGCTAACATGAGGACATTTATTTGAGACCACGACAGATTTGACGTGGAGAGGTCAACACCGGTACCCTACTCTCCAAACTTCCACACCGCGCGAACGTGAAGACATTTGACACATTTAGGCCTCGACAGACAAACGTGCACCAGCCCCCGTGTATTCGACGGTCTTTGGTTAGACTGAGTTTCGAACTCACAACCCTCCGGTTGCTAGTCCACATCTTTTCCAGCCAACCTACCGAGGACTGAACAAAGTGATGAGTGAGACGGTCTTTTGTTTGGGGCACTAAAATGTGTTGTAGTCGAAGTGGCTTTATCTAGCAATTACATTTTCATTTACAAGCAGAAGAATCCATCTGGAATATTCCATCTAGAGCATTCTGTGTAGAACATTCTATGTAAAACATTTTATGTAGAACATTCTATGTAGAACATTCTATGTAAAACATTTTATGTAGAACATTCTATGTAGAACATTCTATGTAAAATATTTCACCCAGAACATTCTATGTAAAACATTCCACCCAGAACATTCATCCTAGAACATTCGAAATGGAATATTCCATCTAAAACAGGGATGTCCAAACTTTTAGCTTCCCTGCGCCACATTGGAAAAAGACAAGTTGTTTCGGGACACACATAAAAAACACTAACTCTAACGACATCTAATGAGCAAAAAAGCAGAACATATAGCTAACATATTTAAGTAATTTAAACTTCATTAATTTGAGATTTTTTATTATTATAAAGATAACGACAAAGTATTAACATGAAATTAGTGAGATGTTTGACATTGTTTTTGAGGCATTGATGCTTCGGCGTTGAGTTCAATGGAAGTAATTGCAATTCTCATTAAAGTTCTCAAGGTGCCTATCAGATATTTTGGTTCTATACTCTGTTTCACCTTAACTTGTCAGCATTGGGAAAGGCAGAAATGATGTTCATCCGCATGAAAAATAGTTCCAACTTGATTTGGAATTTAAAATAAAGAAAATGCATATGAACGTGTAAAAATTGTCCTACAATGAAGGAGTGATTTTTGAACCTTTATAATCGGTTATTTATTTGTAAAAAGCATTTATTTTTTTGACCGAAGCGAATGAATATATCCGAAACGGAATTCTAGTTCGGTTGAAACCGGTTTCCATGGTAACATTTCTGGCGAGCTAAATACGCTTTCCCGCCAAGTCTGCGCCATTTCGCTCTGCGTCTTTGCTAGCGTGTGTATTTACGTTCATATCTCTCTTGTGCTATTTTATTAGAGTGTGTTTGATACTCTGAACATGGCTGAAAAAGGAACGTCACCATCCAAGCTGTATACGCCATCAAAGCAAGGAAAATCAATTGGTAGTGGAACTCGCAGGAACATATTGAATGTTTATTCTAGACTTCGAGAAGAAAACCATAGTGATTCCATTAACCAAATCGTCGGAAAGGTGTCTCAACTAACTGGTGTTTCCAAAAGAACTGTTTTTCGTTTGAAAAAAGAAAAGAAGACGTCAAGTCCTTTGAGTACTCCAGGAAAAAAAACGACCTTATGCCGTTGGAAAAAGAACAAGAATGCATTCTTGCGACATAATTTTATGGCGAAGAAATTATTTACGAAAAATTAGAGAACTGAAGAATGAAAATGCCTCAATCTATTATTTGGATGAAACATGGGTGAATGAAGGACACTCACAAAGTCGAGTATAGCAAGACAAAAACATCAAAAGCACCAATGAAGCTTCCTCTTCAAGTTTGATAACAGGCTTGGCTGCGCCAAAAGGAAAAGGAAGAAGACTCATCATTACCCATATCGGAAGTGATGAAGGATTTGTACCTGATGCGGCTGACATTTTTGTAGGAAAAAAATCCGGTGTCTACCACGAAGAAATGGATGGTGACCATTTTGAGAAGTGGTTTGAAGATATCATGCCTAAATTGAAACGAAACAGCTTTGTAGTGATGGACAATGCTCCCTATCACTCGGTGAAGAAAGAAAAAATTCCGACGACTTCTTGGAAAAAAAGTACAATTCAAGAATGGCTATTGTTGAAAAACATTACGTGGAACCAGGACATGATCAAGATTGAACTGTTGAAAAAAGTTAGCGAAATCAAACATATGTTTGATAAATACAGAGTTGAAGAAATAGTCGAAGAATTTGGACATAAGGTTTTCAGACTTCCCCCGTATCACTGTGAGCTTAATCCCATTGAAATGATATGGAGTCAAGTAAAAGGACATGTTGCCAGGGAAAACAAGACTTTTAAACTGAACGATGTGAAGGATTTAGTCATCCAAGGGATTGAAAACGTCTCTGTACAAAATTGGAAAAACTGCATAAACCATGTTACTGAAAAAGAGAAAGACATGTGGGAAGTAGATGGACTTGTGGATGATATTTGGGAAAGTAAGAACTTGGTAATTTCTTTTAATAGTGAGTCTGATAGCGATTCGGAAATTTTAAGTGAGGATGATGTGTAAATGCATGTGATGAATAAGTATATTATAATGTAAATAGATTTGTTATGATATTTGTTATGTTTTACATATATTGATGAATGCATGTGATGAATAAGTAAAACGTAAATATAGTTTTCTCATTGTAACTAATATTCATGAAAGAGATTGGTTTCTTCTGTACACTTTCTTGTAAACTATTTTAAATTATTCATAAAATTAATAATTTACTACTAATCAACCCGACACCGTTCCGCCAGTTTCAGAATATTTTCACACATAAAGGTTTATTTTTTTTAACTCTAATTTTTAAAATGGTCTCATTTTTTTATTATTATATGTGTATTCACTATATTTGTATTTTTTATATTCTATTTATTTATTGTGAATGTATTTTATATCCTCTATGTTATATGTATTTCTATTTGTTATTTATTTTCTTTAATGTCAGAATAAATTTGATTTAATTTGGAGACTATATTTTGCTGTTAAGAAAAACACATATTTTAGCAGACAACGCACTCTCCCCTACCTTGTCCAACCAAATGTAAGACCAAAGGAGTAATTAAATAGGAGTAATTTCCTTTACTAAAATTATTAAAATTGAAAAAAGAAGTATTAATCAAGGTGTTTAGCTTTCAGGTAAGTAAATTTAAAAAATGAATTTTATAGTTCATCACATCTTTAAATAGACCTTTTTTTTAAAATAACATTTATTGTAAAAAAATTTTAAATATATATATTTTTTAATAACTAAAAATAATACTCATTTAGAAAAATCAAAACGTATTTATATTAACATAGAGTAGCTTTTTGTTTAATTAACGAATGTAATGCAAGAGCCATTAGAAATTAAATATCTTTGAAACGTATAGAATTTCCAAGTGCATTTTATCTCTCCTTGCCAAAAAGGGCGAATTTCCTCGCTTATAGTTGACTTCTTCTGACATTGTAACCCTAGTTTCTACGACAACGGCTGCGATGCGGTCAACGTAGCCTTTACTCTACTGCCAAGTTAGGGTGAAACAGACTATAGTTTAATTCTTCGTGTGCTTCATTGTTGAAAATAGCTGTCCACAGATGTAGGGGCTTCAAAATAGTGATGTGGTGAATAAGGCATGATTGTGAAGTGAGGGGACTTTTCTCTGGGAAGATATATCTTATAGAAGTTCAGTAAAGAGACATGATAAAAAAAATGTAAGTTGAATGTCATATTGTACATTTTTTTATCCATACCATTTGAAAATTGGCAGGTAATATGCTTATGTCGACTGAAAATGGATTTGCAAATGTACTAAGAGATTGATGATTTTTCCGGAATACTTGAAACATGTTCTCAAATTCCTGTATCAAATCGAAAAGCAAGGCTGTATACTTTTCGTTGTTCACAGGATTGTGTTTAGCCAATGTGTCAAAATGCATAGAATTTTTTGCCTTAATTTGAGATTGCCATAGTTTCAGTTTCATTTCGAACGCTGTTATAGTTTTAAATAAAAACAGACGTCCTTATAGTCAGCATACATAAAAAAAGGAATCTCTGGAATTAGCGTTGATTCAATCCATTGGTTCTTATGAAATTTACAGACTTGATGACAATCTGCATGACGTTATCCATCGTTAAAGATTTTGTACATAAATTTGCTTAGTGTGTGAAATGCAGTGATATTTCATTGTATGTGCCATTTTGGGAGGCAATTGCATCGTCTATTAATTTGAATGATTTATGAATATCTCATTGCTAAAGAACGTGTTAAATTAAAAAATTTATCGCTTATAAAAAATAGGATGTTAAAATTGTATTTGTAGTATTATGAAATTGTAGTTTTAGTTGCAATCTCATAAAATTCGTAAGTTTATGATTTTTTGTTGGACCTCATGCTGCCCGTGGACCACGGGTTAGACAAGCCCGATCTAAAGCATTGCATGTAGAATATTCCAGATGGAATGTTCTAGATTGATCACACAGGAATATGTACAAAATGTATGCGAACGAGTAACGCATTTATACCCCCTGTAAAATACATTTAGCAGTTCATTAGAATACTAGGAGCATCTTGCACATGCTCAAATAAGCATAAAATATAAATCCTCGCAAAAAGTACACTGGAAAGGGAAAAAAAACATCACTTACCAGTTTCAAAAAACATTGAATTTCCCTAATTGCTTTAAATGCAGCCCGAAGAGCCGACAATCTCCTAGAGACAGAGAAATAGTGTAGGTTTTCAGTTATAGGATAACGCAAAGTACTGTTTACAGGACTTGAAAGAACTTTTAATGGGTATGAAAAACATCCGAGGTGGAAGTAACGCCCACTAAGGAACTCTTTTCGCGAATGCGGAATAGGAAAGAATTCGAAAAACATTTAAGTATGGTGTATTTCAAAATCCATCGGTAACTTATATAAATGATTAGAGTGGAAACAACGATTTGATTTTTTTTTCTGACCGAGGCATTTTACTCAGAATTATAGTTTATTTGAGATAATCCATTTGTAATTCCAAGAAATAGAAATTAATTAAAAGTACGAAGTCATCGGTGGAATGGGGGTTATTTTTCTTCCAGATGTTAAAATGCCGCATCGTTTTCTTCGTAAGTTTAACCTGGTTGGTAGGTTTAAGATTTTATACGCAAGGGCCATATTTGGTCACGCTACGCCTAACAACTAGGGACGCAAAAGCAACAACGAGGGAGGAAAAAAGCAAAAAACAGCAGAAGGATAGACGAAGGCAAAACAGAAAGAAGAGAGGATTACTCCGTGGTACCTCGGTAAGGTAAGTAAGGTAAATTTTAATTAACCTCGTACTAGAGCAACACAACGTGCTGTTGACGAAGGTCCGGGATCAATCCCCTGAGGGAAAGATCCGACGGTGGTACCTCGGGGTAATTTATCATAGGACCGAATTCTTTCTAAGCTTATAATGTCATTACTCTTTGTTTCCCAAGTTTTACATCAAAAACAGAAAAAGGACATCGTATACAGAGAGGACAGGTGCACGTTAAAACTCTCATGGTCTCAAATGTCCTCACATTGGCTTGGTGTGGAAGTTTGGAGAGCGGGGTGCCAACTCAGGTGTTGCCTCGTCATATGACCGCGGATCAAAATTACGTGGTATTGTCCTATCTTTCACATCGGGTTTAATCCCGGATCATCGCCAATAGCCCGTTGTGTTTCACCAGTGTGATATTAATTAAAATATCTACCTACCAAAGTATAATGTGAATAGTAGTGGCTCAGTGGGCTGCGCTAGCAAACTAGTAGTTGTAGGTGGCGCAAGTTGGATTCCTCAATAGTTGTATTTATTTTAAACTGTGTCAGTAAAACTTTCACACTGTGGGTACGTCCATTACTTAACTTATTGAACGCTGTCTTATGTCTGGCTCAGCCTGGCCAAACGGCTCTTAAAAACCAACCGAAATATAGCAGAGTTTTCAGGTAATTTACAAACATCAAGTATTATAAGAGGTATTTCTGTGTTGAAACATTAGTGTCAAGTAAATAGTGCTTGACAAAGAATCTACCAGTTGTTTCACGACATATATCCGAAATGTATAAAGGTAGGTATGTATTTGGAGTAACGTCGCACTAGAGTAACACAACGGGCTATTGGAGACGTTTCGGGATTGTTGTATATTTCCTTTGAGTGTTTGTATTAACGAGTCGTAATCACTGGTGTTCTTTACTTCTTTTAGATGGATGAGTTCCTGTGTTTATACTACTGTTTCTTGCATACATATTATTATCAGTTCATTTGGATGGTGCAGTCCATTTTATAAACACAGTGTGTTAGTTGCCTTTGAGTCTCTACTCTGTTCATATCGTCTATATATTTATCTGTTGCGATGTCTCTTTATCATTATTAAATGTTTTGGGATATGAACATTTACAAATACTTTTTAAAACTTCAATATATGACTATTACATTATAGAATTTGAGGGAACTGAGACGTTCTCGACAACGCAAAACATGAAAATTTGTGGTGTACAAGACCTCCTTATTTTTCAATAAAAAAGAAATCCCTCAACTAAAATACTATATTTATAAAAACTACATGCTTCAATCATTATATTACAGTAAAAGTATATTCATTCTTTGCATTATTTTTTAAAATATGAGGAATCGAATAAGTACTTACAATAAACAGCCTTCTAATACATGGTGATGAATAGGTACGCTTAAAAATTTTTCTACTGCTTTGGAAAATCCTAATGCATGCTTTAATATTGACACAAATGTATATGGATTGAAGTAAACTAATTTTTATTACAGTATGTTAAATGTAAAAATTATAAAAAAAAGTTGAATCGAAAAAATTTGAAATTCTGAAAAAAAGGCTGATTTTTCTCATAAAATTGGTGAATAAAAAAATACTATCAATAAGAAATGAAATAAATTATGTTCATTGGATGAGTTATTACCATAGAAAGGTTCATAAAACATTACACCTCTTTAATAAGAATAGAATTTCGTAATTCGAATTTCGTGAATAGACGATCGTACCTATTCATCACCATGTATTAGAAGGCTGTTTATTGTAAGTACTTATTCGATTCCTCATATTTTAAAAAATAATGCAAAGATTGAATATACTTTTACTGTAATATAATGAATGAAGTATGTAGTTTTTATAAATATAGTATTTTAGTTGAGGGATTTCTTTTTTATTGAAAAATAAGGAGGTCTTGTACACCACAAATTTTCATGTTTTGCGTTGTCGAGAACGTCTCAGTTCCCTTGAATGAATAAATTTAATTTGGGGTTTAATGTTGAATGGTTCAATAAACAGACAAGCTCTGACAAACGTGTTCAAATTTGGGTGATAGAAATCAAGAGATCTTGCAAATCGCAGTGGTTACGATCCTAGTAAATCTATTTGCATTTCCAGCTAGGGTGGTGAATACCAAATCCGTCTGCATGTTGATAGAGAAGTCCAGTATCTATAAAATCTACAATAGGGAATACAGTTTCAAATTAAGATATTGATCTCTTGTTGATGGCGAAATACAAGTTTGGTCAATTAAAGATATTAATGACGATGTTTCACCGCGCGAGGGTTTAAATTTTAAATCTTAACAAGCTAACAGTGTCCATAACTGATACAAGTAAACAGTAAAAGCTACTGATATTCGGACTCTTTATTCCCTTCCAAGCGTATTCTTCAAAGCCTGAATAGAACCAAAGAATTTCATTGGTATCAAAACGACCTTGTACTTGTCTTGATGGATCCCATCAATAAGCAGCTTTCGGGATCAGCACGCGGGGATTTCCCGAAACCTTCGATTGGAAAAGAATTTAAATGGAGCTCATCATACTCCATTCACGACCACGCCCATGACACGAATACTTTAATTGCTTCGAATGCGCTCTTGGACATCCAAAAGGACGTTATACTCTTTCTCGATAGCTTGATGTTCGCTCGGTGCATGGGAAAAATCTACGGCGATGACCTTCTCACTGATACGGTTAAAACGTTTCCTGAATTTTGCATATCTTCTTTTCGCAAAGAATGGCCTAATTAGAATGTACATGTGAAAACCCATTCGGCAGGGTCACACATCAACTGATGACAGAGCACCTGTAGAACTAACCACATGTAGATGATAACTGTCGAATCTGCTGGCCCAATCTTGCTAAAACCAATTTCCGAGAGAATTCCTCAGGGGGAAGAGTAACGGATTAGCAACCGAAGGGCTGCGAGTTATAAACTTGGTTCAACCAAACACGTAAAATCTGTTGTTGTGACCTCACAGGTCCTCACGTTGGCGTGGTGTGGAAGTTTGAGAGTGGGGGCCAACTCAGATGTTATTTTCGTCAACTGACCGTTTGTCAAAAAAGGATATTTCCCATCGGAATTGATACTGGGCCTCCGCCAAGTTGCCTAATCGCCTTGTGTTTGGCTATTGCGACGGCTTTTGCCATTGTCTATTGTCAATTATTTGTTTGTTTTTTGTAGTTTGTCTTTTCTCTGTCTTTTTAGTCTGTAGTTTGTTTTTGTAGTTTGGCTACTGTCAATTAACTACCTACCCAACATTTATACCTTTTAATAAAGTCTGAATTTTAGTCTTAGTTTATTAAATTTACTATAAGAAATCAAAATTAATTTACAAACTTGATTGCTGATTTGCTTGACCAATAGAGGGCATGTGGGGGCTGGTACATGTTAAATCTGTTGTGGCCTCATATGTCTTCACGTTGACGTGGTGTGGAAGTTTGCAAAATGGGGTGCTCGCTCAGGTGCTCCCGTCATGTGATCGTGTTTTAAAATTACAAGGCGTTGTACTTTTATCTTTCTCTTTGGATTCTACTACCGATTGATATTTCTCTCTGAAAACAATTTATCTCTAGGCTCAGAAAAATTAAAATAAATAGAAAATGCGGAGAAATCATGTGGTTTGTCTAACTCGAACAGAATTGAGTTCAAGTAATTATATAATACTAAACTTACTTCAGATATAATAAATTTCATCCGTATACTTTTTGTACAGCGCCATCACCGGCACCAGCTGAAAGCCGTTATTTAAGACTTGTTGAATAAGACTTGATTTATCGAAAAACTGTTTTATTCTCTCATGTCCAAGAAGCAAGGAATAAAAATACAGACGAAATATCTATCGCTTTATCTCTTAACATATACTCATGTTGTCTAAATAAGAAACCTGAGGAATAATAATTCACTAGAAACGAAAAAAAAAGCATTTCGAACAAGAAAATGTAACGGATGACTTGTTTAACACGACTTTCTTTCTATTCTTCTCTCGCGTGCTTTTAAAAGTTCAAATTTAAGTATATTTTACTTTTAATAAGTACTTTTGGAGGCTTCTCTCCTATTCAGGCCATTTTTAACAAAAGGCTCGATTTCGTCATAGCAGATTTAAGGTTATTACAGCTTGGTCATTGAAAGTATTTTTTGCCCCTTGGGTACTACACAGAAGTACTCAGGAAACCTTTGAAAAGTAATTCCCCTTTTAGCATTTTTGCTTTTCTCAAAAGAAGCAGACATTGAAATTGGACATCCTTTTTTCAACTGTTTTCATTTGAAAACAATTAAATTTCTTTCCCGGATATAAACAGCAAGCACGATCAAATCCCTCACATGGAATAATTTTCGAGAACACAAGGAAATCTGGTACCCTGATTTTCTTAATGACGAAACCAGAAGTTATTACGTTGCATAGTTCTTGTGAAAGCTAGTAGAGGACTAAAGAAAGTACATAAAAAAAGAAATAATTTTTTTATATAATACCAGCCTATAGATTGGGTGATCTTTGGAAGCCAGCACTAATTAGCGAGAATTGGAATTTTCTTGGTTTCACCGGGCTCCATGAGAGATTCTGTCACACCCGGAAGCAGAAAGTGCTTGAAACTGCGATGTACATAGCAGAACAAACTAAGTCTTTGTAGAACAATTTGTCCTTCATTTTATCAAAATATTGGCCGATTTTTTTCAATCATAAGTTACCATGTTCTGCAGTGAAAAGCGCGCTCCTTGTCGTTTCTAGCTACGGAACAACCTACCTACACCGCCCAAATTACCACAAACACTTTATAAATAACACATCTTCTATGTCAAAATATTCAACTTCAGAAGGTATCGACAGAATTACAAATTCTGAAAGTATACCTTGGTTTTAAATAAAGAAAGTTAATTAATTCTGATTTTTATTATAAATATACAATACAAATTTAGCCGATAATTGTGTTTTACGTCTGTTTTTGATTTGACTGCCGTTTTCAGAAGTCAAACAAAATGCCTGCAGAACAATTAAATTGCTTGGAGTTGTGTTGCAGAACACTGAATATAGTTCTGCACCTGGACTGTCACATCGAATTTACCGTGCAATATGAGAGGACATGCCACTGCGCGGACCATGATTGCCCAGTCTGCAGAATAATGGATTAGCAGTCGGAGGGTTGCGAGTTTGAAACTCCATGTAGCCAAACATCGTCCTGTACATGGAGCTGATGCAATATTAGCGTAATGTGGAAGCTTGGATAGTTGGGTGCCTGCTTTGGGACTGTTCTGATCACCTGACCGCTGTTCAAATTAACGAGGCGCTATCCTTGTATCTTTCCCTTCGAGATGGATCGCGGACGGTCAAAAATTTCGCCAATAGCCCGTTGTGTTGCACCAGTGTGACGTTAATTAACTACCTAACCATTGTGCTAGCAACCTTCGAGGTGTAGGAGAGGCATGCTTTGATTCCTGTAACTTACACTGGCTGCATTTATCTTGTGTTTTTGTCTTCTTGGCACAATTTGTCCAAAGATGACCCTTGCGTAACCCCCCTTGCGTAAAAACCATACAACCCAGCGAACGACACATACAATATCGATCTCCTAACGGAGCGCCTCTGTCTTCCAGTTTCTGAAGAGCGACGATTTCAGAAAGTCGGTCACTGTTGAGACCAGCAATGAATCAATTTCACCAAAAACCGCAAATAATGGGGTCAGCAGTAGACCATTTGGTAGAATCGCGGATTAGCAACGCTAGGATTTCGATCTCGAAACCGGATGAAACCAAAGACAGTTGTCGTGTACGTGAGGGCTGGTGCAAGTTAATTCTGCTTTGGCTTCAAATGTCCTCACGTTGGCGTGGTATGGAAATTTAGAATGTGTGGCTCAGGTGCTGGTATGTAGGTAGTTAATTAACGTCGCACTGGAGCAACACAGCGGGAAATTGGCGAAATTGGTTACGGTATCGAGATCAGTTCAGAAGCGGATCCAAGGACAATGCCTCGTAGTTTTGAACCATGGTAAAATGACGAGAATAACACTTGAGCTTGGCACCCTACTCTCCATACGTCCACACCAACATGAGGATATTTGAGACCCCTACAGATTTAACATTCACCAGCACTGTGTACTCGACCGTCTTTGTTGGATCGAGTCTCGAATTCATAGTCCATTGCTGATTTAACTGGGCTATGGAGTCCCTCAAAATTAGGTGTTGTCCTTCTTTCGGAGATCGATCCCGGACTATCTCCAATAACCCAGTGTGTTGTTCCAGTCCGAACTTCAACATAAACGGGAAACAGTATTTAATCCAGCATCGTTTAGAAACAAACCAGTTGCTCATCAGTCAAGAGTTGTAAGTTTCTTGTGTGATTTCAAATTATAACTTCAATGTTACTTTTTGCAATGTTAATGTCCGTTAATGTTAATTTCTTTAAACTAGACGAGGAGAGTACTTGTGCCAATAATTGTAATACCATCCAAACATCCCACTGAAGTCACGAGAAAAGAAAACAGTTCTCTCAAAATCCAGTTTTGATGTCTTGACACCGACGACTCGTCGATTTGAATAAACCAACTATCGATCCAATCGATGAAGTGATCATTACTTTGACTCACGAATAAGTTATTCTGGAATAAATTTGCAAAGATAGTGAGCTGCTAAACGCAAAACGTCACGTCTGGAAAAAAGACACCATCAGCAACCAGAAGAATGGAGGAAGAAGTTGTCATCCTGTCTCCTTGGGCAGTGGATGAGGCTGAACAATCCATCCCTTGCTTCTAATGGTAGCTAATTACATAGCACAGGCGGCCGCTAACTACTACATAACATAATTCGGTGGGCCTGTATATGTGCATATTTAATCTCACATACTACGACTACGTAATGTACAAATCTGAAATTAATAAAATCTATAGTAGGCGTTGTGATTCATCAACAAAGTTCAGTCGATGTTTAAGGTTCTTTGTGTAGAATCAGATCTAAAACACCTGGAAAGTTATAGCATCTGTTAGATATAGACTGTGGGAGGTTTTTCTAGCAAACTAAAGGTAGGTGACGGAAGTGTTTTTAACGACAGAAAGTATTTTTCTTCTTTCTATTCGGTCACGGTAGCCCAGTTGGATGAGAATCGACTTGCAACTGGAGGTTTGCGAGTTCGAATCTAACCAAAGAACGCCTAGTACAAAAGAGGGCTAGCGTACGTTAAATCTGTTGTGTCCTCACGTTAGCGTGTTGTGGACGTTTAGAAAGTGGGGTCACAGCTCAGGTACCCTCGTCATCTGAACATGATTCAAAATTACATATGGTGGTCCTCGGATCTTTCCCCTTTGATAATAACCCGTTGTGTTGCTTCAGTGTGACGTTTGTTAACTACATACCTGTTCGTATTCCTTTCGTGACATCATTGGAATTGTTTCCCAAATACGATTTCCCCGGTAAAAAGTCCAGCATAAATTTCGAATCGATGTATGATGTTGATTGGTCAACGCCAAACGTCGCCCAAACGGTGATAAATTTCATTTTAAGGCATCTCCAATAAGTATAATTCACAGGCGCCTCAATCCCATGATAGTACTTTACGCAAGTCCAACTTGATTGGCTAATCGGATCACATGACCTAGATACGTATGTCATCAAGGTTTATAGTTGTTGGCGATTTATCTCTTCCTTTCTGCTTTCTTCTTTTCTTTTCAGATCCATGGCTATAGGTGGGTAGAGGTGGGAGCCGAAAATTGTATCCATTTATTATATAAGTTAATAATTATATAAGTTAGTGTTTTATGTATGCTTTTTGTTACATCAGAATGGTCCTAAGCCAGCGGTGGATACGACACCATCATCCTAAAGCAAAGGGGACGGCAGAGGGGCGGAAAAATATCAGCTGGTAGTGAGTTCAGGAGTGGTTCTTAGATTATTTATGTAAAATCAACGGAAGCTTGGAAAAATATGAAAAGGGTATTAAAAATTAGGAAAAGTAAATTGGAATTAAATTGGAATTTTTTAAAAATAATTTGGAGGATCTAAAAATTTTTCCGCCTGCTGGATTCGAACTCGTAAAGTCATCCTCCGCTGCCAATCTGAAGGTAGTTGACTTTAGCCACTAGGCCATGGATGCTTTACGGAAAAAGAGCTCTTTAAAAGTATAAGTACCCTTAGTATAAGTTGGCGAGAAATAATACTAACAACCATACAACAGTTGTATGAGAAGCCAATCAGAGTCAACTTGTCGGACACTTACGCTGTACGCTGAGGCGCTAGTGTATGTATTGTATTTGTAATTCTACGAAACAACGCGCATATTCAAAATCAAATGGTTACTGCAACAATCAGATTGGCGAGATATCCAAGTGAAGCCAAGCCCGTGAAACTAGCCAATCAAGTTGGACTTGCGTAAAGTACTATCATGGGATTGAGCCGCTTCTTATAATTCGAGAGCAGTCGGGTTGCATTTCCCTTCGTTTTCCGCCTGGTATGTCTGTTTTATGCCGCGTTTCCACCGAAGTTGCCAAATGCGTCCTTTCTCCAAACGTCGAAGATATTCCTAAACACGACATTAATTTTATCGTCAAGATCTCGTGTCGGGGTGGCGATTTGGACAGTTTGTAACTCCAATTTTGTTTTTAATCAGGAGTCAAAAGATCAAAAGACTGCAACTTTTGGGAGACATTCCTCCGCGACGAAATTTGGAAAGAAAATGCTCTCCAATTTCGTCCCCTTTCGGTATTGCAGAAAATCACCGCTCAACTTTGCCCTTCGGCACCCCGTGGTCGCTCACGCCTTCTTTTGTTCGCTCTCTGTGACATTTTACCCATCACACTTGCCTTGACCACATCTCCCACCAAACTCTCTGTGAGTGACCTGTTCGATTAAAAATGGCGTGGACGAGAGCTAGTGATAACATCTAATAGAACTATTTAGAGAGAGACCTGTCCCCTTTGTGTTGCAGATAAAAGTCGACAAAGCGTTTACACCGTAGTGGGTCGAAAAGGGGTCGTAAAACGTCTTCGTCACAAAAAGGGGGAGTAAAATATTTGCAATTCCTGTGTAAACGCGGCTTTACACTGTGCAGCGTCATGGTCCCCCTTTTTCGAAATTTCCTCTTACGTGAATTCGCCGCCGATGAGGGAAGCGTCAGGCGAGTTTATGACCGGAGGGGGTTTAGGAATGTCTGGACTGGACTGGACAATCACTTAGGGAGCTCCCGCGGCGGCACGCCGTTCATCTCCACATCGAAAGTAGGAAAGAATCGAAAGACAGGTAGTTTCTCTCGTAGTCCTTCGTTTATAAACTGCCAAGCGTCGCTAAAACAATGTACAGGCGAAGTGACGTTGAGTTCTTGCACCTCAACAAGAGAGACCTTTGGAATTTTGGACGTGAACGGACGCTAAGTTGGTCTTCTACGATGAAACCGCGGGACTGAAACCATTTTGTCTTTAACTCATGTAGCGTCGAAAATTGCCTTAATTTGTTAAATTCGTAAATACTTTTTAAGTATAAAGCTGTTTTTAATTGTCTAAAAACCACTCGCCACTTCAATATATGTCATGACGTTACAAGTGAAAGTCACTCTAAAATTATCTGCATTTATTTGGTACTTGTAATTTCCAGTCAAGCATCAACAAAATTTATCGGATTTCAAATTCTACGAGATTTTGACTGTTTGTGTTAGAGAAGCAAGTTCTAGACCTTTTAACTTTATTCCATTAGCCTCCATTTTAAAAGCGATGGCAGAAAATAAATACTCTTCAAAACAAACGATATACGTATTTTCTTAAAATTTATTGAGCAGCACAACTTTGGCCACGAATAAAGTTTGTACTTTTTAAAATTAAATCTACATTGAATACGAAGACAAATATCCTATTTTCTGTATAATGCTCTCTTCTCTTTCTGAGACGTACTATTCGACAAATATACACTCCAAGAATTTGTCATGTCGAAATTGCTAATGGTGGATGTTATGTGTTTCTGACAGAACATTTGGTACTATATGATAGAACATTTAAAGTTTCGGGGATATACCTCTTACAGCACTTAATTATTATGAGTATTCATCTTACAATTATATAGAGTGATTCACAACAGATGGTACTGTCGCTATTTTTTACCACTTTAAATGGTGGGTGGCATTTTAATGGGATGAAGACAAATTATTGAAATTGAGCTTCAAACCATTTGATATGGAAACACGTTTTTGATTCGTAAGTGTTGAACGTGCTAACCATATAACTCATAAATCACAATATATTTGACATGGTATCGTAAATGTATGGAGGCCGCGTTAGACTGGTTGAAAGAGTAGCTAATTATCTACAGGAAGGTTGCGAGTTCGGAACTTGACCAACCAAAGACCGTCGTGTGCATGGCGGCTGGTATACTTAAACCCTGTTTTGAATATCTCGTCCATCAAGATCTGGCCAGTTTTGTTAATGATGAGACACCTCGTCAAGACGAACATTACGAGAGTTGAAATTTTTACAAATTTCTTGGTTCCAACGCACAATCACAATTGTTTATTTTTGCTGTTGTGAACTAATTAAGAATGATTTTAAGGCATGAGTGCCAGTGGATTAAACGTGTCGGTTTTTCCAGTTTCGTTCCCTTATTATGTCACTCGCTTATCCACCATATCGAAGAGGATGTGTACCCGTCCCTGGGTTTTGCAGGAATTCCTCTTTGCACATTGCACTCTAAATAATACAGAGGCTGTTCGCACATTTTTTAGACGATTTTGGTTAGCGGTAATAAAAAATCGTTTGCTGTAAAAGAAATAATTGCAGTTGTACTATGTTTTTAAAAGTAAAAATTATCGTCTGCGGCTTGAGAGGTTTGTTTTTATTCAAAATGGCGTTTTTAACGAAGCAGTGGTTCAAAGGCTATATTTATGCTCTTTCCGAAGAGAAATATTCATATTCCGTTATCCAAAAACGATGTGAGAGTCATGGTTTTGTGATATCGAAAGCGTCGATAGGTAATATAGTCAACAAGAAAGGAAAAAAAACGTCAAAGTGGAGCCTCAAGGGGGACAAAAATTCCAAACAAGTATCCAAGGAAGAAACGGACATCTTCGACAATTGCAAAGGTACGTTGTTTAATGTTAAAAGAAAATCCCTCTAGTCAAAGGACAGTTTCAAAATCATTAAAATGCTCGGTGCCCACTGTAAACAAAATGATAAACGTTGATTTAAATCATATATGGGCAACCTCCGGCCCGGCTTTTGATCCGGCCCGCGGAACATTTTTAAATCGTGCCCGAAATTAGTAAATATTCTCTGTTTTCGCCAACAAGAGAGTGAGAGGGGGAGGGAAACAAAAGCCTGAACTACGTGGGTCAGTGTTTCTCAATCTTTTCCAGTTGACGGCACGGGCACACTAAAAATATCTTGAATTATTTGCGGCAAACCTGAATATAAAAATGTAAAAGTAGGTGTTTCAATACTATCTAAAAAAGTTATTATTACTAATAAAATTAGTATTGGATATATAAGATGGATGAGCCTGTTTTCTTGAATAAATTAAATCAGAACGAGGTTTCGAAGTCGGCAGACAAGTTATCTGCTACACATCACGCCACACAATTCTACGGATAATCGGGAATAATAATTATAAATTTCGTTATTGATTGTATCCGAGAAACGGCCTTGCACTTATTGATTCTATTCCTTACTAGCGGATGTGATTGTTAAAAAAGCACTGATACAAACCAACAATTCTCGGATTTCTGGCGCCCACCGGCATAAAATGCTGATACTTCCTGTGCAGGTATCTCGGTCACATTCTGAAACTTAGGCAAAAAGACTGACGTCCGTCTGGCTGCCGATCTGAAACGACTGTGGTTCATTATATTAAGAAAGTTTTTCCTCATAGAAAAGTTGAACTGTCCTCACATAGCATTTAGAATACAATAAAGATTAGTTGTTATTGTCAAAGAGGAGTTAGATATTTTCATTGTGTCATTGGTCTCTTCCTCCAAGACAGCCAAGGAGTCATCATCAACGATTCTACAGGATAACGATAAGTCCTCTTATTTTTATTTACAATTTTTTCTATCTTGTGTTTTTTATATCATTACAACTAGGTCTTATTTTAGAGGTGCTAGGGTTTAACTTTTGATTAGGTCCTATTTTCGGAGAAATGCGGTACTTCAAAGTTACAATTTTAATAATTTGTCAAAAACCATCTCCGTTCGATTTTACCATCTTTCAAATTGTTTTGAAATTTTTCCTTCGAACCCCTGCATTTCCCCCTTTTTTGTGGAATGTCCGATCGCGCGCCCAGTCATATGTCCTACTCCTCTTAGGTGGGTGGTACACTCATCGCGTTACGTTGCTTGGAGTTCTTAGTTCGGAAAGTGTATGAAAGGATGTCTGGTGTTAAAAAGCGAAAAGTAGACACGGAATGTCGCCAATTTCAAGAAAGATGGACTGATGAATACTTTTTTATCATGCATAATTGTAAGCCTATCTGCCTGTTGTGTAATGAATCCATATCTGTTTTAAAAGAATACAATATGAAGCGGCATTATTCCAGTAAGCATATTACTCAGCATACACTCACGGGTCAGTTGCGAAAAGATAAATTTCAAAAGCTAATCACCAATTTGGACAAACAGCAACAAATATTTAGTAAACAAAGGACACAACTAGACAATGTTGTGAAAGCTAGCTTCATAGTCAACTCAAAAATAGCGAACTCATCGAAACCATTCGGTGAAGGAGAATTTGTCAAAGAGTGCCTGTTAGAAATTTCAGATATTTTATGTCCCGAAAAGAAAAAGGAATTTGAGAAAATAAGCTTATCAAGACATACTGTTGTTCGACTTATAGATATGATGGCTGGTGATATCAAGGTAATGATAATTGGTAATGGTAATTTTTGTTAACGTCGTACTAGAGCAACACAACGGGCTATTGACGACGGTCCGGAATCAGTCCCTTAAGGGAAAGATTCGAGGACAACACCTCGTAATTTTGAACCACGGTCAGATGACGAAGCAACACCTGAGCTGGCACCCCACTCTCCAAACTTCCACGCCAACCCAACGTGAGGACTTTCGGCCACGACAGATTTAAGGTGCACCAGCCGCCTCTACACCATACGTTTACAAACAACCATGCCCGGACCGGGATTCGAACCAGGAACCTTCCGATCTAGAGGCTAACACCTTAACCACTATACCGGTTGGTCGGCGGTGATATCAAGGAAAAATTGGCTGATCGCGTGACTGATTTTGAAGCATTTTCAGTTGCTTTGGACGAGAGCACCGACTTGTCTGATACAGCACAACTAGCTATTTTTATACGAGGCGTTGACAAAGAATTTACTGTAACTGAGGAATTGCTGGCTTTACAGCCTCTAAAAGGGACCACTACTGGAGAAGATATTTTTCATGAGGTTAAAGTGCTATTGAACAGTATCGTTTGCAGTGGTGCTAATTAATTGGGGTTTGCACAGATGGTGCACCTTCTATGGTCGGTTCACGAAAAGGTTTCATAGGAATTTTGAAAGAAAAAGCAATTGACTTGAATGCGCAAAAAGACGATTTAATAATCCTACATTCGCCAACAAAACTTGTGCACTAAGTCAATTCGATTGCAGAACATTATGGATGTGGTGATAAAGACAGTTAATATTATTCGATCACGCGCGCTTAACCATCGTCAGTTCAAAGCATTTTTGGATAACCTTTCTTCAGAACACGGTGATGTGACATATTTTTGCGAAGTAAGGTGGTTAAGCAAAGGCAAAATGCTGAAAAGATTTTACGATCTTAGACAGGAAATAGCCGATTTTATGGAAATCAAGGAAAAATCATTGCTTGAAGTCAGTGATCAGAAATGGTTATGTGATTTAGCATTTCTAGTAGACATCACGGGTCACTTAAACGAGTTGAATTTGAACCTTCAAAAACAAGGTCAATTGGTAAACGAATTGCACAGCCATCTGAAAGCGTTCCAAAACAAACTTCGCTTGTGGGAAACACAAATGCGATCTGGAAGCTGTTATCATTTTTCAACACTATCCAGTCACGAAAATATTGATTACGCTTAATATGCTGAAGAACTAAAATCACTGTCGGAGCAATTTTTTAATAAATTTTCCTACTTTAAAAACATGGATAGCTGTTTTAACCTTTTTGCAACTCCGATGAAAAGTGACGTAGGAAAGGCTCCCACGCACCTACAAATGGAGTTGATCGAGCTTCAAGAAGACGTACATTTGAAGTCAAAATTTGAAGACGTGGAGCTAAGTGATTTCTACAGGACATACCATGCCGAAGAAAAGTACCCACAGCTCAGAGCATTTGCAAGAAAAATGATTTGCGCATTTGGAAGCACTTATAAATATGAACAGTTCTTTTCCATGATGGAAACTAACAAATCGAAGTATCGAACCAGGCGTACAGATGAGAATTTGGAAAACACTCTGCGCCTGTGTATTAGTGGGATTGATCCCAACATTGATTTTCTTGTTTTTCAAGTTCAAGCGCAAACTTCTCGTTAATTTCTGCTGATTGTAAGGAAATACTTAATCAATACGATATTATTCTGTTCACGTAACTTTACCATTCTACTTTATAAATATATAAAATAAACGTCATTATTATTACTTTTTCACAACTACCTTTTCTGTACGGCCCGCGACTTCATTGATATCCTAAAGTTTAGCCCGCAAGTTTCCAAAGGTTGCCCATACCTGATTTAAATCTTAACCCATTAACGCCCGAATTATTTCTGCTCAAAATATTTTCATGATTATCTCAAATCTATGTAATTATGACCCTCTGAATGCAAAAAAACTAAAATTCAATTAATTTGTGATTTAGTTTTAAAATTACAGCCCGTCCTCATTTGAGGACGCTGGGCGTTCCGGTGAAAAAAAATCAAGAAATTCAGTAAAGTCAGAATGTTCGAAAACAACAAGTAATAGATGAAAAAACGGACTAATTTAGTTACAGTATTCTATTAAATTTTAAGATAAAATTAATTTTAAACTGTTACTTTTTTAACCATTTAATGACAATTTATCTCAAACGGAGTAATGTTCAACGCTACAATTTCAGTTTTTTGCGAACTATGACAATTGATAAAAAGGACAGTTTTTTATGCAGAATGACGGAGAACAAGATGCACACATGATACATAAACAAAATACATAAAAATTTACATAAAATATGTATCAATTCTTTGGTTTGGTATGATATATGGGGAAACAAGGAATATAGAATTAATGTGTTCAGAATTTGTTTACAAAATAACAGACTTATTGTCGTTCCATCTGACTATTAAAATTTAATTTTCCTTATCAAATTTATGCTAATAAAACCCTTATGTTTCTTTTTCTATTTTTTTCCGAGATTTCAGAGGACATCCTGCCATTATGTTGTCTCTTATAATGTGCAGCAGAAATTTTTAACAACAGTTCAAGAACAACTCCTTATATACATCTGCTGGATGCGCAGTTCCGATGCGCTGGAGATCGCACTATTCATTCATTGGACACCAAATTTTAAGCATTTGCATATTTGGTCAAAACATTTTTGCATACGAAATTTCAAAGCAATCGGATGATTCCTTCTTCTTGGTGCTTCGATTTTTTTTTTGTTATAGAGTGTATTTTATCGCCAATTTTTGTGAATGAAATACCATCGCTTAACCCACAGTACCCTCAATCTGTGGAACTCCATCAAGACAAAGCTAGCAGTCACACATCAAAATCCACTGTAAATTTACTAAAAGAAATAGAACAAAAAAACCGGTGTCAAGGCCATACCCTTCACTGATATCCCTACTAAATCTCTCGATGTATCACCAATGGATTTTTGTGCTTTCGAACTTTTAAAATCTACATTATCCAAACGTCGTCGCACAACCTTTACAGGACTCTAGAAATCTGTTCAGGAGGAATGGGATAGAATACCTCTTCTGACACTTCAAAAGGCAATATTATCCTGGAAATTACGGTGTCGAAAGATAGTTCAGAATAAGGGCTATCAAATAGAACATTTAAAACACAAGAATTTTATGTAATTTAGTTTTGTGATTACAATATAGACTGTCTAAAAAATGTGTGAACAGCCTCTGCAGTATACGTTTCTTAAAGAAAATCTGGTAAAAACATGCCTTTAAAATGTCCTGTTCTCAGTCTGAGTAATGTGGTAGTGTTTTTTTTTCTGTGTTAATTTTTTTAATTTGTTCTTTTTTTTCTGTTGTTATAGTAATCAAAGTATCGTATTTTTTAATTTATCTTTTTACCAAAATTTTATGTTTTTTTCTTAAATTTTACCAAATTTTGCCGAAGCATTTTAAAAATCAAAGAATTTTACCAAAGTATAAACATCAGTATTGGGGTTTGTCCAGCATTTACTAATTATCTCGCTTCCTTTGCCAATTGATCCGGAGCTTCCTTTCCTTCAACGTTCGCATGTTCGGAAATTCACTGAAGAGTGCATATTTTCTCCAAGCACATGAGTTGGCACAGAAGTGAATGGACATCTTCGGCGTATTTTGAGTTGCCATTTGCAATTACGTCTAAGCAAGATATGGAATCACTAAATATAATAATTCCCTCGGTTTACTATGTTGAAAAAAAAGTTTAAGGAGCCTTATACAAGCTATGCTTTCACTGGTGTATTTGATGAAAATTTTCCTGTTTGAACTTTTATTTATAATTCCTCTCCGCAGGAATCAATAAGCAATCAGGAAGCAGTACGCAAGCATCTCCTTTATTCCTAGCCTATTTTCATGATCTTGAGAAATGTAAGACCAAGTAGTAAGCTACACCTGGTTGTTGTCTCAAAGGGACATAGTCATTAGAAAAAACTTACTAGATCTTGATGGGCGAGAAATATCGTTATTATTAAAACGACTGTCCAGATCTTTAACTCGTAATCTTCAAAAAATGGGCAATATCTCGATGACGAGATCTCTTCAAGAACAAAATTGGTCAGATCTTGATGGACGAGACATCTAATGGGAAATATCTCGATGACGAGATCTCTTCAAGAACAAAATTGGTCAGATCTTGATGGACGAGACATCTAATGGGAAATATCTCGATGACGAGATCTCTTCAAGAACAAAATTGGTCAGATCTTGATGGACGAGACATCTAATGGGAAATATCTCGATGACGAGATCTCTTCAAGAACAAAATTGGTCAGATCTTGATGGACGAGACATCTAATGGGAAATATCTCGATGACGAGATCTCTTCAAGAACAAAATTGGTCAGATCTTGATGGACGAGACATCTAATGGGAAATATCTCGATGACGAGATCTCTTCAAGAACAAAATTGGTCAGATCTTGATGGACGAGACATCTAATGGGCAATATCTCGATGACGAGATCTCTTCAAGAACAAAATTGGTCAGATCTTGATGGACGAGACATCTAATGGGAAATATCTCGATGACGAGATCTCTTCAAGAACAAAATTGGTCAGATCTTGATGGACGAGACATCTAATGGGCAATATCTCGATGACGAGATCTCTTCAAGAACAAAATTGGTCAGATCTTGATGGACGAGACATCTAATATGGGCAATATCTCGATCACGAGATCTCTTCAAGAACAAAATTGGTCAGATCTTGATGGACGAGACATCTAATGGGCAATATCTCGATGACGAGATCTCTTCAAGAACAAAATTGGTCAGATCTTGATGGACGAGACATCTAATGGGCAATATCTCGATGACGAGATCTCTTCAAGAACAAAATTGGTCAGATCTTGATGGACGAGACATCTAATGGGCAATATCTCGATGACGAGATCTCTTCAAGAACAAAATTGGTCAGATCTTGATGGACGAGACATCTAATGGGCAATATCTCGATGACGAGATCTCTTCAAGAACAAAATTGGTCAGATCTTGATAGACGAGACATCTAATGGGCAATATCTCGATGACGAGATCTCTTCAAGAACAAAATTGGTCAGATCTTGATGGACGAGACATCTAATGGGCAATATCTCGATGACGAGATCTCTTCAAGAACAAAATTGGTCAGATCTTGATGGACGAGACATCTAATGGGCAATATCTCGATGACGAGAACTCTTCAAGAACAAAATTGGTCAGATCTTGATGGACGAGACATCTAATCAAAACCATTTGTAAAAGATATATCGTCACTACCACGGCAAAGGCACGAATCTGCATTTTTTGGCGAGATTCATCCTACTGCATTTTTGGAGTCTCATTTCGTGTTTTATGGTATGACATATCGACGATCCATTTGATTCTTAGTGTGCCTGTTACTTGATATTGTATGTCTTCTGTCTGGCGCATCATGGCCAAATATGGCAATATATGGCTCTTGTGCCATATATAGGGCCATATTTGCCAAAATGCCACCCCACAACCACCTAATAATTAGTTTAAATGTCTGTGCAGTCAAAACAATGTTTTTTTTATCAATTAATGAATTTCTGCTCCAAGCCAAAGATTTTCGGCTCAGGGAAACAAAAAGGGCAGGGATTCGAGCTCGTCCGTACAGAGCCCTGCTTCTGGGTATAGGTTCACAAGTGCGTCACGTCCAAAGGGGAATCGCGACGTGCTTGTTATTTTCACGAGTGACGCGAAACGTTTGAGAGCGAAGAGCCGCGGGTTACTGACCCTAGCCCTGGGGCGAGCGGCTATCTGTCTTCGGATCCAGAGTCGCTACTAGAGCCAAGTGTTTTATTGCCCGGGGTAGACACACAAGGCAACATTACGTTGCTACTTAATTACCTTAACACTGCGGGAGAGTCACATAAAGTGCGAGACTTGGAAACGTGGAAAATGGCCACACGTCGCATGCGAGTTACTGCCGACTTATCAGACAGATGCCCACACTTGAGAGAATAAGAAATAAAGCTCGAAATCGGAAACTAAACGGGCATCGGTGTCTCGTGGACGGTCGAGCCGGATTCGAACGCTAAGTTACCCCGGAGGCATCGGTGTCTGAATGGTGTCAGAGGTCTATAATTAAAAGTCGGCTGTGACATGCGTCATGTGTCTGAAAGAACACAAGGTAGAAATGGTGGAAGATTTTTCGATTCGCTTTCTATGTGAATTTTGTGATCAAGTGCTCGGTAGAGTGGTCGTTCACGGTGAGAAGGCGATTTGTCGCCAAATATGGTAACCTTCACCTTTTGAGGATTTTCTTCCCATCTGCCATTTTTGTTATGGCAACCCTATCTGCTGTTACGGAATTCGGCCACCATCTTGATTTGGCGACAAAAATTAGTTGGCGACAAACGTCTTACCGTGAACGACCACTCCACCAAGTGCTCTATCTCACATGAAACCGTTAAAAAAAAGAAATTAAACTCGAAAATAAATTGTGTATTTTGGATATTTGTTTTACCTTATCCGAAACTGAACCAGCCTGCTTTGTACTCAAGCGCTGCCTAGAAAAACAACTTTCTCAAAGAAGTCCGAAGTAGGTACCGGTTTTACGGTGGGAATACTAAAGGATTAGCAACGGGAGGGTTGCGAGTACGAATTCCACCAAAGACCATCGTGTACAAAGAGCCCTGGTGTACGTTAAATCTGGGGGTGGACTCAAATGTCTTCACGTTGGCGTAGTGTGGAAGTTTGGAAAGTAGGGGGATTGTTCAGGTGTGACCTCGTCATCTGGTTGTGGTTGAAAATTACGGGGAACCTTTTCGGTTTGATCCCGGAAAGTCACCAAAAGCCCGTTGTGTTGCTCCAGTGCGACGTTAATTAAAATAGCTACCTTCTCTTTTGCATTTGTCATCAGTCTCATAGCTTTAGCGAAAATTGTCTATTTAATTATCCTTATCAATTAGTTATATGAACGACACTTTTTACCCATGGAAAAAATGCTGTCGAATTCGTAGGTACTTCAGAAATATACCCATTACATTACCTTCAACTCAGCTCAGAATGTCTTATTTGCTAAATTATAATCGAAACAACACCTTAAAATTTCGCTTTACAGTCCCAGAACTAAGACAACAAGTTGATAAATCAATATGAACTTCAACAGGACAGCAACTTTTCTCAACCAAATTCAATAGCTTTGCTAAACATTGGTAACAAAAGAAGCCGAAATTGCATCGAAACAAACAAAAAAATCTTATTTAAGCCACGTTTACATTGGAGTTTAAAACTTCTCCCCTCCAAACATTGAAGCAATTCCGGCACTAATTTTATCGTCAAGATCTCGTGTCGGGTTGGCGAGTTTGCGACTTCATTTTTGCTATCTACAAGGAGTCGGTAAAGATCAAAAGATTGCAACTTTTGGGGACCATTTTTCAGAGACGAAATTGGGCTGAAAATGTTCCCCTATTTCGTCCAATTTCGGTGTTGCAGACAATCACCGCTCCCTTCTGCCCTTCGGCCTCTAAGTTCAGACCCCGTGGTCACTCATGCTGTCTTTTGTTCCCTCCTTTAAATTTTGCTCTCATCGCTTGTCTTGACCACATCTCCCGCCAAACTGTCAGTGAGTGACCTATGCGATTATAAAATGGCGTGATGAATGGTGATCACTCTTTTCTACAAAGGGGTCAGAACAGTGCTCACCCCTTGGTGTTGCCGATAAAGTCGACAAAGAGTTTACATCGGAGTTGGGGAACGTAAAACGTCCTCGCCACAAAAAGGGGAGAAACATATTTGCAACTCCGGTGTTAATGCGGCTTTACATAGCTGCCTAATGTTAAGCATAGTAAATTTACCGATATTTCTTTTCCGCAAAGACAAACAATTTTTAGCCATCAGTTACAAAGGAGCCAAAGAAGCGCCATTACCCAATCATGACAATTCTATATGGATGGTTGGTTGGGGTTTTTTGGCGCAAGCCACATTTGGCCATGCTGCATCAGACACAAGATATGCAATATCAAGTAATGGACATAATGGACAGAAAGTTTTATTGTCCCAGAAGACCAAACCATCTCCACCAAAGAGCTCACACACTTTTACACAGGCCATGGCCCATTCATGCAGTATTTATTTCGGAGAAATATACAATGTAGTCACCTATGCATTTGTGTCATGGAAGCAGACCCGGAACACTACGTAACCACCTGCTCTATGATATTTCATCTACATATAAAGGAACCACCAACTCAGTACCACGACGCCTGGCTTAAGAGCTGGGCTGTTCATACCTTGCTACAAAAGAAAATAATACAAATCGTGCGATTTGTGACCTCCAGGGAATTTGACAAACAAGCGTTTTAAATTTACTTTCGATTGCGACACTTTAATTGCCTCATAGAAAAATGTTTTCAAAGCAGCACTTGCGTGTGCGTTTTATAGCTCAAAATTTCTGCTTTGCATCACACAATTTGTTTTCCTTTTCTCATTTGGTCATCTTTCACGTTATGGGAAAGTTTGTTTACCGTAAACCCTAAGTAGGGGTGGTATCCCGTGATGGGGATAAGCTAAGTTAAATCACCGAAGACAGATTTACATCCAAGAAGGAATCGAACCCGTGACTAGGGCGTCTTTGTTGGAATGGCTCCGCGTTGCGTGGACGATTCTATTTAGGACCTTAGGTAGGTCGGTAGATATTAAACTCGTGAAAAGTGAATCGATTCTTCAGTTCGATTCTTTCGTCACTTGTTTTAATAGACACTGAGCTATGATAATTTACTTATCTCGTAGTCTTTTTTTTTGTGTCTTCAATGATTTTGAAGCTGATTTATTGAATGAATGAATTCGAAATGTAATTCGATTTTCATTACGAATAGGTGTTCGAGGTTTCCCTCAGAGAAGTGTTCTTATCTCTGTAAGGTATCCTTCATAAGTAAATCTGATTGATCTGATACAAAAACCAACAAAAATGTCATCATTGTGGAATAAATACATCCTCGGGTCTAGTCCTGGTGATATTTTAACAAATAAATACGCATAGCTCACTGTAGATCAAAACAAGTGACGAAATAATCGAACTGAAGAATCGATTCACTTTTCACGAGTTCAATACATACCGACCTACCTACGGTACTAAATAGAATCGTCCTCGCAACGCGGAGCCATTCCAACAAAGACGCGCTAGTCGAACCCGTGCCACTTATATTCGTAGGCTGATAGCACAGCGAGTATACCCTCCGAGGTATGATGTTCCCTTTAATTTTAATGAATTTTTAATGCGTACTAAAAGCACTCTAATTGGAGGACTGTGAAGATCTCTTATCTTAATGTGTGTGTGTGTGTGTGTGTGTAGACCTCACAACGTGGATACGATTGTCCAATACTTGTGACAAGGAATCCTATTCCCACACTAGATTACGAATTTGCTCTTGAGGCAGTTCTTGCTAATGTTGTGTAGGATGCAATGCAGCTTTCGTTAGCATCCCAAGCATCTCTCTCCCATAGAACAAATTTGGGACGTCATGGGAAGGCGATTACAATCATCCCGGAATGTTGATAATTTAACCCGACAGTTGGAGATAATTTGACAAGATATTCCGCTGGACACCATCCGAGAACTTTTTCAGTCTATGCCACGCCGGGTGACAGCTTGGATCCAGGCCAGAGACGGACCAACGCTTTATTGACTTCCGACCTTTGTAACGGTCAAATTTTGAAATAAATCATTCAATTGTTCTGAAATTTTAATCGTTCATCGTACGTTCTTCACATCCTCCAATTTTTATCGCAATCAAAGAACTCCTTCTTGGTGAGTTGATTTTTTTGGAATAGTGTATTTGAGTGTTTGTCCATTATGTAACGTCTGTCATGTGTTTGGTGCAGCGTAGCCAAATATGGCCCATACGCCCATAAGACCCACTCAATCATTTCTAAGCATTCAGTTGAACTCGCAGCAGATATTTCACGAAAATAGAATACAGTTTACAGAATTCATCTCTGCAATCTCTTTTGTCTCTTACAATTCTGAGAGGACTTATTTATTCTAAATTTAGAGCCTATATTTCCTCGATAAACACTGAAAGGTAATTGCTATTGTAAGTACATTTACAAATATTTACCTGAAAAAGCTGATTTGTCGAAATTATTTCCATTATAAAATGGGTGTTTTCCCAGAGAAGATTTTAAAACAAGGACATCAAAATGCAGTCCGCATAGTAATACCGCATGCATTTATTTATTGCAATTTCCTGAGTAGAACTGTGTGTGTGTTTTCAATAAGAGAGTAAATAAATAATTCCAAAAACGTATTACCATCAGAGATATACCAGATTGGGACATATGTTCGAAACGTAAAAAAACTGTTATGCTTTGAGGAGTTGTGTAAATTTTGCGCACATTTGTCGAAAATGAACTCTCATTACTTGATAGAATACAAAATATTTTTATAGGTAAATCAGTTGTTCTTATATAGCATTAATAAAACTAAAAAATTATTTCGATTACACAACAATAATGTGTTTTTGTATTCGCTCAAGCAAATCGTAAACGTAAACAAAACATAATCACCACATTAAACTTCTTAGTACGACGGTTGCGCTTGTTTTTCATCGTGAAAGCTGGGGCTCATTGAAGATATCACTACCGATCAATTGTTCTTCAATCACAAAACGATATCAAATAGGTTGTTATCATAAGAAACAACATATTTGGTTAGTTGTATTTTCACATTAAGGTCATTTTTGTGTTTCGCAAGGCCTCATTAGATCAGGATATACCGATTTACAAGAATCTTGACAAAAGTAGAACTCAAAGTCGAGCATATAAAACACACGTCCAGATATTAATCACAATTAATCATGTACCCATATCTGCAACGAAGTAGCTCAAAAATGACGTAAGATAAGGTAATTTTAATTAAAGTCGTACTCTAGAGCAACCCAACGAGCTATTGACGACGGTCCGGAATCAGTCCCTTAAGGGAAAGATTCGAGGACAACTCCACGTCATTTTGCACCACGGTCAGATGACGAGGCAACACCTGAGCTGGCATCCCACTCTCCAAACTTCCACACCAACCCAATGTGAGGACTTTCTACGTCATGGACGTCAGCTAAATCGTTCAGATGGTTGTCACGACAAGTTGCAAGCTCTGGTACGACGTTAACTAAAAATTACCATTACCATTACCTTAAAAATTCCTTACTTGACGATACACCGAATGGCTTAGGTTTGACGGTGGTAACTAATAAAATCTCGTCATTAGAAGGGAACTGACCCGCACAAGATCTGGTCACCATTAAAAAATTGGCACTATCCTAATTTAATCTTCCTCTTGTATCCTTTGCTAATGACGAGATAACTCGTAGAAATCACACTTATAGTGTTAAATTAAAAATTGCGCTACTACATTTGAAGCATAGAGGTTCCTTAAAATGCTCAAGACATTACTCCACCGAAGTCTACTCTCACATTTTTTGAACCTCAAATGAAAACGGACATTCACTTCTACCGCAAAACCCACAGCCATGCGGTTTACGCGTTTGAGAACTTAATATAAAACTTAACACCGGACGACGCGTGAACGCGGACTTGTCGGGCTAAAGAAGGCAGCCTTGAAATCGACCGCGCACTGTTTCTGGTGGCTTGACGGGCGGCCCACCTGTTAAGAGACCATCCGCCTACCCTTTCTCTCCACCTGAGGAGGAGAGAGTGTCAGAAGACGAGCGCAGCTTTCCGCTCAAAGCCACCGATGCCAAGAACATCCGGCGACGGAGATCGTAATCGAACACCTCTCTAAAGGGGCCATTGTTCTTGGTTCAGGTGAAAGGGACCGCCGCCGCCCGAGCTCCTAATCACCTGAGAGGATGAGGATTTCGGTCCAGGTCTAGGTAAACCTTCCCTGTGGTTTAACTTCGCTTGACAAATCAGCATGGTATTAAATGGTAATGGAAATTTTAGTTAACGTCGTACTAGAGCAACACAACGGGCTATTGACGACGGTCCGGAATCACTCCCTTAAAGGAAAGATTCGAGGACAACACCTCGTAATTTTGAACCACGGTCAGATGACGAAGCAACACCTGAGCCTTGTGAAAGCCGACCAACCGGTATAGTGGTTAAGGTGTTAGCCTCTAGATCGGAAGGTTCCTGGTTCGAATCCGGGTCCGGGCATGGATGTTTGTAAACGTATGGTGTAGAGACGGCTGGTGCACCTTAAATCTGTCGTGGTCGAAAGTCCTCACGTTGGGTTGGCGTGGAAGTTTGGAGAGTGGAGTGCCAGCTCAGGTGTTGCTTCGTCATCTGACCGTGGTTCAAAATTACGAGTTGTTGTCCTCGGATCTTTCCCTTAAGGGACTGATCCAGGACCGTCGTCAATAGCCCGTTGTGTTGCTCTAGTACGACGTTAACTAAAAATTACCAATTACCAATTACCAAACTTGTGAAAGCCGACCAACCGGTATAGTGGTTAAGGTGTTAGCCTCTAGATCGGAAGGTTCCTGGTTCGAATCCGGGTCCGGGCATGGATGTTTGTAAGCGTATGGTTTAAAGGCGGCTGGTGCACCTTAAATCTGTCGTGGCCGAAAGTCCTCACGTTGGGTTGGCGTGGAAGTTTGGAGAGTGGAGTGGCAGCTCAGGTGTTGCTTCGTCATCTGACCGTGGTTCAAAATTACGAGGTGTTGTCCTCGGATCTTTCCCTTAAGGGACTGATCCCGGTCCGTCGTCAATAGCCCGTTGTGTTGCTCTAGTACGACGTTAACTAAAATTACCATTACCATTACCAAACTTGTGAAAAGATATTCAATTGAGAGAAGCTAGATAGTCTATCTAAAGACCGGTGCACACATCTGGTTTTTCAACGTGCGGCACCGTAGTCCAGCTATGCACACATAACCGTGAAATGACGCAAATTCTCATTTCGCGCCATTTGCGATAAATATTCTATCGAAGAAAACGTGTTTATTTCGCATACTTGGTGTACAAAAAGTTATATTTTGAAACAAAATAGACGGTTACTGGTTTGCAACCATTTATTAAATATTATTTATATTCCATTTATTTATGAAAACAAGGTACTTCAGAACGAAGACCCGTGTGCGGCGAGCCGCTGCGCCGTGGGGATCAGTGGTACAAATTGCACGCAAGTTGGACGTGCGTCGCCGCAACGGCGACGGAGGCATATGTGCACTTCTCCATTGGATCTAATATATCTCAGACCGCACTTGCGTTGCCGCAGCGGCGCCGCACGTTGAAAAACCGGATGTGTGCACCGGGCCTAATACTCTCATGCATATTGCAAGAGTATGTGGTGAACCATTACAAAAATGAACTTACGATACAATAGTAATGTGAGGCTCTCAGAGTAAGAGTAGCCTGACCGTCCCACAAACTCAATGGAGAAAAACGCGTTTTTCTCTTGCTCCCTATCTTTTTATATTTTTTTTTATCTGCAATATGATTTGGGATTCTGAAAATTTATTTATCAGTGATCAATAATGAGTTATTTTGTAATTTTAGAAGACTTGAAACAGCTTAATGAAATAAAAGGTAATAACAAAACTTTCGGGATTTTGTGGGTTAAAGAGAGCCGCATTGGAGGGAAATGGCACTCATTTTATCGTCTAGATTTCGTGTCGGGGTAGCGATTTGGCGAGTTTGCAACTTCAATTTTGTATTCCACCAGAAGTCGGTAAAGATCAAAGGACTGCAATTTTCAGGGGCGGGGACATTTCTCCGCGACGATATGGGATGAAAATGTTCCCCTATTTCATCCCCTTTCAGTATTGCAGACAATCGCCTCTCCTCTATACCCTTCGGCACCCCTTGTCGCTCTCGCCGTCTTTTGTTATCTGTGACATTTTGCCCTCATCATTTCCCTCTCGCTTTTAACGATGGTCTCAACCAGTAGCTCTTTGGTACCCTTTGTTTTGACAAAATAACGCAAGCTGCTGCTGTAAGCACAACATCCTCCACACTCGACATATTGATAAATGATGATTCTTCTTCATTACAAAGGGGTGAGAAATGTGCTCATCCCTTTAAGTCGACAAAGTGTTTACATACGAGTGGATCAAAAAAAGGATCTAAAAGGGGTCTTTAAACGTCTTCCTCACAAAAAGAGGGGGGGGATATTTGCAACTCCTGTGTAAACGCGTCCCAACCCAACTCCACCATGAAGTACTTTTAATCCGCATTTAAACCGAAATTGCAAATATCTGGTGAGATCGTTTTACATTCCCCTTATGCTGACCTTTTCTACGACCCACTCCGGTGTAAACTTTATCGGCAACACCAAGGGGTGAGAACTCTTATCATCCCTTTGTAGAAAAGAGTAATCTAATTGCCATTTTTTATCGAATGGGTCACTCACTGACAGTTTGGCGGGAGATGTGGTCACAGCAAGTGATAAAAGCAAATGTCACAGAGAGCTAACAAAAGACGGCGATTGTGACCAAAAGTGCAAAAGGGCAGCGGTGATTCTCTACAGTACCGAAAGGGGACGAAATAGGAGAGCATTTTCATTCCAAATTTCGTCGCGGAGAAATATCCCCCAATAGTTGAAATCCTTTTATCTTTGCCGACCGTTATAGTGGCTAAGGTGTTAGCCTCTAGATCGGAAGGTTCCTGGTTCGAATCTGAGTTCGGAAATGGATGTTTGTAAACGTATGGTGTAGAGGCGGCTAGTGCATCTTAAATCTGTGGAAGTTTGGAGAGTGGGATGCCAGCTCAGGTGTTGCTTCGCCATCTGACCGTGGTTCAAAATTGCGAGGTGTTGTCCTCGGATATTTCCCTTAAGGGACTGATCCCGGACCGTCGTCAATAGCCCGTTGTGTTGCTCTAGTTAACGTTGTGCTGCTCTAACGACGTTAACTAAAATTACCATTACCGGTTGCTAATCGTTACTATTCCAACTGGGCTATCGCTGCCCTAGTACCATTTGGAGTGAATTAATGAAGAGTACCAGCTCAACTTACCTAGAACTAGAAAAACACAACGGGCTATTGGCGACGGGCAAGCTTTACCATCGAGCACTTCAGACATTTAAAACGAAGGTGATATGACGAGGTCCACGACTGATCTGATAGCCTGTTTTCCAAACTTCCACACCATGACAACGCGAGGACATTTTAGGCCATACTTAATGTGCGTTAACCCCCTTAAACACAAGAGCCTTTGGTTGAATTGAACTCGCAATCATCCGGTGGCTAATCTGATACTCTTCAAACAGAGCTACCACGGTCCGTAGTATGATCTATGTAAAATAGTTTTGGGATTGGGTTGGATGTTTGGTTTTAATAGCGGAAGGTCAAGTAACGGACAAGATGCGCCAAAGTCAAATAATGAAAACTGTAGTCGTTTTTGTTAATCAATTTTATTGGTTCACGCCGACCAACCGGTATAGTGGTAAAGATGTTAGCCTCTAGATCGGAAGGTTCCTGGTTCGAATCCGGGTCCGGGCATAGATGTTTGTAAACGTATGGTGTAGAGGCGGCTGGTGCACCTTAAATCTGTCGTGGCCGAAAGTCCTCACGTTGGGTAGGCGTGGAAGTTTGGAGAGTGGGGTGCCAGCTCAGGTGTTGCTTCGTCATCTGACCGTGGTTCAAAATTACGAGGTGTCGTCCTCGGATATTTCCCTTAAGGGACTGATCCCGGACCGTCGTCAATAGCCCGTTGTGTTGCACTAGTACGACGTTAACTGAAATTACCAATTACCAATTTATTGGTTCACAAAAAGGTTTAAATTGAAAATGTTTTATTTTTCCTTAAAAAACAACAACAGTATAACGTTTCTAGATACAACCGTGTTCTTTTGAGATTTGCTTTACCTACAGAAAATTTTCAATGGATAAAAATATTTTAGCTTCCTAAATAAATTTACCCTGCTTGTTGTTGGTTGTAAATACGCTCGTTGGTATTGTATCAAAGACCCCCAATGTTCTGAACTGTTGAAGGAAAAGGAAAAGATTCGAGGACAACGCCACGTAATTTTGAACCACGGTCAGAAAAATTGAGCTGGCTGGCACCCACTCTCCAACTTCCACGCCATGCCAAGATGATGCTGGTGACGGTTCGGGATCAAACCCCAAGGGAAAGGTTCCCCCAGTAATTTCCAACCACTGTCAGATGACGAGGTCACACCTTAACAGACACCCTACGCTTTAAACTTCCACACCACGCCAACGTGAAGACATATGAGTCCACCACAGATCTAACGTGCACCAGCCCACTTTTTTCACGACGGTATTTGGCTGGATTGCAACTCGCAACCCTCCTGTTGCTAATCCGTTACTCTTTCAATCGGGATATCTCGGCGCCACAAAATTCGAAAGATTTGAACGATGAAGAGGAGAAAAATTCGAATTCGACGAAAGCGAAAGCACGATGGTAATATAGGGTGTCCAATAAAAGAATGTCCCAGTTTATATGGTATATTATAACATTTTAATTTAGACTATTTACAACAAATCATATATCAAATTGAAGGAAAACCCACCTAGTTTTTCTTACAAATGTTTAATAGGAGCACCTTTAGTTATACGGACACATCCAACCTAAACTCCAATTCTCACGTAACAGAGGTGGCTTACATGGATCCGTTAAAAGAATGGGTCTTTCCCCAATTAGTAAAGGGTGAATCTGTAAACTTTATTTGGCAACAGGATGGAGTCCCTCCCCATTGTACAAGTGTAGTTAAACGTCGAAGTCCGAATGCGAATTTTTCCTTTGTTGATTTATAAAAGGTCTACGTGTCTACGTTCCGCCGCTACCTAATGATTTGCCAGAGTTGAGACACAGAATTGAAGATGCTGTTGCTGCGGACTTGTTAACCAAAGTGTGGGAAGAATTGGACTTTAGGTTGGATGTGTGCCGTATAATTTAAGGTGTACATTTTGAACTTTTGTAAGAAAAACTAGGTGAGTTTATCTTCAATTTGGTACATGATTTGCTGTAAATAGTCTAAATTAGTCTGTTATAATATACCATTGAAACTGGGACATTCTTTTATGGACACCCTGTAGAATAAAAGCGTTGACACTTCGTTTCTTCCATTTCGAATTTCAAGACGAAATTTCTGTAGTTGAATTCGTCCTTAATACCATCATACACTCCCATGCCTAGTGTCGTGAGACACCTGTATCAGTTTAAATAAGTCTGATCGGGAGGAATGTAGCATGACATCGAGATGGCATGCCTTTCCAAAATGCCAAAGCACATTAAATCTATACATAGTTACATCTGTACATTGTTACATCAATACCATCATACACAATGTCGACTAACCTATCTGGTGGTTAAGGTGTTATCCTCTAGATTGGAAGATTCCTGGTTCGAATCCGGGTCAGTGCATGTATATTTGTAAGCTTATGGTGTAGAGGCGGCTGGTGCACCTTAAATATGTCGTAGCCGAGAAACCTCACGTTGGGTTGGTGTGCGAGAGTGGGGTTTCAACTCAGGTGTTGCCTCGTCATCTGACTGTGATTCAAAATGACGTGGTGTTGTTCTCTGATCTTTCCCTTGGGGAATTGATCTCAAACATTCGTCAATAGCAAGTTGTGTTGCTCTAATGTCTAGTACGACGTTAGTTAAAATTACCTTACCTATACCATCATACTATATTTATGCATGGAACCATTGTCCTATTGGAATTGTTCCTTAAAAATATTCAATTTGTCAATGTAAGTAGCGAAGTGTAGTACGAAGCTCTTGATAACTTTTCTCATCCGTACTTATAGAACACCTCGGTAGCCCGGTTGGAAGAGTAACTAATTAAGTGTTCGATTACAGCCCTATACTATTATGTACAAGGGGATGATGCACGTTACTCTGTAACACAGCTACACTCTACGTTTATGAGCGATGGCAACGGCCTTGGCAATTTTTTTGGCGCACTTCTAAAGTTGCCAAGGAAAGAATTATTTCCTAACTCTTTTCCTGTCACAATTTTTTTGCTTTTTACAACACACTTTTTAAGCACATTTCAGAACGTTTTAAAAAGTATTTTTTTAAAAACTTTCACAAAAAGTAGTAAGCTTAAGCACATATCAAAACACATTTCTGAACCAGCAGAGAAACTAAGCTACGAATGGTAAAAATACCCTGAAACTTATCAATTACACTAAATACAGTGAGCATGTTGAAAAAGAAAAAGATTTACAAAAGAAAAAAAAGCAAGAAATAATACCTGATAACGTCAGAATTCCCTCGTAAAAAAATAATGAAAAAGAAAATGGTCAAAAAATCAAAACTCTTAATCCTGTCGTGAAAACTATTATAACAAAATAAAAATTCCGCAACTGACAAAATACAAATAAATGGACCAATGGTATCACAGAAAACGATTTAAAAGGACCAATGCAATAAAAGGATATTTTAAAAACAAAATAACCAATGGGAGGAAAGAAAAAATTTCAAACGAATCAATGAAATCAAACGATTTAAACGGATTTTGGAAGAACTTTCTAGAATATTAAAAATGAAAATTTAAAGTTTCCGTTTGCCGAGGTTGCCATGAAACCACAACAACAGCAACGAAAGTTGGGTTGCCTTAATTTATCGTAACTCGCTACTAAAAGTACGCCAAAAAAATCGCCAAGCCGTTGCCATCACGCATAAACGTAGAGTGTAGCTGTACCGATCTTACGTAACCTTAAATGTCTTTATGTTTGGAGAATGTGATGTCAGCTCAGGTGCTATCCTCGTCATCTCACCATGGTTGAAAATTAGATGGTGTTGTCTTCGATCTTTCCCTAGGGATTGATTCCGGATCGCCTTCATTAGCCCGTTGTGTTGCTCAAGTGCAACATTAATTAATTTCCACTACCACACCTATTAGTTGGAAAGGCCCATGAAGTACAATCTGTGACGATTTCTTGCAATTGATCTGATGTAGACCAATGTGATATAATTAGAATAATATAATTGATAATTATCTGTATCGATAACCGAATCGCATGTCAAGAGGTCTTGATTTAACGTTCAATGATGGATGCTTACATGTCGTGTAAGTATCCATCATTGAACGTAAAATGTATTTTATAAGCTAATGCTCTATTGTAGTCTGCGATTAAGTTCCAGCCATGCTGCAAAAATAGAAATTTTGATGCATTTAAAGCGACCACATTCATGATTTAAGTGACGAATTAAACGTTCAATAAAATGAGCTCCCTCCACTTCATTATTCTAATGAACTGTGATGAAAATTACAACATTCGAGAGCTGGAACTAAGGATTCTTAGGGCTATGCAATGACTCAAGATATAATAATTTTTAAATTTCCAAATCGAATTTTACTTCGCCCTATGATTATAGAAGCTCATTGATGAGCGTTTCGATCAGCAGAAGAAATTGAGGCGTGATTAATTGGATACGAAGACTTGTATGTACTCAGTAAAATTTACATTTAATAATTGAAATGCATTTTCAAAAACTTTGTTAGATTTTTTCGTCATTCGAAGTTCATCAATCAAGTTTGGAAAATATTTAGAACATTAAAATATATTACTAAATTTGGCATGCAACGATCTGTAACGACCAACGCGAATGTTAACTATTCTTATTTCCTTCACGGCTCTTCATAATTACCTGCTTAAATATTCATAGTACTTTATATATTTTGCATAGAAACCCCTTGGCTTCAGACAATAGTGGAAAATCTTAACTGGATCTACCGTTTTAGAACAGAGATAAATAAAAGGTTGTAAAAACGTAAAAAAAGTTCAAAGCAACTAATAAAAATAAAAACGTGGCAAAGATCATAAATGGCCATTTCGATGAAAGAAGACATCCGCCATCACCAGGTTGGTAAGTATTTTAATTAACGTTACAGTCAAGCAACACAAATGGCTATTGGCAACGGTCCGGGATCAATCCTCAAGGTAATCTGAGGACAACACCACGTAATTTTGAACCACTGTCAGATGACGTTGACAACACCGGTATGAGCTGGCATCGCACTCTCCGTACTCTCACACCGTGACAACGTGAGGACATTAACTTACACCAGCCCCCTTTGTGCGCGAAGGTCTTTGATTGGATTCGAACTCGCAACTTTCCGGTCGCTAAGTCTTTGCTCTTGTGCCGTGTTCGAGCTGCCGTGTTCACACAACATCATCGTCATCTGACCGTGGTTCAAAATTACGAGGTGTTGTCCTCGGATCTTTCCCTTAAGGTACTAATTCCGGACCAGTCGTCAATAGTCCGTTGTGTTGCTCTAGTACGACGTTAACTAATAATTACCAATTACCACACAACATCATCAGGATAGAAGTCACAAGAAAAAACGAGTTTAAATATTGTTGCTAGAGAACAATAATGATCCAACAACTCACTTTTTCGAGTAAAACCTTTCCAGGCAAGGTGTAAAGGTGTGGAAACACGCAAATATTTCACTAGTAGAGTGGTTCACCTGTTCTTCGATTGCGCCATAAAACCCAACTATCAATCAATCACCTGTGTTTCATGGAGCCCTACAGTGTATGCCTACTACGATTGCAACCTTCGAGTTGTTGGCGGCACAGGTTCGATTCCTATCCGGTGTATTCCTCCTTGAGTGTATTTCTCTCTTCTGTCACGTTGGGTTGGCGTGGAAGTTTGGAGAGTGGGGTGCCAGCTCAGGTGTTGCTTCGTCATCTGACCGTGGTTCAAAATTACGAGGTGTTGTCCTCGAATCTTTCCCTTAAGGGACTGATTCCGGACCGTCGTCAATAGCCCGTTGCGTTGCTCTAGTACGACGTTAAGTAAAAATTACCATTACCAATTACCATTCTCTCTTCTGTGTAAGTAAAACTTTCATTCTGTATGTCTGTCTATAACTTAATATTGCATGTCTTGTGTCTAGCAGAATGACTAAATAGGGCTCTTGCGCCATAAAACCCCAAATCCAATCAACCGCGGTGAACTAAGAGTTCCATGGATTTCCAGGGTCGCTCCAGGAAGGTAAAATAAATATAAATAAAATGAAGTATAGAAACAAAAAATTGAATCAAAATAAGAAATGAAATCTGTCGAGTTGTTTATCGTACCACCTCTAGCAGACGTTGACGTTAATTAAAAATATCAAAAACTATCCCGTTGTGTTGCTCCAGTGTGACGTTAATTAAAGTACACTACCCTACAATAATGGACCGTACAGCACGATGTGATGGTATAAGGGAAATAATACATGCTTTAATAGAGGAATGGTCCCCCACATGCTGCAATTACACTAGCAACCCTTCTGGGCATTTTTTCAACGAGGCTTTGATACACAGCTATGGGTATTTGTGTCCATTCCTGCTGCGAGAATGTCGCCAGCTCAGCTGTAGGTTTCGGACGTGGTTCCCTGGTCCGTAAGCGCCGCTCTAACTCGTTCCACACATGCTCTATGGGGTTTAGGTCGGGACTCTGAGCAGGCTAGGGTAGAATCTGATACCACTGCTTGACAGAGGCTGCAACATGACACGGAGTGTTGTCGTCCTGAAAGTAACATTCGTCCATGCCATAAAATTGCCAGAGCGTAGGAAGGACCCGACTGTCCAAAATTTTCATGTAGGCGTCGGCGTTCAATTGACCAGGAACAACATGCAAAGATCCCAGGCCGTACCACAAAAAACACCCCCAAACAAGTACAGTTGAACTCCAACTATCCGAATCAATTGGGACAGGACCCCATTCGGATAATCAAAAATTCGGATAATTGGATTTTTTCCGAAAAAAGGGTCTAGTATGTATTTTAATTAATTACTGTATGTATGGGTATGTTGAAAATGGGAGCAAAAAAAAACTATTTTTAAAGAAAAAGAGCTTTTAATTAATTAAATGAAAAGGCAACACTTTTACATGTTAAACGCACTTACAAATGTTGTACATTAGTACAGTATGTACGTACCGTACTGTAAATGAAAGTCATTGCTTGCTGAACATAGCGGTAATTTTAGTTAACGTCGTACTAGAGCAACACAACGGGCTATTGACGACGGTCCGGGATCAGTCCCTTAAGGGAAAGACCCGAGGACAACACTTCGTAATTTTGAACTACGGTCAGATGACGAAACAACACCTGAGCTGGCACCCCACTCTCCAAACTTCCACGCCAGCTGAACATAGCGGAGAGAAAGACAATAGCGCGCGTAGACATATTCATTATTTTGCGAATCGCAGTACGTTTCCGTCTTAATTTTTTTTTCTTCTGAAATTCTGATAGCGATTCGGACAGTCGGAGTTCGGATAATTGGAGTTCTACTGTAGTGGGATTTTATGCAAATCCGCTGTGTCCGGTCCATTACTGAGGGTAGTGTAGCTATCTACATTTAGCAGGTTCTAGAGGAAGCATTCCGCTGCTGCTAGATGTAAAATTATTGTAACGCGAGACGGACAGACAACGAGGCTGAGCGGGGGTCGGCCTGTCGCGCATAGTAAAATTGATTTAGTTTACTGCACTTTAGTAAAGCTAAATAGGAGTGGTATTCCATGATGAATAATAAAAATTTCAAATAATAAGTAATGAACGACTATGCATCTCAATTGAGTTGGACGTAGTGATTAAATTGGACGAACTGGGATTATTGTATGAATCCTGTTGCCCTCACCACAATAACATAAAATCTGATATAACGCAAATGGTTTGCTTTATTTAACTTTTATGTATCGCCAAGGTTTGACGATAAATGTATTTGGGGTAATTGAGAATAAACTGAGATGTATACCCTTGTGTGTTTTCAGTCTTTAAAATATAATATCATTGCACTACAATGCGCAATTGTTTAAATATATATTTATTATCTATCCCCTCTTCCTCCACCTAACACTACTCCTAAACGCTATTAACGTGATTAGTTAATTTTATTATTATTTTTTATTTTATTAAAGTTATTTATCGAAGGTCTACGAGTTGTTTGATTAATTGTGTTGAATTTTATGGCGCGAAATTCATATTTTGTCCACGTTGCACCAATCACAAGGCAGACAACGGCAAGAAACGGACATTCACACGCACAAGGGAAGTTTTACTGCGACAGAAGAAAGAAATACATTCATGGAATCGAACCTGTGCTACCTATAACTCAGGTTTCTAGCACAGTTAGCAGGCCCACTGAGCCACGGATCAACGAGGTATAACCTTACATTTTGCTGTTATTGTTATTGCCATTTACTGATATTTATTGCCAGTCATTTTCTTTCATTGATATTTTAACACAAGTGACTGACCCAGCTAGCCTTTACTCCAAAGACCTATCCACCAGACATCCATAAATCCAGAGTGAATTTGCTCAATCTTCAACGCTCAAAATTTACGAGCGTTTCATCTGAAAATTACGATTTGCTGTAGCGTCTACAACCAGTGCACACATTCCTTTACCCCATCACTGCCTCCAGCAAGCGTTCGAAATTCCACAAGGATGCTTTGATTAAAGACATCTTGGGGAAAACGTCCGAAAAAATCCTCCCTGGGCACGCCTATGCGAAGCCTAATCGCATTAGCATTCCGCTAATTGGTGGAAACTCTTTCCATCAGATGCCAATCAATAACGCGATTATGTAAAGTGATGTCACACACATTTCCTGATTGCCCGAAATAATGCGTTTCCTGGCCCATCAGCACGAAAAAAAAGGGGGCCCCAGAGGGATCCATCCGGATGAGAAGTTGACGACGTTATCAGCCAAGAGGCCCTTGTCGCTGTTATTCACGCCAAGCAACCCCGTTTGGCTTGACGTCCGAGCGCCGTCCGAACGAACACTTGATTGATTCGGCCGTCCAGTGGGCTCATTAGCTGTGAAATTCGACTCCTATTAGCTCTCTGGCAATTATTTCCTTCGCTTGTGATCATGAGCAGTTTCGATAATGGGATCCAGAGGAATTACCCACGTTGAAGAGAAATAATAAGAGGAGGAAAACACCCAATGTTGTATGAGTGATAAGACTCGGCGAGTTGACAGCGTTCGTGCATGTCACGGTTTCCAAATCTATCTTCGATGGAATCGCATTTTTTCTCCTTGTTGGTGAGAAGACAAGCGCCTGCCTCGGGAAACGCGGATGGGCCTTATCTCACCGAGGAGATAAGACTCATTATTTCGGGCTTCGTAGGCATTAGGAAAACGCAAAAAAAAAATTAATTTCCAACACTGAAATTGATTTTCCTTCCTGTCTTGGGCAAAAAAGGGGAAAGTTGACATGTTGTTATGCACTCCATTGCACCTGTGGTTAGAAAGGAACGCACACAACCATTCCAACCCTGGGTAGGTAGTTGAATTCACGTCGCACTGGAGTAACACAAAGGGCTATGGGAGACGGTCCGAGATCAATCCTTAAGGAGACAATCCGAGGTCATTTGAACCGCGGTGAAGATGGCGAAGTCGAGCTTCAGCTGACACCCCACTTTCCAAGGTGCCACACCACGTCAACTTGAGGACATTTGAGGCCACCGCAGATTGGACGTGCACCTGCACCCACCTACACGGCAGTATTTTATTGGATCGAGTTTCGAACTTGCAACTCTCCTACTGCCTCAGGGTGGTTCAAAATTACGAGGTGTTATCCTCGGATCTTTCCCTCAAGGGACTGATCCCGGACCGTCGTCAATAGCCCGTTGTGTTGCTCTAGTACGACGTTAACTAAAATTACCATTACCATTACCTACTGCCTCAGGTGCAGAATTAAATTCAGTGTTCTGAAACACAAATCGAAGCAATTGCTGTTGTTCTGCAGCCATTTCGTGCGAATTTCGAAAACTGCAGCAAATCAAAAACAGACGTAAAAAACAACTACAGGCTCAATATGTATTACATATTTATAATAAAACACACATCAAGATGAATTGACTTACTTTATTTAATACCAAGGCATACTTTCAGAATTTGAAATTCTATCGATAACTTTTGAAGTTAGATATTTTGTCATTGACATGGAAGATGTGTTATTTACAAAGTGTTTGTGGTAATTTGGGCGGTGTAGGGAGGTTGTTCCGTAGATGGAAAAGAAGAAAATTGTGTGGCAAGAAGCCCGCTTTGCACTGTAGAACATCGTAACTTATAATTGAAAAAAAATCGGCCAAAATTTTGATAAAATGAAGGAATAATTGTTCTGCGACGTACGTCGCAATTTTAAGCACTTTCTGCTACCGGGCCTCTGCTAATCCTTTTCTTATCCAACCGGCCTAGCCACAAGCATTCTTGGAGCACGGCTTGGTTGGTTTGTGGCTAAATTTGGCCATGCTGCGTCATACGCGACAGACAGTGTGAAGTAATTGTGAAATGAAAGGATGGGGAGAAGGGAAATATCACTTGGCCATCTCAGAGTCGCGATCCCAATGTTTTCCAGAGGCAGTAAACACCATGCAAAAAGAATACACCACTAGGGTACCTCAGGTTCACGAAGCCCGTACATACCCTAAGATGGTTGGTTGATTGGTGTTTTATAGCTCAAGGACCTATTTGACTATCCTGCGCCATATACAAGACATACAATATCAAGTAATAAATATACATCACAATGAAAGTTTTATTGACACAGCAGTAAGAAATACACCCAAGGAGGAATGCACGTGGCAGGAATCGAACCTGCGTTGCCTTGAACTCGAAGGTTCCTAGCGCAGTGGCTACACCCACTGAGGTGCGACGGCCCTGTGGCAACTTAGCCACAGGTTTTGTGATAATCCCTATGAAATGGAATTTGAAACGTGCATCTTCCCTACCCGATGGGGAATTCGCTACATTGATTTGGTAGGTAATGGTAATTATTAGTTAATATCGTACTAGAGCAACACAAAGGACTATTGACGACGGTCCGGGATCAATCCCTTAAGGGAAAGATCCGAACATTGATTTGGAACATGGTCGAAGGAAGACTACGTTGGAATGAACCTATCTATCCTCTTTGTTTTTGTCACTGTGTTAGTGTCCTGTCATTGTTAATAAATAGATGTTAAAATAGAACTGGAATTGGGTAATGGTAATGGTAATTTTAGTTAACGTCGTACTAGAGCAACACAACGGGCTATTGACGACGGTCCGGGATCAATCCCTTAAGGCAAAGAACCGAGGACAACACCTCGTAATTTTGAACCACGGTCAGATGACGAAGCAACACCTGAGCTGGCACCCCACTCTCCAAGCTTCCACACCAACCCAACGTGAGGACTTTCGGCCACGACAGATTTAAGGAGCACCAGCCGCCTCTACACCATACGCTTACAAACATACATGCCCGGACCCGGATTCGAGCCAGGAACCTTCCGATCTAGAGGCTAACACCTTAACCACTATACCGGTTGGTCGGCAAAACTGGAATTGGGATTAAACATGATTTGAACATGCATCCTTATGATGTGCGAACTTTGGACTGTGATGTAATATTTATTACATCACAGGACCCACATACCTTAAGAATATTCCCCTAGGGGCGTTGTATGAATGAAACTATCTCCGACTTCCAAGAGCTTCAATGCACTACAGTAGTACAAACTATCAGGAATAGAAGCCCGAATAATTTTGAGATATGCATTTTAACCCTTTGAGTATCGGATATCCGAGTAATGTTATATTGCCTTATCCCCACTGCACATATTGTGGCTAAATAGTTGAAATAAATAGAGGAACGATTCTGTTGGTTAAGAGTGATCAAAACCTGTTGAAAGCCATGCAGGAAAGACTGCAGGTTGCATAACGGATGCATTTCTATTATGCCCTCACAGGGTGAGGAGACTAGTTTATTTTTCGTCGTGTCCAGAGAAAAAAGGCTGGATGGAAACGAGTGTATACCAAATTGGTCTGCCATAGAATACTTGAAACTTGTCACATATTGGGTACAAGCTATTTCAATTCTACTACCTACCACCTCTCTGAAACAGAATATACATTTACAATAACAATACACGTAGTACGTGTACTACCAATACATGTAGTTGTTCGATTCGTTTTTGAACGTTCGATGGTAATTTTTTCTCCATTCTATACTAGCCACAGCGTGGTCAGCATGGCGTTACCCGTGACAGTTCTTTTCGTAGGGTCAGGTGTGACCACTGCTCGATAACCCCCGGTAATTGCTATGAATTCTCATTTGGTTTGCGTCGCAAACCAACACCACGGTCAGTCCTTGTTAAATGCGGCCAAATTTGAATTGTGATGAGATCCAATCGGCGTGAATCTCGTGCGAACACATAAATATTCCATTGCAAAATTATTTATTAAAAGAAAATCAAATGTATGGGGTATCGATCTAATGAAAAATTGTCTGTGCCCGTGACATTACTTTTCATGGGGTCAGGTGTGACCACTGTTCGCTAACATTCGTCAACCCCGGTGATTGCTAACATTCCCATTTAATTGCAAAGAGGTCCAATAGGCCTAAAGTCACAATCTCTTGCGAAAATATAAAAGATATTCAATTGAAATTTTTTTTTAAAGAATACCAAATGTATTAGGTATTGTTCTAATGTAAAATTTTCCGCGGATTTCAAATCCGTTGAAATTTTTATTATATCTTGAGCTTTCCTCCGAAAATTAAATGGTAATGGTAATGGTAATTTTAGTTAACGTCGTACTAGAGCAACACATCGGGCTATTGACTACGGTCCGGGATCAAACCCTTAAGGGAAAGATCCGAGGACAACACCTCGTAATTTTGAACCACGGTCAGATGACGAAGCAACACCTGAGCTGGCACCCCTCTCTCCAAACTTCCACACCAACCCAACCGAAAATCAAACGGAAAGAACAAATTCAGAATCTGTCATCTCTTTATACTGTTGCCATTCTAAATAAAACAATAATAATTAAATTTCAATAAATTAATTTTAAAATGTTCTAGAATAAATTTTAAAATTCGGGCGCGATAAAAAAATTGCAAAAAATTTGGACTACCTGTGTGCTAAATCTCATTGTTGTAAGTGCCATAGATTCGTCAGTACAGTACACACAGACAGACACACACAAACACTTAATTTGTAATAGTGGACATACGAGGTATGTCAGGAAAGTAACAAAACTAGCCGAATACATCAGCAGTAGGCGACTGTATCGTCAACTTTTGGTTGTCACCTGAGATCTGTATATGTGTTTGACCTTCCTTGCAAGTTTGAAATTGATGCGATCAGAACGTGCTGTACAGCAGCCCATTCATTAAGTGCTTGCTGTGGTGTTAAAAATTTTTTTTGCATGCATTTAAATAATCCTATATCTGGTATCTAAGATTCATAATCCATAGTAAATCCGTCAAGGTCACGGTATTGGTATTTTTAATTAACGTCGTACTGGAGCAACACAACGGGGTATTGATGAAGGTCTTGGATATCTCAAGAGAAGGATCCGAGGACAACACCACTTAATTTTGAACTACGGATAAATCCATCATGACCATAGCCGACCAACCGGTATAGTGGTTAAGGTGTTAGCCTCTAGATCGGAAGGTTCCTGGTTCGAATCCGGGTTCGGGCATGGATGTTTGTATGCGTATGGTGTAGAGGCGGCTGGTGCACCTTAAATCTGTCGTGGCCGAAAGTCCTCACGTTGGGTTGGGGGGGAAGTTTGGAGAGTGGGGTGCCAGCTCAGGTGTTGCTTCGTCATCTGACCGTGGTTCAAAATTACGAAGTGTTGTCCTCGGATCTTTCCCTTAAGGGACTGATCCCGGACCGTCGTCAATAGCCCGTTGTGTTGCTCTAGTACGACGTTAACTAAAAATTACCAATTACCAATTATTAATTACCATCATGACCATATAGAGAGCAAAATAACGACATGGAAGCATTAATTAAAGCGAAGTGTATATAGTTAAAGTTAATAAATCTGAGAAATTTTCAGTTTAAAATAATACCAGAAGACGCGAATTTTAATTCTTCTTACCATAACGGATGGTTGTGAGTTCAAAACCAACCAAAGACGGCCATGTACAAGTAGGGCTGGTGCACGTTAAATTTAACATGACCTCAAATGTCCTCACATTGGCGTGGTGTAGAAGTTTGGAGAGTCAGCCCCAGGGGCAGAATTATGTTCAGTGTTCTCCAACACAACTCCAAGGAATTGCAATTGTTCTGCAGCTATTTTGTCCGAATTTCGAAAACTGCAGTCAAATCAAAAATAGACGTAAAACTCAATTATCGGCTAAATATGCATAACATATTTATAGTAAAACATCTAAATAATTCATTTATTTTATTTAACACTAAGGCACACTTTCAGAATTTGCAATTCTGTCGATAACTTTTGAAGTTAAATATCTTATCGTTGACATAGAAGATGTGTTATTTGTAAAGTGTTTGTGGTATTTTAGGCAGTGTAGGGAGGTTTTTCCGTAGCTAAAGAAAAGAAAGAAAAGGTGTAACAAGGAGCGCGCTTTGCATTGCAGAACATCGTAACTCTCTCTTATGATTTAAAAAAAAAATCAGCCAAAATTTTGATCAAAATTAAGGGAGAATTGTTCTGAAGAGACTTCGTTTGTTCTGCGACGTACGTCGCAGTCTTAAACACTTTCTGCTCCCTAAGTGCCAGGACAGCTGAGGTATTGTCATCTGATCGTGGTTCAAAATTACGTGGTTTGTCATTGGATCTTTCCCTTCTGATTTGATCCGTCGACAATAGCCTGCTGTGTCGCTCTAATGGAACGCTAATTAAAGTACCAACCCACCTCAAGTCTTGAGTTCAAATGTGAAGCATGCTTGAAATTTAACAAGCCATCTTCTTTAAAAAATAATACATCGTTAAGAGCGTACATCGTTAACAGAAGGTATTTCATCAAAAATATTTTATAATGACCTTAGTACTGGTAATTTTGATCAATCAGTGTAGTAGTTTAGCGATGCTTTTTTTAGTTAAATATTTTAATAAATACTAGTTGAATCTATGCGTGATGTTTATCTACATGTTTCCCTCTGGTAGTCTGAAATAGTCTAATTTAAATTTTACTATTTTGTTTCGAAATTCCGATTTGGTTATACAGATGTGTTTGCTCAATCGAGTGAGGTTCTTTTTCAGGCTGTCAATTCGTAATGATTGGTTGATCAAGGTGGTGTGAAAGTAATAACATAGTATGGATTAAGAAATCATCAGATCGTATATCTGCATTATAATTTTGATGCAGCATGAAACGCGTCAGTTAAATTTATTTTCAAGAGATGATTTTGCAAAATAGAGAATGGCGAAGTTTAGGTTTTGTTTTCCGACAGTTCTCAGAACAAGATGTTTTCAAAGAAGTGGTCCCTAACCCAAATACACTCTATAACAAAAAAAATCGACGCACCAAGAAGGAATCATCCGATTGCTTTGAAATTTCGCATGCAAAAATGTTTTGACCAAATATGCAAATGATTAAAATTTGGTGTCCAATGAATGAATAGTGCGATCTCCAGCGCATGGGAACTGCGCATCCAGCAGATGTATACAAGGAGTAGTTCTTGAACAGTTGTTAAAAATTTTTGCTGCATTGCGATTTAGGATACCTTTCAACGACTGAAAAAATGCCTCGCCACAGGATTCAAGCTCATAACGAGCAACTTTCAGAGTTTGAAAGAGGTCGTATAATTGGATTGAAAGAGGCAGGTTGGGCAAATCGGAGAATCGCTCGTCATGTGTCGAAGCGACGCCGCGATTAGAAGATGCTGGTAAGAGTGAGTGGACAATGGCAGATTTCAGCGTCATGATGGTAGCGGTCGACGTAGGCTAACAACAGATCGCGAGGACAGAGTGATCGTCAGATCAGCTGTCACAGCGCCTGATTCATCGCTATCAACCATCAGTCGTGCGACCCACACACGAGTGTCCACCATGACCATTCACAGACGGCTGAGAGAGCGAAATCTACGCTCGTACCGACCGTTACGCCACCTGCCACTCACGCCTGCACACTGTCGAGCCAGATTACAGTGGTGCTTGGCTCGATCAGGCTGGAATGATGCTGACTGGGGACGTATAGTCTTTAGCGACGAATCCCGCTTCCAACTGTGTCCTGACGATCATCGAAGACGTTTCTGGAGACGCCCAGGGCTGTGTGCCGATCCTGCTTTCACTATTGCACCCCACACGGGCCCTCAACAAGGAGTTATGGTCTGGGGTGCCATTTCCCTTGATAGCCGGACCCCTTTGGTCGTCATTAGAGGTACACTTACTGCACAGCGGTACGTTGACGACATTCTGAGACCTGTTTTACTACCGTTCATTTCGCAGTACCCTGGGCTTATTTTTTAGCAAGACAATGCAAGACCACATACGGGACGTGTTGCTATGAACTGTTTTCAAACTTGTCAAACACTTCCTTGGCCAGCCAGATCACCAGATCTCTCTCCTATCGAGCATGTTTGGGATATGATGGGAAGGCGAGTGCATCCGGTAGGGATTGTTGATGACGTAGTCCGACAATTGGAGCAAATTGGCAAGAAATACCGCAGGAGACCATCCGGGTGCTTTATCGGTCTATGCCACGCCGTGTGGCAGCTTACATGCAGGCTAGAGGCGGGTCAACACCTTATTGAGCTCGTTACTGTAACTCTGAAATAAATCATTCAATTGTTCTGAAATAAATTTTAATCATTTTCTATTCTGTACATAATTTTCCTATCCACCAATTTTTGTCTCCATCGGACATTTCTTTCTTGGTGCGTCGATTTTTTGTTATAGAGTGTATATTAGAATTTGTAAGATTTGTTATTAGAAAATTGTAAAATGCCTATCAAATCCCATTCCTGATTTGTTTACTTTATATGGTTCCGGAGTAACCCTGTCGGAAGAGTAGCAGATTAACTACCGGAGGGTTTCGATTAGAAGTATATTAGATTAGTAGTGTATAATAGAATTTGTAAGATGTGTGTGTGTTATTAGAAAATTGTAAAATGCCTATCAAATCCCATTCCTGATTTGTTTACTTTATATGGTTCCGGAGTAACCCTGTCGGAAGAGTAGCAGATTAACTACCGGAGGGTTTAGATTAGAAGTATATTAGATTAGTAGTGTATAATAGAATTTGTAAGATGTGTGTGTGTGTTATTAGAAAATTGTAAAATGCCTATCAAATCCCATTCCTGATTTGTTTACTTTATATGGTTCCGGAGTAACCCTGTCGGAAGAGTAGCAGATTAACTACCGGAGGGTTTCGATTAGAAGTATATTAGATTAGTTGTGTATATTAGAATTTGTAAGATGTGTTATTAGAAAATTGTAAAATGCCTATCAAATCCCATTCCTGATTTGTTTACTTTATATGGTTCCGGAGTAACCCTGTCGGAAGAGTAGCAGATTAACTACCGGAGGGTTTCGAGTTGGAAGCTCGACACTTTGTGTTCGTGGAGAGCTGTTTCACGTTAAATCTGTCGTGTCCTGAAATATTATCACGTTGGCATAGTGTGGAAGTTTCGAGTTGGATGCCAGCACAGGTCAACGTCATCTGACCATGGTCCCAAATGACGCGATGTTGTCCTTTTATCCTTCCCTTCAGGATGCATCCCGGACTGTTGCCAATTGCATGTTATGGGGGCCCAGTTTCGATGTCAATTCAAAAACATTACCTTAGGCTTGAAAAATGTCCATTTTTTTAAGCTTTATCCAATCATTTAATAATTTATTCAAATGACCATTCTTAATACTCTGAAATAAAGAATATTTATTTTTGTTTTCATCTGCTAACTGAAAAGTTGGTCGTTTGGTCGCTTCCTGAGGCAGTTTCTTGTAGTCTGGCCGCCTAAGTGGTATAGTGCTCAGTGCTCGTCTGCTAACCAGTATTTCCCGCATTCGATGGTTGGTAGGTACAACCCAATGGTCTATTAGCGATGGTCTCAAAGAGAAAGATCCGAATTATTGGCGAAGGGAAAGATCCGAATTATTGGCGAAGGGAAAGATCCGAATTATTGGCGAAGGGAAAGATCCGAATTATTGGCGAAGGGAAAGATCCGAATTATTCGCGAAGGGAAAGATCCGAATTATTGGCGAAGGGAAAGATCCGAATTATTGGCGAAGGGAAAGATCCGAATTATTGGCGAAGGGAAAGATCCGAATTATTCGCGAAGGGAAAGATCCGAATTATTCGCGAAGGGAAAGATCCGAATTATTCGCGAAGGGAAAGATCCGAATTATTCGCGAAGGGAAAGATCCGAATTTTTCGCGAAGGGAAAGATCCGAATTTTTCGCGAAGGGAAAGATCCGAATTTTTCGCGAAGGGAAAGATCCGAATTTTTCGCGAAGGGAAAGATCCGAATTTTTCGCGAAGGGAAAGATCCGAATTATTGGCGAAGGGAAAGATCCGAATTATTGGCGAAGGGAAAGATCCGAATTATTGGCGAAGGGAAAGATCCGAATTATTGGCGAAGGGAAAGATCCGAATTATTGGCGAAGGGAAAGATCCGAATTATTGGCGAAGGGAAGGATCCGAATTATTCGCGAAGGGAAAGAGTCGAGGACGCAATGTCCTCACGTTGGCGTGGTGTGGAAGTTTGAATATGTGGCTCAAGTGCTGGTATGTAGGTAGTTAATTAACGTCGCGCTGGAGCAACACAACAAGCTATTGGCGAAATTGGTAACGGTATCGGGATCAATTCAGAAGAGGATCCAAGGTCAATGCCTCGCAGTTTTGAGCGATGGTCAGATGACAAGGTAAACACCTGACCTCGCATCCCAACTCTCTAAACTTCCACTCGCTGTCAACGTGATGGCATTTGTGGCCACGACAGATTTAACCGACACCGGGCCCCACGTATACGCCCCCTACCACACGAGAACCTGTATAAATGCTATAAATGAAATTAAAGGTACACATCTTTTTAATTCGTGAATTATAATCGAAACTGCAGAGTTTAAAAACGTGTTTAGCCTTTACAAAGTGAAAGGTTAAGGTACGACTCGATTATGTATACGATTATTGTCGTAGTAATGCATTTGTGACGCACGAGTACTTGTGCATGAAATAATGGATGCAGTCATTATTTTTGAAAAATGATGTAAAAGTGAGTCTTTAAATAGTATCGTACTTGTATAAAACGTAGATTTCGTTGAACAAAACTCTAAAAAAAGTAGATGTGTGCTTTCTGAAACGACGTATGACTGATGAATCACAAAACGAAGAGAAAGCAATCAATCATTAACAGATTTTGAAACCGCTGAAGCATGCTAACTACATTGCTGCGAAAGGACCCACAGTAATGATATCGATGAAGCGATTTTTTTTTCGTGGTAATCTGTTGTCTGTCTTGATGGTAATTTGGCAATGGTAAGTTTTAATTAACATCGTACTAGAGCACCACAGCGACTATTGACGACGGTCTGTCTTGATGTTTAATTAATTAAAATGTATTTGGTGGTGTTAGTAGGTATGCATTCCAATTAACGTCGAACTGAAGCAATACAACGGGCTATCGACAACGGTCCTGGAAAGAACCCCACGGGAAATATCCCAGCGACAACCCCACGTAATTTTGAACCACGATCGGATGACGAGAAAACACCTGAGCTGGAACACAACTCTCCAAACTTCCACATAACGCCAACGTGAGGAAATATGAGGCCACGACGTATTTAACGTGCAACAGCCCCCTTTGTACACGAAGGTCTTTGGCATGATTTTAAATCGCAACCCTCAATGTACATGTGAGAAATTTAGAAGATAGAAATCAGCTCAGAAAAAAAGGAAACACGAGCAAATATATGTTTAGTGTCAAAAAATGCCGAATCTACTTTGAACAAGTGTAGGTATTGTAATAAACGTCGCACTGAAGCAACACAACGTGCTATTGGTGACTGAGATCAAACCCGAGTGTTAAGATCTGAGGCCAAAACTTCGTCATTTTGAACCACGGTCATATGACGTGGAGCTGGCACATCACTCTTCAAACATTCACACCGTACCACAACTCTCCCTATGTAATCCGTTGCTCTTCCAACCCGGCTATCGTGGCGCTATGAACAAGGTAATTGGTAATTTTAGTTAACGTCGTACTAGAGCAACACAACGGGCTATTAACGACGGTCCGGGATCAGTCCCTTAAGGGAAAGATCCGAGGACAACACCTCGTAATTTTGAACCACGGTCAGATGACGAAGCAACACCTGAGCTGGCACTCCAATCTCCAAACTTCCACGCCAACCCAACGTGAGGACTTTCGGCCACGACAGATTTAGGTGCACCAGCCGCCTCTACACCATACGCTTACAAACATCCATGCCCGGACCCGGATTCGAACCAGGAACCTTCCGATCTAGAGGATAACACCTTAACCACTATACCGGTTGGTCGGCCTTTGAACAAGGAATGGGGTGAGATTGAAGTAGACGTGCATAATCTAACTGTTATAACATGACTGAGGAAGAATGCTTTTTGACAGCCTTTTATTGGAGGTAATAACTTAAAAACAGCAAAAAAAGTAAACGAAATGCTGTTTAATATTTTTCATCTCTGTATTACTCTCTAGTGCAACGTTAATTAATATACATACGTACCTGGAAGCAGAAAGTGCTTAAAACTGTGACGTATGTCGCAGAACAATCTTTCCTCAATTTTATCACATTTGTGGTCGCTTTTTTTCAATCATAATTTACGATGTTCTGCAGTGTAAAACGCGTTCCTTGTCACATCTTTTTTTTTTCTCTAGCTACGGAACAACCTCCCTACACCGCCCCAAATTACCACAAACACTTTATAAATAACACATCTTCCATGTCAATGACAAAATATTTAACTTCAAAAGTTATCGACAGAATTGCAAATTCTGAAAGTATGCCTTGGTTTTAAATAAAGTAAGTTAGTTAATTTTGATGTATTTTATTATAAAAATGCAATACATATTTAGCTGAGAACTGTGTTTTACGTCTGTTTTTGACTTGACTACAGTTTTCAAAATTTGGTCATAATGCCTGCAGAACAATTGCAATTCCTTGGAGTTTTGTTGCTGAACACTGAACATAATTCTACACCTGGGCCTATCAACACCAATATTTTTGATGGGGGTAGTCGCGGAGTTAATTTATGTAGGTATAGATGCTACATTCGTTATAAGGTGCATAGAAATAAGATATGAAATGCCAGTGACGACACTTCGACATCAATAAATATATCAGGTTTGTTGTTGGGAGTTCATAGCCCTATCTGGCTCCAAACGCAAAGCTAAGTCAAGTAAAAAATGTGAAAGGAAAGACAATATGAGGAATGAAGACATTGAAAGACATGTCGTCAAAGGAAAGACAGAGGGATTGAGGAATAGATAATTGTATGAAAGTAGAAAAAGATCGATAGGGAATCCCGGAGAGTTAACCCCGTGTTTAATGAAGACAGTAAACCCAATAGGAAATGACGCATCTTGTCCGCTTCTGGACTATATATGTTTTTGGGCAATGGCAGAGGGGTCCTTAAAAATGTTGTCATTTATGGACCTCCAATGCAATTCAGGAAATTCTAGAGAGAAGCTGGTAATAAAAGCTGCACTTTGCACATGTGGGATCTGGCCATCAGTGGGTATCATATTTTTCCAATAGCCAGATCGGAACCTGACAAGTATAGAGAACATTTTCCAAGGCAAACTTTTGACAAACAGCTCTTCTGGTTATTTAATGAGGTACCAGTGATGAAAATGTACCGGAGATGGTTTTTGCCATTGCTTTTTAAGTACAGACAGGTTATCGTTCCCTGAGAGAAGGACGGTACATTAGCTTGTGCTATTCGATCTAGCTCCATTGCTAATATATGGTGCTTGAGGTGTTAGCCTCTAGATCGGAAGGTTCCTGGTTCCAATCCGAGTCACCGCATGGATGTTGTTTTTATAGCGTATGGAGTAGAGGCGGCTGGTACACCTTAATTCTGTCGTGGCCAAATGTCCTCACGTTGGGTTGGTGTGGAATTTTGGAGAGTGGGATGCCAGCTCAGGTGTTGCCGCGTCATCTGACCGTGACTCGAAATTGCGTGGTGTTGTAATCGGATCTTTCCTTTAGGGGATTCAACCTTAACCGTCGTCAACAGCCCGTTGTGTGGCTCCAGTGCGTCGTTAATTAAAATTACCATTACCTTATCAATGCTAATAAGTCAGCTCTGGATCCGCGGTCTCCCGGTTGGAAGAGTAACGGATTAGCAACCTGAAGGTAGCGAGTTCGAATCCAACAAACACCGTCGAGTACAAAGAGGGCTGGTGCACGTTAAATACGCCGCGGCCTCAAATGTCCTGACGTTGGCGTGATGTGGAAGTTTGGAGAGTGGGGTGGCAGCTCAGGTGTTGCCTCGTCATCTGACCGTGGTTCAAAATTAAGTGGTGTCGTCCTCGGATTTTTCTCTTGGGAGATTTATCCCGGACCGGACGAGTCGTTGTGTTGCTCCAGTTCGACGTTAATTAAAAAATACCAACCTACTTAAATTGCCCTAAATGCTAACATGCGATGGGATCCATTGAAAATTTATGCGTTCCCATCAAGTGCAGATGTGTCTCCGAGGGGTGGAGATGTTAGGAGCGGGTTTGCTGGTGTCCAGCAGAACAAAATTACTGTCGGTCGGCAGGTAGGTATTTGAGTTAACGTCGCGTTGGAGCAAAAAACGGGCTATTGGGATCGACCGCGTGAAATTACTGTCGGAAGAAGTAGCCGTTTTCGTCGTGAGTGAGAATCGTTAAGAGAATGCAGATCCGGGTACATCGCCGTACGTAATCGGTTCTCAAAATGCAAATGCTGCTCCTACCATCGGGGCCAAAGTAAGAAATTTTAATCTCTTTCCAATCTTCAATAGTTCAACGATCTCGGACGACAGAAGTAAACCTTCAATCACAGCTTCCGTGCACATGCTAATGCACGAGCCCATACGACGACCAATCAGGAGACCGATCGCTCGCGAGAGAACTTCCCACACCCACGTATTAAAACCCCACTAATTCACCGTGTAAATGAAATCCTCGTGGCCTCGAATCTTCGGCCCGGCATTTCTCGTGGAACAACAACCCTGCGTAACAAACACTCTGCTAGGAAACGAGCTGGAGACCAGACCATCCCGACAGCGCGGGTCAGATTCATTTGCATCTTCCGACCATCTTTCAAAAGCACAAGACGCCGGGGATCGGATCGATTACTCGCGTTAATGAAGGGCTTAACAGCGAGGATGAAGTAATGGACATTACTTATACCCCGGACCACCTGCACGGAATAATACGTTAGCGGAGCGCAACGAGTCAGAGATAAATATTCAGGGAGAGAGAGCTGATAATCACTGGCCGAGTTAACTGGAAAGCAATCAGGTGCCGGGAGAACTATTTCTGACACGAGGAGGTATTTTAAGAGCGGTGGAGCTTCTGGAGACCGGTATCAGATCTGGGATGGGTAAACGGATTTCCATCCATTACGGAAATTGCCATCCTTCTTCCTGGGCATCTAGTAGCATTGCAGGAAAACAAGAGAGCTCTAGTTGTTACCGAGCAGATATTTAAACGACACTCATTTTATTATATATGGGGCTGCGGTTGCTCTGTAGGAAAAGTAGCGGATTAGCAACAGGTAGTTTGAAATTTTTTAATTAACGTCGAACTAGAGTAACACAACGGGCTATTGACGAGAGTCTGGGATCAATCCTTTAAGGATAAAACCACGTAATTTTGAACCACGGTCAGATGACGAGGCAACACCTGAGATGGCACCCCAATCTACGAACTTCCACACCAACCCATCGTGAGGACTTTCTGCCACGACAGGTTTCAGGTGCACCAGTCGCCTCTATATCATACGCTTACAAACATTCATGCACTGGAACCCTCCGATATACATGGTATACTGGCAATTTTTAATTAATGTCGTACTAGAGCAACACAACAGGATCCGAGGATGACACCACGTAATTTTGAACCACGGTCAGATGACGAGGCAACACCTGAGATGGCACCCCAATCTACGAACTTCCACACCAACCCAAAGTGAGGACTTTCTGCCATGACAGGTTTCAGGTGCACCAGTCGGCTCTATATCATACGCTTACAAACATCCATGCACTGGAACCCTCCGATATACATGGTATACTGGCAATTTTTAATTAAAGTCGTACTAGAGCAACACAACAGGATCCGAGGTTGACACCACGTAATTTTGAACCACGGTCAGATGACGAGGCAACACCTGAGATGGCACCCCAATCTACGAACTTCCACACCAACCCAAAGTGAGGACTTTCTGCCACGACAGGTTTCAGGTGCACCAGTCGCCTCTATATCATACGCTTACAAACATCCATGCACTGGAACCCTCCGATATACATGGTATACTGGCAATTTTTAATTAATGTCGTACTAGAGCAACACAACAGGATCCGAGGACGACACCACGTAATTTTGAACCACGGTCAGATGACGAGGCAACACCTGAGATGGCACCCCAATCTACGAACTTCCACACCAACCCAAAGTGAGGACTTTCTGCCTCTACAGATGTAAGGTGAACCAGCCGCCTCTACACCATACGCTTGCAAATACGCTGTCCAGGATTCTAACCAGTAACCTCCCGATCTAGAGGCTAACTTCTTAACTATCAGACCGATTTGCAATAGGAGGGTTGAGAGTTTGAAACTCGACCCAACCAAATACAGTCGTGTGTCGAGGCTGGTGCACGTTTAGTATGGAAGTTCGGAAAGTAAGTTGTCCTCTCTTGTGTTCTCGTCGAATCTGTCGTGGCCTCAAGTGTTCTCACCTTGGTGAGGCCTACAAGTTTGTCTGTTTGGTTACTGACGCAATGTCCAAAAAATAAAGACCAAAAAACGGACGAGCTGCGCCAAACTCAAGAGAAAACAATAAAATCTTCTATAGATAAAATAGTAAAATTATCAAAATCTGGAACGAAGTTTTTTGGTCACAATGTGCGTCATTTTGGGGAGCGCGTCGCCGATTCAGGTGATGATCTCCTGATCTGACAGTGTTTCAAAATTACGAAGTGCTGTCCTGTAATCTTTCCGTTCGGGATTGATCCCGGACCGTCGCCAGTAGTCCGTTGTGTTGCTCCAGAGCAGTAAATGCAACTACCTAATCCCACTTTAAGCTAACCATAGAGGAAGCGTGTTTTTTCCCACGATCTATCTGTTTTGAAGATCTGTCACGTGGTATTGGGAGAAAGCAAGACTCCCAACGTGGCACTGATTTTTTACTGGTTAATGTGATTATAGAGTATGATTGCAACAGCATAATAGTATGCGCTTCTATATATGCAATATGCCCAGTTGGATTCTATATACATTTTGTTCCATCCATTTGGTAAGTGGGATCCTCATGTGTTCTTTAACTATATCAATAATTTGTGCTGTTCAAATTTACATTTATCGATAAATTACTGAACTTAAGCAATTCTTCTCTAAACTTGCAATTAAATTTTATGACAAACTTGATCTTATTGATAATCCCGCAATCCATCAAATTCCCAGATACGACCCTCGTCTAAATAAGTTCAACAAAAGGCCTAGAGACATTCTCTTTAATTAATAAAGTTTTTTTCTTAAATTTTCCTTTTGTTTTCTTGTGTTTGCTAATTTTGTAATTTTGCATCGGCTAAGACAGTCAAAAACGGACTCCTTCCAAGACCACTCCCACCTCAATCCTTATTGGTTCTACGAAAACCTCAATGACCACACTATATAAAGTTCTGTCACTAAAATTTTTTCAGTATTCCTAGCTACGTTCCTGAAGAAGCTATAGGGCCATCGACCCAGGACCTTCGGACCACCCCCTCCATCATTTATCGAGGAGTCTGGATAAAATACACTGCCCTCCTAAAGTTAAGGTACAGGATATTTGAATCGGTTGTATGAGAAACCACATGTCACTTTTTGTCGAAATCGAGTTTTCGGTAAAATTCTATTCTTCAGAGGTAGACGCATCTTTTAGAAGTGAAACCCCACGAGTCAAGTAATACTAAATAGAGTTGGCTCGTATGAAAGTTTTCGTTTATTCGAGAAAGCCCATAAGTCAGTGACTTATGGGCTTTCTCGAATTAACGAAAATTTTCATACGGGCCACCTCTGTGTAGAATGACCTGACTCGTGGGGTTTCACTTCCAAAAATATGCGTCTACCTCTGAAGAATAGATTTTTACCGATAATTCGATTTCGAGAAAAAGAAGTGACTTATAGGCGTAAAGTTCCAAAGGATGAGAAAGTCGCTTTTAAAATCTCGCAGTTTCGTGCAGTTTTCACACTTTTTCAAACATTATAATATTGAAATCGCCAAAGCTTTTAATGATGGGTTTTGCAGCCACACTTTTCGGTTTAACAACTATAAAAAGCTGCTTCTATCACTCCCAAATGAACCAGTATATCCAAGTGGGAAAATCCCCATCTCAACAAGAAAAAAAATTGAAGACACAAATAATCTGATGAAGTACATCCCCAAATTAAGAAAATATTCAAGCATTCTACAAAGAGATAGTTCACCAGTGTTCTACAGGTACATCCGATTCTCACAGTTGCCAAAGAACTACGATACTGTCGAATAAATTTTATTTCACCATTTATACCACTCTTATTCATAGAACTAAATAATCTTATTTGTGTTTCATATTTATTTAATGTTTCTACTCGTTTTAGAATGCATATTTGAGGTGTACTAAGTGTACTTTTTATTTTACAGTTTAGAATGCAATTACTTTTTGCCAAAAGTATATGTATTTCAGAAACCCCATAAGTCAACTGACTTTAAAAATGCATAATAATTTAATTATTTATCTTTTGAGACCTCCATTGAGCAAAAAGATTGTATTTAGCTCCAAACAATATATTTTATTAGAAATAATAACATAGAGGTCGTCGGTTAACGCAGAAACAGTTTTTCTCGATTTCCCAAAAATTGTTCTTATCTGACTTATGGGGTTTCTCAAACAACCGATTCATTTATTTTGTCTAGTTTGAAACTGAATGAACATATAAACAAAAAATTTGGAGGAAATGTGCACTAAACAGTTTTTAATTGAATTCGGCCTAGAAATTTTCATACGGTCAACGCAAACAAGATTTTCTTCAAAAAGCACATTCTTGGAGAAAACAGGTATATCACATGTTCCTGTGGGAAAATGTCGTGGAATCATGAAAGAATGGATTCTAATAAGGAATGCGTCCACCCCTAACTGCAATTCATTGGCGGCATCGACTTTCTATACAGCCAATTAAGTTGCCAGACACCGAACTGGAAAGCGAAGACCAGAAACGGAGTAACCCTTGTTCCAGGCTCATGCAACGATCTTGGAGGAGTACTTAAAGCAGCAACGTGTCTGCCAAGGTAGGGTAGTCCCAAACGTGGTCTATTGGATTCAGGTATGGATATTGACTGGCTCCGTTCGCTCCAAAACGTGACCCTCAAAATAATTCTCAACACGTACAGTTCTGGGAGGTCTAGCATTATCATCCATAAGAATGAAACCATTATCAACAGCAGCGGCATATGGTTGGACATATGGATCACGAATCTCATCCCGATGTCTCACACCAGTCAGAGCTCCTCCACGGAACACATACAGTTCAGTGTGACCACCGAGAGAGTACCCTACCCAAAACACGATTCCACCACCTCTGTAACTGTGTCTTTCAGAAATGTTGGATGGATTGTACCTGGTGCGTTGTTCTCTCCAAACCAGCAGACGCCCTGAATCGCTCTCCAGTGTGAACCTGGACTCGTCGTGAAGAGTACAGAAGCCCATTGCTGTCTGGTCTAGGAAACATGTTCTCATGCCCAATATAAACGGGCACTTCTATGACGTCGGTTCAAGAAAGGGGCACACAAATGGACGTCTTGCATAGAGAACTGCATTGTGAAGGCGTATTCGCACCATAGTAGCAGAGATTCTTGTTCCTGACGCGGCAAAATGATCTGCCACGAGCTGAGGCACAGTAGTGCTTCTCCTCCTTCGGACAAAAAGAGCTAGAAAACGGTCTCCCGCAGGTGTTGATAGTCGTGGTCGACCTGGAACATGTCTCCTAGACACTGAATCTTCGGATTGAAACTGATCCCACAGTCGTTGTACCACACTGAGAGACACATTGAGACGTCTAGCAGCATCAGTTTGTGACAACCCCATCTCCATCCATCCGACCTACCCCCATCTTAACGAATCGGGTAAACGATTTCTTTTAGACATTGCTAGACACTCCTGGATATTGTCAACGAAATTGCCAACAACAAATGAATATCAACAATCATGCGCAAAACTTACACACGAAGTTACCAATGTTTAATCTGTGCACATTTTTATAAAGTGTCCATTGATTTAAAAAAAAAATGGTGACTCGTTTTTTGTATACTAAGTATTCCTAAAGTACGTTACTATCATTCATATAAACTATACATTTTATTTTTACTGCAATTTTTTTAATGGTGAGCCTTGAAAAACATGCTGTACCTTAAATTTATAGGGAAATGTTCATAGTAAGGAAGCGTTTAAAATCGCTTGGCTTACCGAGGACATTGACCTTTTAATTGAATAGACGGAGCTTGTGCGCAGCGTTTCATATTGTTTCTCGATCTCTTGGTACGATCGGCTTAGCCGGTTGGAAGAGCTTAGATTTAGCAACCGGAGTGTTACGAGTTCGACTTCTGCCAAAGACCGTAGTGTACAAAGGGGGCTGGTGCGCGTTAAATCCGTCGCGGCCTCAAATGTCCTCACTTTGGCGTGGTGTGGAAGTTTGGAGACTGGGTAACCAGCTCAAATGTTGCTGCATCACCTGATCGTGGTTTACAATTACGTGGTGTTGTCCTCTGCATTTTCACGTCGTTATTGATCCCGTACCGTCGTCAATAGCACGTTGTGTTGCTCCAATACGACGTTAATTTAAATACTTGCTTACTATCGGTATGAAGATATTTGGGTTCATGTCACATGCGTAGAGGATAACGCACGAATTATAATGTAGCTGTTGATTGACAAAAGTGATGGAAAGTAATTTACATTTCGATAGCCAATCAGCTGTCGATTCCCAAGTTCAACGCGACAAACCCTAGAGATACATCGACAACGATTCCGTCTCCAAACACTATGCATATTTCATTAGAGTTCGATGTCTAAAACACGCAATAGTTTCAATTCGCTGTGTGGAACACACAACAATGGAACAACAGATCAGGGTTCTTTAAGTTGGAGTTGCGGCCTATAGTGAGTCGTGATATGACTTTTCGAAGATTGCGAAAGCTTTTTGAAGTCATATCCTAACCGTGAATATCAAAGTACTCGCCCGTCAACCTTTCAATGAAATGGACATGGCATGTGGACGAAGTTGCGGTCGTACGATTTCAGAAGTGTTGGTCACTTGAACTCGGGAATCGATTCGGCCCGATTGACCTTCGAAGTTCAAAGACATTTCCCATCATGCTCTTCGATACATTCTTTTCTTCCAATACCATGAGCTCCAGGGATCTTCAAACCGAGCGATCGGCAAAAATAGCGCGCACATGCTTCGTCTATTTTGTTAGGAGGTCGAAAGTTTTTGCTTCTCCAATATGCTAAATCAGACATTCCTTTGTAACTAGGCATGTTCTATAATAACCGAAAATATGCCACTCCAACAGCTCTGAGTAAGAGGCTGGGATGTGAGGTGTATATTTCTCAATAAAACATTCTAGTTCCTTCCTGTCGATATGCTTATTTAAATATTTAACTTAAAAATCTTTTAGTCCTGATAGACGAGCAAGTAAGCCTAATGGCGCAATAATGATTATATGTGATTTCCCGCACATTGAACCGATGTTCACCAAACCCAGAGCATGTTTTTCTTCGACATTCCAGCACTTATTCAGAAACCCAGGAAGGAGGTATCCTAAACAAATCTAAAGCTGAATTTAAATATGTTTATGTTTATTTAAACATAACAAATCAAAACGGAACAACAGTACACAAAAACGCAGACACACCATAATAAAAAAAGGGTTCTAAAAATGTTTCCATTGAAAATGTTTATAGGTCACATTATAGACCACATTCATGTTTGAAGTCACGAGCGGTTTTGAATCCTTCCTCCCTCCTCATTGGTTCCGGAGATTCAGAAGATTCTGGGCCAGGCATGCGGTGTTGCCATTTCCACAAAACAAAATTATAAAAGTTAATGGGTTAATCTTACCGGTGCTACATTGCAAAAGGATTGACAGAGGGGTTTAGATTCGATCAGCTGTGTTCCAGCCTCAGTCAAAGGATCAGTTTGTCCTTTGCGTTATATATACGGTGATCATAAGTTCCGAAAAAATCGGGACAATGGTTGAGTCCCGAATAATGAAATAACTGTCTCGAATGTATAATTGTATATATAATAATTGTCTCCGACAGAATGAACAAAACAGAAAATATCGAAAGAGCAAAGATGGTTGACTGTGTTCCAGGATTTGAAAAAAAAATGAGTTAAGTGTCCCTAATCACATGATCTTTGTGTAGTTTGTCCTTTCCCTGCCAGTAACTAATGCTTCAGTTGAGCGAGCGTTCTCACTGATAAACAATTTTTGGAGTACTGAAAAGTCATCAATGTCAATTGAGTGTGTTAAAGCCATTTCAGATAAGCTGTTCACTAACGTGTGTGGAATATGTATGAGAAAATTAAGAACAATACCCTGTTTAAAGCACTGGCCTCGTCAGAGAAGTATGACAGGAATATACGACCATCATCTTTCACAAACGATGATAAAAAAAAAACATAGTGACTTTATGAGTTCAGTAGTTTTGGAAATCATTTTTATGTTTATTTTTTTGTCATTGACAACTCTGTCCAGTTAATGTAATATATGTCTTGTAAACTTTCCAAAATATACAAAAATCTTGAAATGTTGATACTTCTATTTGGTGAAAATTAGATTCTTAGTAAATTTTTATCTTAATAATATGATAATATGTGATAGGCAAAGGTGAGAGATATAAACAGAGAGTTGTATTTGAATCGTCCCAGCCAGTGACCAATCTGGGGATAAGAGGTGGCAAAGATATCATACCTCTTTCATAATAATTTTACATTTTAATCCTAAAAAAGTAGATAGCTTTGATATAGATTTTAGACGCCTAAATTAACTTTAAAACACACTTACAAAGGCCAAAATGTACCGGATAAGGGCTGTCCCGATTTGAAATGTCGGAAACATGTGGTCACCGTACTATTTATACACCAAACTGACCTATCATGCTACGTTTTCTTAGACTTATCAAAAAATTTATTTTTCTATACATCTATACATGCCTTAAGGAGCACATATTTGGTGTGCATGGGCATCTGAACCAATGTTTTACCCTTGCTTATATTTTTTGCCGACCAACCGGTATAGTGGTTAAGGTGTTAGCCTCTAGATCGGAAGGTTCCTGGTTCGAATCCGGGTCCGGGCATGGATGTTTGTAAGCGTATGGTGTAGGGGCGGCTGGTGCACCTTAAATCTGTCGTGGCCGAAAGTCCTCACGTTGGGTTGGCGTGGAAGTTTGGAGAGTGGGGTGCCAGCTCAGGTGTTGTTTCGTCATCTGACCGTGGTTCAAAATTACGAGGTGCTGTCCTCGGATCTTTCCCTTAAGAGACAGATCCCGGACCGTCGTCAATAGCCCGTTGTGTTGCTCTAGTACGACTTTAACTAAAATTACCAATTTTTTTTCTTTTTTCCTCTCTATTGTCTTGTATTTGGCGTAGCTTGGCCAAATAGAGCTTTTGCGCCATAAAACCCAAAATCCCACATCGATGCACAATGTCATATGCATTTTGACAAAGGGTGGTTAAAGTTATTATTGCAGCCTGAGAATCTGTGAAAAATACACTGTACTTAGGTAGGTAAGTAATTGACGCCACTCTGAAGCAACACAACTAGTTATTGGCGACGGCTCGTGATCCATCCTAAAGGTAAAGATCGCAGGTCAACGCGAAGTAATTTTTAAACAGGGTCAAATGACGAGAAGAATCACCCGAGCCCACTGAACACCTTACAGTCCGAAATTCTATACCACGCCACCATTGTTTTCACGACAAGTCTCGATTTAATCCACTGCCAGGTAAAAAAGGTACCAGTTAAAGGCTCTACTTGACCAAGCAACACCAAACACAGAGCATAATTAATTTAACGTTTTGGTGATGGTAATTAATTAACGTCGCACTGGAGCAACACAACGGGCTGTTGGTGGCACGCCGGGATCAATCCCTAGGGGAAAGATCCAAGAACACCACCACGTAATGTTGAACAATGGTCAGATGACGACTGAAAGTTTTGGACCCAACGCTTTACGGATAGGAGACTCAAAAAGATCCTTTAAGAAAGTTTTCGAGAAGAAGCACATGGGACATGCCATTGCCCCCCTCCGAATCGATGGCAAACCTGATGCCCGGCTTCCTTGACGTCACAGCCTTGTCTCGGCTCATTACGCTTTCAGTTTCCACCGCATTATTCCCTGGGCACGTATGAGACAGCCACCAGACCATGGCAACAGTTAGGTAGCTGTTGTGCAACAGAGCCTGCTTCGTCGCCTTCCTTTGCAAAGTCGCCGGCTCTTAATTGATCGACACTAGGTGCCGATGGGTATCGGAACCATGTTTGCCAATTAGTTCCGTGGAAGTGCCTTTCATGTCGATGAGGATGCGTTTGCTTCGATTTGATGATCTACACTTCGGCCCGGGCACACAAATGGCATGAATGCATATAGAATTTCAGAGATTGGATGACCTTTACAACAGAGATTGGCTGAGTTTGTTTTGCAGTGAATTTTGTTCTTTACCAGGTTCAATCAATTGGTAAACGGGACTCATTTGATCGTTAAGATCTCGGGTCGGGGTGGCGATTAGGCGAGTTTGCAACTCTAATTTTGTTTTCCATCAGGAGTCGGCAAATACCTTTTTTTTTTTTTTGGGGGGGGGGAGACATTTTTTCGAGACGAAGTTTGGGACGAAAATGCTACCCTAGTTCGTCCACTTTCGGTTGTTGTTGTTGTTGTCGTGAGGGCGATATATGGCCCAATTGTGGGTGCCATTGCCCCGTAGGGTTGGACTTCTTCATACATGACACATCCGTTTTACAGGAAGGTCCCTTTCACACATCCATTCACTCACACATATCGTAATTTAGATCCCAATCAGCAGCCGATAACCCCCTGATCAGGTACCCCCAGAGGTATTGATTTGGTATGGGAACATGGGGGACTTTGTGACCACGACCTATTTAACGTGCCCCAGTCACCATTAGTGAACGCGACGGTCTTCAGCCAGGTCGAAGCGCCGATCTCGCAATCATCAGAATTGCAGGCTCCGCCGAGGACAGAACCCACAACCCTTCTGATGCGAGCCCGACGCTCTACTGACTGAGCTACCGCGGCTCTCCCCTTTCGGTACTGCAGACAATCACCGCTCCCTTCTGCCCATTGGCACCCCGTAGTCGCTCACGCCGTCTTTTGTTTGCTATCTGTGACATTTTGCCCTCATCGCTTGTATCTCGCTTTTAACGATGGTTTAACTCAGTACCTCCAGGGTGCCCGTTGTTTCGACAAAAATCACGCAGACTGCTGCAGCAAGTGCAACATCCTCCGCACTCGACACATGTTGAAGAATCGCGATCACTCTTCACTACAAAGGGGTGACAAGAGTGCTCACTCCCTTTGCGATGCCGGTAAAAGTCGATAAAGTGTTTACACCAGAGTAGGTCGAACAAAGGGCTGAAAAGGGGTCAGCAAAAACTGTCTTCGTCACAAATAAGGGGGAGAAATATATTTCCAACTGCGGTGTAAACGCGGCATTAGACTCAATCACAGAACACTCAAAAGTTGGTTGTTTTGGGGTTTTATGGCGCAAGGGCCATATTGACCAAGCTGCCCCAAACTCAACAATGTTAAGTAATTGAATGAGAGAGGAGAAAGAGATCGCGTTGGCTAACCTGGGGTCGCGATCCCCATGTTTACCAGCAGCACTAAACCCCATGGGAAAGAAATGGATCACTTGGGTACCTTGGGTTTCTAAAACCCGTACACACCTTTAGATGATGCGTCCCGAGGGCCTCTAAAGTTGGATATTAAAAGTATAAAATTATTTTACTTCAAAAGTTCCTGTAACATCCTAAGCCCGCCCAACGTATTTGTCACAAAGTCTTGTTTGACTACACAATCATCTAGACCAACATTCAAGACTACAACACAATTATTGATCCACTGATGCCAAATAGAATAGTAAAATATGAATACTGGATGCCTACAATATGGTGTGCAATTTAAAATTCTGAATTTTTGAGTTAAAATTATTGCTTTTAAAAAATCAAAGAAGTCTGTTTTTCGAGTGCAAATCAAATGAGTTGTTTCAAATGTATTTCACAGGTTTCTGCATTTTTGTATTCTTCATTAGGTCTAAGGGTATGTTTCTATAATTGAGGTGTCGTGGGGGGATTTCTCTCCTTTCCACAGTTGAGAACCAGGGTATAAAAAATCATGATTTAAAATTTATCATAAAAATCGGGCTGACCAACCGGTATAGTGGTTAAGGTGTTAGCCTCTAGATCGGAAGGTTCCTGCTTCGAATCCGGGTCCGGGCATGGATGTTTGTAAGCGTATGGTGTAGAGGCGGCTGGTGCACCTTAAATCTGTCGTGGCCGAAAGTCGTCATGTTGGGCTGGCGTGGAAGTTTGGAGAGTGGGGTGCCAGCTCAGGTGTTGCTTCGACCGTGGTTCAAAATTACGAGGTGTTGTCCTCGGATCTTTCCCTTAAAGGATTGATCCCGGACCGTCGTCAATAGCCCGTTGTGTTGCTTTAGTACGACGTTAAGTAAAAATTACCATTACAATAAAAATAGGATTTATATTATTTAAATCAGTTTTTTTTTTTAATTTAAATAAGATTTTCTGGTTTTAATTATAATCCTTTGCCGCGGTGTAAGTTTAAATATTTTGAACATGACACAAGCAAATCAGAGTGTGGTTTCCAGATAGTTTTTATGTATGTTCAACATCAATATTTATTATGAATGACATTAATGTATTAGGCAGGATAAATTTTGGATGAAATAAAACTCGATAAGGGAATTAACAAAGTTTATCACATGATAGATTAAACAGGAACAGCAATACAAATGGGAAAAATTAGCAATGTTTTCCTATCTGGTTCTAAAGCGGTTCAGATTAGTTTTATTGCAACTCATAACTGGATGCATGAACTTCTTGGACTTAGATAAATAAGGTTTAGGATTTAAACCACCCACTGACACTATATTATAAATTATTGTACATAATTATTCAAAATCCAAATTTCAAAATTTTTTATTATATCTATAATATGAATTTAATTTATAGAATTTCTTTTATAATTTTTGTATAGTAATTAATAGGTTAACGACTCTGGCGTCGCATGAAATTTTGGCACAACTTATACTGGTCTGCAATTTTTAGTTCCACGCAGCTATTTTCAGTTTGCAGCGTGATGCCTTTAGAAGTGCATCACGCAACAAAGAGATCGATTCTTAATGAAACTAGCCCGTTGCGTGCCGACCAACCGGTATAATGGTTAAGGTGTTAGCCTCTATATCGGAAGGTTCCTAGTTCGAATCCAGGTCCGGGCATGGATGTTTGTATGCGTATGATGTAGAGGCGGCTGGTGTACCTTAAATCTGTCGTGGCCAAAAGTCCTCACGTTGGGTTGGTGTGGAAGTTTGGAGAGTGGGGTGACAGCCCAGGTGTTGCTTCGTCATCTGACCGTGGTTCAAAATTACGAGGTGTTGTCCTCGGATCTTTCGTTTAAGGGACTGATCCCGGGCCGTCATTAATAGCCTGTTTTGTTGCTCTAGTACGACGTTAACTAAAAAATTACCAATTGTTGCTCTAGTACGACATTAAAATGTACCAAATTATGTTAATGAAACTCGAATCAACAGAAAACGTCAAAAGCTGTCACGAGCCGAGAGATTGGAAGAGAAATAATCAGGAGCATGTAAAGTTTTCACAGCTCAAAAAAACTGCTCGGCGACTCAATGGGGGACCGCGGATAATCAACCGTAGGATTGCGAGTTCGAATCCAACCATCGTGTACAAAAGGGTCTGGTGCACTTGAAATCTATGGTGGCCTCAAATCTCCTCACGTTGACGTGGTGTGGAAGATTGGAGAGTGTAGTACCAGCTCACTTTTGGCATCGTCACCTGAACGTGCTTCAAAATCACGAGGTGTTGTCCTCGAGACCTTTCACGAACCATCCTCAATAGCCTGTTGTGTTTCTCCAGTGCGAGGATAATTAAATACCTACCTAACTCGAGCAAGGTCTCGATTCACTGTACCTGCACGCTAACAGACATGTTCACCAATGCACCTCAATGAAAGATGATCTGCGCATACCTACGTGCATCTAGGTACTGACACCCCTGCTATGCTAGAATTCAATTCTATAGGATCCCAAGAGATAAAATGGTGAGGACAACAGAAGTGATTTTACAAGTGAGTACCCACATGAGACCTCCGCGTCGCCATGCCGTAGGCCATCGCAATAACAGAAGTAACGGAAGATCCATCGATTGCGATTCCGAACGAGATGTTATCTCATCCTAATGTATTTCACTAATGGTGTTCGTGTTGATCTGCGATTTAGATAGATCATCGATACACTGCGAGTTCGATTGGCGGCCCAGACTGTTCCGACACCACATTATGAATCAGTAAGAAAATTGCGGTGGCCTGATGGGGGTAATTATTCGTAATTCGTCCGCAGAATGGGGATGCATAATTCTGTTCCCGATCATTAGGGAAATTTAATAAGTGAAAAGGTTCCACACTCAAGCTTTTATTAAAAGTGGTTGCAGGGTTCTTCGGTTGGAAGAAGTACAGGACTCTCAGGAATTCGAACGATGTTCCTTCTCAACGTTCTTCGGATGAAAGAAAGTAGTCATATAATCGTTGAATAGTGTCTATTGTTTGTTTAATGAGTTTGTGAGAAAGGTGTTCGTGTGGAAGTTTATTGTGTTAAAAAGGCTCACATGGTAAGAAAATTAAGAAGATAAACGGAATAGATGTGAAGATGTCACTCTTCAAGTTTCACTATCAATTGCAAAGGGTCAAAATTCATTACGTTCTTGAGGAATGTCTTTTCGATCCTTATGGCCTCCGGTATTCTTCCGATCAGACAAATTTTAAGTCTGTGAGAATAGTTCTCGGGACCATGGTATCCCGGTTGGAAGAGTAACGAATTATCAAATGGGGGGATACCAACCAAAGACCGTCGAGTACAAGAGGGGCTCGTGCACGTTAAATCTATCGTGTGACCTCAAATGTGCTCACGTTGGCGTGGTGTGTAAGTTTAGAAGGTGGCGTGCCAGGCTCAGGTGATACCTCGTCATCTGACCATAGTTGAAAATTCCGTGACGTTTTCCTCAAGAAAGGTAAATTTTAATTAACGTCGTACTACAGCCTTTAACTGGTACCTTTTTTACCTGGCAGTGGATTAAATCGAGACTTGTCGTGAAAACAATGGTGGCGTGGTATAGAATTTCGGACTGTAAGGTGTTCAGTGGGCTCGGGTGATTCTTCTCGTCATTTGACCCTGTTTAAAAATTACTTCGCGTTGACCTGCGATCTTTACCTTTAGGATGGATCACGAGCCGTCGCCAATAACTAGTTGTGTTGCTTCAGAGTGGCGTCAATTACTTACCTACCTAAGTACAGTGTATTTTTCACAGATTCTCAGGCTGCAATAATAACTTTAACCACCCTTTGTCAAAATGCATATGACATTGTGCATCGATGTGGGATTTTGGGTTTTATGGCGCAAAAGCTCTATTTGGCCAAGCTACGCCAAATACAAGACAATAGAGAGGAAAAAAGAAAAAAAATAGAAAGGAAAAGCAAGGGTAATTGGTAATTTTAGTTAACGTCGTACTAGAGCAACACAACGGGCTATTGACGACGGTCCGGGATCTGTCCCTTAAGGGAAAGATCCGAGGACAGCACCTCGTAATTTTGAACCACGGTCAGATGACGAGGCAGCACCTGAGCTGACACCCCACTCTCCAAACTTCCACACCAACCCAACGTGAGGACTTTAGGTCAGGACTGATTTAAGGTGCACTATCCGCCTCTACACCATACGCTTACAAATATCCATGCACTGATCCGTATTCGAACCAGGAATGTTCCGATCTAGAGGCTAACATCTTAACCACCAGACCAGTTGGTCAGTGATGTTGTCCTTAGATATTTCCCTTTGAGATTGGTCCTGGTCTGTCGCTAATAGTTCGTTGTGTTGCTTCGGTACGTTAATTAAAAAACCTACCTTCTTCGGTGTAGTTCTCTTTACAACACCCTCAGTCAAAACATTGAATGTGTGTGGAAACTCGAAATTACTTTATTTTTCATAACGTAGGTCGATTTTTTGCCAAACCAGATTTGAAGATGTGTCATTGGTGTGTTATATATTAATCCGTGTTATTAAAGTATTCTTACATACTAGATTTTAGAATTATTTTAAGGTGTTATTTATTTGTTCAAATTGTATTATTGTGAAGTTTTTGCAGTTAAAGTGCTCCGAGGAACAGAATGATCAGCTTCTTTACAAGTTAAAAAAAAATTCCATAACGAAATAATGTTTTATCCACTACTAGCTGGAATAACTCGGCGTTGCTCGGGTTTCAAATGTGACCACGACAGATAAAATATGACCGCAACATTTCTCAGTGTTAGCTCAAATACATAAACTCTGTAGAACGTGTTTCCTATCCCAACAGCTAAAATATGACCGCGACATTTCCCTGTGTTAACCCTTCTTTGCATAATGGTGGAAATTTCCATCATAACATGGAATGCCCAATAATTATATAAAAGAACAAGTTCACTTTAAGTTGATCGTGTCTGGATACCTTTTTAATGTCCATCGCATAAAAAAAAAGAAAACATAGCTGTCAAAAATAAGCAAGTGTCACTATCAGTAAAACGAGCTTGAAGTTGTCATTCCGCTGTTTGTTGTAGTTACAATAAACTTATGATTTCGTTTTTAATTTTGCTTTATTATATTTGAGTTTCTATTGCTAAAAAAGTGAAAATGAGTGGAAGAAAGGTTTGTAACATGTGTTTCTGTTATTTTTAGAGCAATTTCTGAAAAAGTTTGCGTTTGATTTAAAAAACACCACATGATACCATCCTATTGTTTTTTGCTAAATTTATACTATAAATATATACTAAGATTTTTTAACCATTTTTCCTTTAATTTTGAACATTAATTATATCACCTTGATTTATTTCACCAATAAAGAACAAATCATGCTGCTTTGTATTGAAGAACTCTTGCTTTTGGTATTGTAATGATTTCGAGGGAATCAAAAAGACACCAGAAGTGGTGACTGTCATTTTTTCTCATGGAAAAAAACGTTGCTGTTATAAATTGAAAGTGTGCGATTAACGTTTCTAACACAATCGTCAGTCTGCTATCAGACCCGTGTTGCATGGACCTAGTGTTTCAGTTCCTACAAATGAGGCTATCGCAGCAAGAGTGACCTTAACCACTAACATATCAATTGGAGATAAATACGATTTTCATGGCATCATTTATTTTATTTATTCACAGTATGATTTGAGATTCTAAAAATTTGTTTTTCAGTGTTCGACAGTAAATTATTTTGTAATTTTAAGACTTCAACCTGTGTATTTACAAAAAAAGATAGCTATAAAATTTTCGGGCTTTTGTGGGTTTAGTCACTATTGCTCTGATAGCCTCAAATATGGATTGCACTGTTTACAACAGAAGATATTTCTTAAAGAAATGACGCAGAATTCTTTCCAGAGCACTTAACTAATTAGCCATAACACCCTGTGTTTAAAGTAAACTGAATGGTTTAGTAACATATCTTGTGCTTCCCAAGGATGTAGGAGAGCTTGTGGATTCTCAATACAAAGCATCCGTAACTTATTGTGAGTGGGACATCCGAGAAAATAATACAATTTGGGTGAAAAAGGAATGATCACTGAGGTAAACCTCACAATCCGGTACCAAGAATGCAATAAAGCCGACCTTGGTTAACCGAAAAAAAGATACTAGTACAATCCCTTCGTATCAAGTTTGGAGAAATGAAACAGTTTGTCAAGACCTTTGTCTAATTAAAAAAACCTGCTTTTTCCTTAGATATGGTTGCTTCCTTGTTACCTTATTACTAAGGTTTCAGCCTTATCCGACGCAAAATTGTAAAATCTATATATATAATTCTCTTACGTGGCACGCAAAAAAAGACGTTATTTGTTTTCGCGTTTTGGCAACATTGTACGATTCTTTGTTTATCCCAAAGCCTCGCGCTTCAATTGAATTTATAGCGTTATCGGATGAAATTTTATTGAAAAAAAATGAATTTTAGTCGAGCTGTTGCAGTAAATAATAGAAATCAAAGAAAACGAAGGATCTTTTCAGGGTCATTTAAAAAAAAGGTCCGTTTCGTGACAAACTATTATAGTTCAACAAGACGCTTGCATTACAACTTTCGACAAACTCAATTAAAAAGCGTGGGTGGCTCGAGTGCTGGGTAAATGTACACACAACCAACATGCTGGGTTTTCAATTTCCAAATCAACGCTCACATTTCGAGTCAAAATTTGCTCAGAGTTTCCATTTGAATTCTGATTCCAGAGGTACTGTAAATATCTTTTCTGAAAAACAGCATAAAATTTAGATTTGAAAAATATTTTTTTGGAATATCATATTTTGTTAACAATTCCTTCTGCTAGGACACATGTCTTCATTGATGCGAGCGAAGCGAGCATAGGTTCGCGCAGCGAACCAATGAGGATTGCGAAGCAATCCTCTGGGGGTTGGCGAGCGTTAGCGAGCAGGTGGCGGGCCCCCTAGTAATATTTATTAGACAAAGCAAGAAAACTTAAACCTAAACAGAGTTGTAAGGGTCATGAACGCCAGGAAAATTGCATACTGCAGATCTGTGTTGTCCTTAAGGCACCGTTCACATGAGGCGTTTCAACGCACATATGGCGAGGCTAGCAGGATCCCGCCGTTAAATTATGTTTCTTTATTCCTCTAATTCAAGTATCTATCGTTGCGACCTTAAAGAGCGGAACTCTGATAGCCTCGCCTCATGTGAACGGAGGCTAACGTGACCAAAAATGGAGATTTTGCTTGCGTATGCTTGGTATTATATGTCGTTAAATAAATAACCACCATATGCTGGAAAAAGTTTCAATCTTTAATTAGAATAATTTTTGGTAAAAATGGTTGATTGATTGGAATTGATGGTGCACAATGAGAAACTTGCACCAGTGAGGAAAATGCTCATTTCTGTGTTTTATTAATAGATTGATCGTCAAAATGTTCTAACACGACAATTAAAACCCATAAAATGGACTTAATTAAAATTTCAAGTTTTAAATTACCGAAGAGTACGCCAAAAGGAACATGACCTCTAAACGCTACGTGACGTCATTGTGCACCACGATGTAATGTTTACGTTTGTCCAGCGCGTTGAAGTTTCATATTGCTTGCTCTTTTAATTTTTAAACAATTAATTCTAATTGTTTTTGCTTGTTATTTCAACGTTGCTATAAAAGTAAACAAACACTTATAGTGCATAGTGACGTCACAAGAAGCGGCGTAGGAAAACTAGCGTTTGTGAAATGATGTAAATAGTGCGAACTTGAATTTTTTTTTTTTTTACCTTTTCGGGCTATAAAAGTATAAAAAAAAAACTTTCCATCATGTTTTTCATTTTCTATACTATAAAAATATAAACAGAAAACGTGCAAGTTACTCATTAAATATGAGACAAGCAGAGCCAAAAGCAAGATCATATTAAAAGCAATGAAAACGCTTGAAATACAAAACAGGCAACCACCTCATGTGTGAAAGGTATATTAAAAGTCGTATGGGTGTGTACAACCTGGAAAGGGAATTAAATTTTAAATCATTTAATCAAAGTTATGAATAAGCATAAAATTAAAAAATACCGTCATCAACACATGAAATACAGTATGAAATCCCGAATACGATGAACTGAGTGATCTACAGCACGGCGACCAATACGACGTCTGTTATAAAAACAGTATGAAAGTAATAAATAGTGAAAGTATCACATGAAATTCAAGAAGCCAATATTTGAAAATGGGAAAATATTTGAATGGGGGTTTTCTACAATCAAATTTGGTAATCATGAATAACTCGTAGAACTAGTATATTTGCGACGATAATAATTAAAAATTGGGCAGTCTATAAAATTATGACGAACGGTAAAAAGGAAGCACGCACAGAAACACTATCTCACAACAAAAGATGCCTGTGAGTAAAACTTTGTAACTTCGGCGAGCTTAAAGCACGCCTGAATGCCGAATGGATAAAAATGGTTTAATGAAAGCAATGGGTAAATGCCATGGTTTTATATGCTCCGATCAATGCCCGACGAACGTAACAGTGTATCGGACATCAATGAAAACAATTGGTTGGGATGGGAATTATGGTGCAAGGTCCATATTTGGCCATACTACACGAGAACCAAGACAATGTTTGTGTATTGCAAATACGGAATAATTCCATAGCAGTTAAAAAGAAATTAAGTTTCTTACTAAAATACAAACAACCAATCGGGATATCCAATGCAGCAAGAAAAAAGAACTTTTGAAATTCCCGCATACATATATATTGCCATTCAGGAAAAAAGAAATTTGCACTTACTAATTAGAAACATAAACATAAATATCTTCTCATAAATAATACGAAATGCGATACCGATTAATCTACCAATTATAAAGTCAGTCAAAGAATACTTGATACGAACAGTTTTGAAAATAAATACACAAATTCATAAAATTCACCACAATTTCAAGTAATGGACATCACACAAGGGAAGCTATACACACAAAAATACACCCTAGAAGGAATCGAACCTAAGCTGCCTACAACTCGCAGGTTACTACTGTAGTCAAACCCACCGATTCATAGCGAACCCTCGATGAAAATTGAGTTCTGAGCATGCATAAAATAGGAACTTATTCCTCCGCACCATCTACAACTAGCTGGCTGGTTTGATTTGGGTTTTATGTTTTGTCGCAAGGACCATATATTTGGCCATACTAGCGCCAGACAACGTTAAGCAAATGGATATAGACACAAGGAAATATTTACTGACACACCCAGATGCAGAATTATATTCAGTGTTCTGCAACACAACTCCAATGAACTGCAATTATTCTGCAGGTACCAGGCATTTTGCCCGATTTTTGAAAACTGCAGTCAAATCAAACACAGGCGTAAAACACAATTATCGGCTAAATATGTATTACATATTTATAATAAAGCATCAAAATTAATTCAATTGCTTTATTTAAAACAAAGGCATACTTTTAGAACTTGCAATTCTGTCGATCACTTTTGAAGTTAAGTAGTTTGTCATTGACATAGAAGATGTGTTATTTATAAAGTGTTTGTGGTAATTTGGGTGGTGTAGGGAGGTTGTTCCGTTGCTAGAAAAGAAAAGAAGGTGCGTCAAGGATAGCGCTTTGCACTGCAGAACATCGTATCGTATAATTGAAAAACAAATTTTAAATTTTGATAAATTAAGGAAAAATTATTGTTTTACAAAGACTTCCTGCTCCCGAGCTGACACAGAATACACACAAGAAGGAATCGAACCTGCATCTCCTACAACTAACTCGCAGGTTTCTGGTGCAGTGGTCGACTCGATGGAAATGGGAATTGATCTCGGATAAAGTAAAAGCTGATCATAAACGCAACGCCGCGAGAAAGAGTCCCCTTGCACGTGCGTCCGTCTTCCGAGCAAGTCCCCACCACCTCCCCATCCCCGTGTCTGTCCACAAAAGCGAAATTCGAATCTCCCCCTGTCAAAAGATTCACTCGCGCTCAAACCCATAATGATAACTTCAGGAAGATCGCACGCAAAAAAGGTGAAACGAAACCGATGGTTGGGAAGCGAATAAACGAAAGCCGAGCCCGTAGGACGAAGATCGCGCAACAATTCAACTAAAGACAACTGTCGTAGAACAGGCAGAGGTGTGAAAGACCACTGCCAAGAACGAGATGAAAATAAATAAATAACTATCTAAAAACCTTCCTCCGCCGGGGTGGGGCGAGAGGGATGCTGAAATAAAACAGAAAAGAACAAACACGAAATCTCCCGGACGCTTAAATTTGCAGGTAAAGCGACTAACATCGCTCAGCGGACAGAGGTTAAAAATACGTTGAGCACATAAACACACATCATTTTTTCACGTCAATGCCTCACCCACCACCCCTTCCACTTTCATCGGAATATGATGATTTTTTGGAGAGAGCGAGCTCGCCGAGCAACATTGTCAGACTCAGGGCAGAGGACCTGCCGAGCCAGTTCTGCCCTTAATTACAGGCCTGACGATTGGTCCCAGTAGCGGAGATATCGTCTGCACACAAAAACTGCTCCTCGGCTTGTCACTCAACTTCGTTCGCTTCTTCAGAAAATCGTCTGCTCGCAAAGGATGAACATTCGGATGTGGTCTTCAACTCGTTTTGCCATGCGAGGCTGGAGACGTAGATCGGACCCCGCGAAGCGGATGAGGGTTCGGTATCTGCTCTCGGACGCATTCGCTACTCCTGAGGACGGGATGAGTCTTCCTCTTCCGAGTAAGTACTCCCTATGGTTTTCACTTGTTATCCACTTGTTGGTGTTTCATTTTCCAACTTCGTACAGTTCTTTCCACAAATCAATTTCAACTAGAAGTCCCGCACATAGCTACAACGCTGCAGTTTCTTAATTGTTCGAATTCAATGTATTCTAGTGTTCATGTGTTGTAGTCCTCATTTACTAATGACATTTTCCAACTTCGTACAGTTCTTTCCACAAATCAATTTCAACTAGAAGTCCCGCACATAGCTACAACGCTGCAGTTTCTTAATTGTTCGAATTCAATGTATTCTAGTGTTCATGTGTTGTAGTCCTCATTTACTAATGGCATTTTCCAACTTCGTACAGTTCTTTCCACAAATCAATTTCAACTAGAAGTCCCGCACATAGCTACAACGCTGCAGTTTCTTAATTGTTCGAATTCAATGTATTCTAGCGTTCATGTGTTGTAGTCCTCATTTACTAATGGCATTTTCCAACTTCGTACAGTTCTTTCCACAAATCAATTTCAACTAGAAGTCCCGCACATAGCTACAACGCTGCAGTTTCGTAATTGTTCGTATTCAATGTATTCTAGTGTTCATGTGTTGTAGTCCTCATTTACTAATGGCATTTTCCAACTTCGTACAGTTCTTTCCACAAATCAATTTCAACTAGAAGTCCCGCACATAGCTACAACGCTGCAGTTTCTTAATTGTTCGAATTCAATGTATTCTAGTGTTCATGTGTTGTAGTCCTCATTTACTAATGGCATTTTCCAACTTCGTACAGTTCTTTCCACAAATCAATTTCAACTAGAAGTCCCGCACATAGCTACAACGCTGCAGTTTCGTAATTGTTCGTATTCAATGTATTCTAGTGTTCATGTGTTGTAGTCCTCATTTACTGATGGCATTTTCCAACTTCGTACAGTTCCACAAATCATTCGTAACTAGAAGTCCCGCACATAGAACCAAAGCTGCAGTTTCTTAATTGTTCGGATTCAATGTAGTATTCTTTTATTCTAATGGTCATGCGTTGAAGTCCTCATTTACAGATGGCATTTTCCAACTTCGTACAGTCCGTTTCGCAAATCGATTGCAAATAGTAGAACCGTGTATAGCCATCTGTACTATAGTTTATAATTTTTCATATCTACTGTGTGAAGGCAGTATTCAAGTGTTCGTCTATTGGTAGTTCAGTGATTGTTCGTGAGTTGTAATGCTTATTACTGGTGGCATTTCTCATTTTTGTACAGTTCCTTCCACGAATTAAATTATCTTGAAGACCCCACATAGTATCTGTAAGTAGTTTGTTCATTTTTCAGATCTATTGAAGGCAGTACTCTTAGTGTTCGGTTATTGGCTGCATTCGTTTATTATAGTATTATAACAATACTAGAATAACTTCAGAAATTGTGTTCTTGTTATTCTGAACTAATTGTTCAATTTTCAGAAGTTGTGTTCTTGTTCAGAACTATTCACATCGAGAATTTCAATTCTAGTTGAAGATGTCGGACTTCGGGTAAATCAATCGATATTGCATTCTATTTTACGTGAGCATCGGTTATCATGATCGGTTTATAAATATGTATTCGTAATAAGCGTGAGTTCTTTTTCAATGTTCTGGAGTTATTTGGTGCAGTGCTAATATACTGGTAGCATTTTTCAATTTTGTACAGTTCCTTCCACAAATCAATTGAAACTAGAAGACCCGCATGTAGGTTGAGTCTATGCTACAGTTTCTTAATTGTTCATATCTATAGATAGTAGGATTCATCAATTCTAGTGTTCATATATTGACATTGTTAATCTATTCTCATGTTCATGTGTTGTAGTGTTCATCTATTGATGTTTTTTTTCAAACTTCGTACAGTTCGTTTCACGAATCAAATTATAACTTGAAAAGACCCGAGTACATCACCTGCGCTAGTTTCTAAATTGTCTATATCTAATGATAGCAGTGTTAATTTCTTCGAGAACTCATGTGTTGCAATGCACATACACGGATGGCCTTTGCCTACTTCGTAAAGTTCGTTGCGCCATCCAATGTTTTTAGAAAACCAGCGCATTACTTTTGCGCTACAGTTTCGTATATACTATATCTATTGGTGGCAGTATTCAACTGTTTTAGTGTTCATGCGTTGTAATGTTCGTCTACTGTTGGCATTTTCTAATTTCGTGCAGTTCGTTCCAAGAACCAATTATAACCGGAAAACCCTACACAGCATATGTACTGCAATTTCCTAATCGTTCACATCTATTTTGATGACAGTTTTTACATATATTTTAGTGTTGATATATTCTATGATGCTATTCGATTCTCGTTAACGAATGACATTTTTGTACTTAGTATAGCTCGTTCCACCAACAATTGTAACCCGTACATAGGATCTGCACAACAGTTTCGTAATTGTTCAAATCTGGATGGCAATGTTTTTACTCCCATTTAATATCTCGTTTAAATCCAATGAATATATGTATCGATATGGACATTTCATACACAGTAATCAAATAAAATTAATCATATATATAAAGCAGCATTTCTAATACTTCATACTTATTCTTACTCCCATTAAAAAGCATGTCAAGTACTGCAACAGTTAGCTTAGTGAACGTCCATTTTAATTGCATCCCATTCGCCAAAACTACTCAGTATTTTTTAATATCTAAACCAATTCTCAAGTTCGCTTTTATATTACTTTCTGAGCTGATTTCTATCTTCCAGGTTTAATTTATTTTCTGTTATCAGACTGCTAAAGTAATGATTCAATTAGATCGGCTAGTTCTTCTGTGTAGTTTTAATATTATCATTCAGCGCCATACCTCAAATAAAAGTATTTAAAGTAAACTATGGCGGTGAAATTGGCTGATGAATTAAATGGTATAGGTACCATTTAATTTCTTATTGCTTTAGAGCAGCGAAATCTTACGTAGTTCTAACTATTGTGCAGCTCCGTAGAAGAATCAAGAATATTTTAAATGAAGCATTCCATAGAGATTGATTTTGAATTGTTTGTATTCAATTGTTTCCATTCGGCAATTTAAAAACATTGTCCATTTCTATGACATGTACTTTAGTTATATATACATATACAAATTTTCAGATGTGTACCAGACGATTTTGTAAAATCCCTTGGTTCTTTTAATTACATTTATATTCTGACATGAATTTTGTAAGCTTGCTGGAATACCAATTTTTTCAACCTGTGAATTGTACTATCGTGTAAATAACAGGTAATATTTACTTTTCAAGTAACATAAATTATTTTCTTGCTTTCTCTCTTTCAAATATCATTTTGTGATTTGAGTCCCTATATGTGAAGTATAACTTAGTTTATTTATTATATCTATTAACACCGTATAAAAAAAACATGAACTACTGTACTGGTTCATTGAATCAGATGTAGAACCATTCTATGAAGAAGATTTGTGTGCTTATTTAGACACGATGCGTGATTGAGAAATTTGATTCGTATTATGCCATGTGTATGGCACATCTTGTCCGGATGTAAGACACAAATCCAATCAACTTAATCTGATATGGATAGTGCGCTATTCTGTGTGCTTTAGACGCAGCTTGATTTGTTTAGGATTCTAGCGCCATAAAATTTCAAACCAATCCTATCCGTTTATGTTAGCGTACTCATATTTCAGAAATATCCTCTTGTCCACATATTCTTTTTAATACAAAGGCGCACTTTATGTTGACCAAGATAATTAATATTCATATTAATTAATTCCCCGTGAGCAGAAAGTACTTAAAACTGCGACGTACGTCGCCGAACAAAGTCTTTGCATAACTCTTTTTCTTAATTTTTAGCAAACTTTTGGCCGTTTTTTTTTAATTATAAGTTGCAGTGTGAAGCGCGCTCCTTGCTACACCTCTTTTTCTTCTCATACCTACCGAATAACCTCCCTATACCGCCCCAAATGACCACAAACACTTTATAAATAACACATCTTCTATATCAATGACAAATATTTAACTTCAAACGTGATCGACAGGATTGCAAATTCTAAAAGTATGCCTTGGTTTTAAATAAAGTGAGTTCATTAATTTTGATGTTTTATTATAACTATGTTAATACATACGTGTTTCGTCGATAATTGTGTTTTACGTCTGTGTTTGATTTGACTGCAGTTTTCAAAATTTGGACCAAATGCCTGCAGAACAATTGCAATTGCTTGGAGTTGTGTTGCAGAAAACTGAATATAATTTTACACCTGGGATTAATTCTACAATAAGTATACCTAGAGTCTTGTGGTATGATCTCTAACCAAATAAGCCTTGAATCGATTTGTATGCCCGTGCAAACAATTTCGTTTGAATTCTTTCATTACCACTCAAAAGTGTCGTATTACGATTGCTATAAAAACGGAATAAAAACCGCTCTCATCTACCATAGAATCGCAAAATCTGGCTTCCATAATTTATGAAGCAAATAGTGTTACCCCGTAAACCATGTTCATATAGTAACAGTTTTTTATATGATGTGTTTATTTCTTATTGAAGTCAATGTTCATCCACGCTTTGCTGTGTGTTACACATTGGGCAAATATTTATAACTATGATGAGAAAAACATGGATAAGTCACGTAAGACAAGAGATATTGCGATGTTCCTTTAACAGTTTAAAATAGCCGTCCGTGAGTGCGTGCAAGCATTTCGTGAGTTTAATTTTTCAAACTCGCAACTGCTAATAGTGCACTTGCGAAAAAAAATATTACATTTAGTAATCTCGCAGAGAATGTTTTCATCTATACACGTGCAAACTGTAACCATGGTATGGAATGTGATGAAAAATTAATTCGGAAATTGGAATAATTGGAGATCATTTTTGATTTTTTTTTATAAATGTCGAAAGTTTCTAACATGTGTCTACCTCTATGCGTACAACCGAAAAGCCTAATCTCAATTAAGGCTTCAAGAGAAAGAGTGACCTAAACCACCAACATACCCAATGCAGATAATTGCGATTTTCTTGGCACCATTTATATATATATATATAAGGATTGAGATATATATATGATTTGCGATTCTAAAAATTTAGTTTTTTTTAGTGATCACCAATACTTTATTTTGTAATTTTACAAGACTTGTACCTGCACATTTAAAAAATAAATAAAAGGTCTTAATTAAAGGTAATAGTAAAATTTTCGGTGTTTTGTGTGTTAGGCCACTCTTGCTCTAATAGACTCAATAATTTAATGTCAATCTTTCTGATACTTTGATAATAAAAAAAGAGAAGAGAGACTTCATCTCCTGGTGAATTAGAAACAGATTCGGACACCCTGCTATATCCCGACATAAATAGTGGCAGCGGTGGGGTCTTTCAGTAACCCGACATTAAATTATGGCTTCGGTGGAATCATTTAATCCCTTGACATAAATGGTGGCAGCCGTAAGATTGTTTAATGCCCGACATCAAATGATAGCGTCGGTGGGTTGATTCAATCCACGAATAAAAGGTGGCAGCAGTGGGATTGTTCAATACTTCGACACCGTCTACGGGGACATTTTGTTTATTTGTGCAAACTGTAACAATTATCTCGAACAAAGAATAGTTCAGGTATTTAGCTTTTTTGTGTTGTGTGTAGCTATTTTTAAATCCTAGTTATGATTATTGAAGGATGTTTCTTAAATACGAAATTGCATTTGTGATCGGGTATGAAGAGTCGCCTAAAATAATAGTTTTTAATCGTTAAAATAACTGAAGTACCTTTGTAATTTCAAAAGCTTAGATTGTTAGCATTACTTAAGCCAAATATTTTTTCTTAAGTGAGACTGATGAAGCACTTTTTGTCAATTTATCTTTAAATAATATAAAATCTTGTTTCAAAGATCATAAAAAAAGGGTTTTGAAAAACTAATTTTATATCCAATACATATGATGTTGATATTTTTATATCATTTCTGAAATTTCTACAATCTTGTTTGTAATAGACGCCAAGTTCTACAATGTAGAGCCAAAACAATATGACTACTTACTCAATAACGCGTTGCGCCTCCTTTGGCTTGCAAAACAGCTGCAACGCCTGGGCATAGATGCCACAAGTTCTTGCTACATGACTGGAGACAGGTTGTACCAAATGTCTAAGCAGCGGTCACACAAAGTCGAGATATTCGGACATGGTAGTGTTTGAACTTTGAGCTGCCGCTTCATGACACCCCAAATATGCTCTATCGGATTGAAATCCGGCGTGTTAGGTGGCCAGGACATTAAGTGGAATTCATCAGTATGCTCCTCGAACCACTCCAACACAATCCGAGCCTTGTGACACGGGACGTTGTCCTTCTGTAAGATTCTATTTCCGGTTGAGAAGACAGACGCCATGTAAGGGTGCAACTGATCCGCAATGATGTTCAGATCGTTCGCAATGTTCATGGTCTGTTCTACCACAACTAAGGGTCCCAGAGTCGCCCATGAGAACGTACCCCAAAGCATAATACCGCCACCACCAGCCTGTGTATGACCTACTGTACAAGAGGGGCGCATCTGTTCACCTGACAGACGGCGTAACCTGACACGACCATCGACGTGATGAATGAGAAATCGGGATTCATCTGACCAGGCAATTCTCTTCCACTCATTCATGGTCCAGTCTCGATGTTCCCGGGCCCTCTGTAGGCGTAGTTAGCGATGACGTTTGGTCAACAGAGGCACACGAGTGGAACGTCTGCTGCACAGTTCCATATCCAACAGTGTCCGCTGAACTTTGTGTTCCGAAACACTTGGGCTTGGACCTGCATTATATTGGGCTGTCAGCTGAGCTACTGTTTCGCGCCTATTTTGCTTTACCAAGCGGGACAGTCTCCGACGTCCTTTTTCTTTGATGACACATGGACGACCAACACCTTGGTGTCTACTGCTGGTGTTACCGTCATTTATCCACTTTGCATGAATACTAACAACGTCAGATCGTGCAATTTCGGTAATACTCGTCGCGAGTCTTCGGGCCACGTCGATCTGCCCTCCATCAAATTCGCTTAGATCAACAACCTTTCCCATCACTCGCAAAAGTAAGTTCAAGAATGATTACTAACCTTCTCCGGCAGCAGTTAAATACCATTATTACTTAATCACGTGCCCTCCACGTCATCCAGACGAGTTCATTGAAAAATGTGGCGATGTGCATAATGTTTTGTCTCGTCAGTGTAGACCTTAAATGTTTAACTTTGCACAATTTATTCATGCTTTTCTGAAGTGTAATGGTGTTAAGAACTATTTATAAAGGGATTGGTACACCGCAAACAATATTTCTATATAAAATTAGGATTGTTTAAGGACATCGGTTAATTAAATTAATGTTAATTCTGTATTTAAAGTAACTTTTATGATACAACGTCGTATGCTATAAGTACGATTTAATATAAGTAAGAAATTATTTAGATGTATTATAAGTATTACATTTCATGGAGATACATTCTCTGGTGTACTTTCTCATGTATTTTCTTAGATTGTCAGAATGTTATTTATCATGCCTGGAACGAAACTTTACAATTAAAAACGTTTTTAGTGCAAAATAAAAATTCAATAATTTAAGCATTCTTGGAAATCTTTTTAATTTGTGAGAAAAAAAATTTTGACGGAGTTAATATAAATGTGTGGATTTTACAAACGTTGAGGAAGTTCGTATATTATTTCACAATGTCGTTTGGTGTTATATTAAAAACTGAGTGTAACGATTTCTTATTTATGGTTCAAATAATGTAATGTAGTATTTCACATATAACTTGAATTTCTTTCCTTGGAAGCAAATCGAATTGGAAAGTATTTTTCACTTGCATTCAGATATTTTTTATTTCTAAATAATTCCCCAAAGGATTGTAGTTGCAGAAGGTTGTTTAATCTTGTTAATATGTCATAACGCTGTCTCGCGTTATAATATATATAATATATTCGTATTAGCAACCAAACGCTGTAATTTTTTAAGAAATCCGATAAAATATGTGAATTAATCAAGCCCAATTTTAATTGTCCCGAATGCTTGTCCGCGTACCGTTATTATAACCTTAACTGCTAGACAACTTCGAATAAAAAGATAAAACTGCTCGACATTACATTTAATACTTCAAGGCTATAAAATAATGAAATTAAATTATAATTTTTCAAGCCATTGTGTTGCTTATATTTTCCAAGATTAACAATCCGACTTACACGTTCCAAACTCTGATAGGCGAGTGATTTGAATCTTCAAATAAAGTGTAAAATAAAACATAAACTGATGTCAAAGATAGCCATTCATCGATGTAATTTCAACATTTATCGAATAGTTTTAAACTCAAATACAAGTGGAATTTTTAACTCATTTGAAAAGAGCATTTTATTAGCTCTATCAATTATGAATTACACTTTGCAGTGTTCGGTAATAATTTATATTGTATTCAATATTAAACACAGTGTGTATCCCCGTATGTTACTCAATACTAGAGAAGTTTTATATAAATGTAGTGCTAAAAGCGTACTATGTGGACTATCTTAGAACGACTACTGCAAGCTAGGAAATCAGATTATATTAATTTGAACATGCCCAATCTGGGACTTGCAAATTAAAATTCAAACCGATTCTCAGCCGACCGACTTTTAAAATTGAATGCCAATCATCTGTTAGCGGACACAATCGACTCAAATATGTCTTTTTATACTGTCCTTATTATGTGTTCTATGTTTATGTTCTCAATAATGTGTCTAATTCTTCAGAAAGGAAATAAACATTTCTAGGTATAAAGAAATAATTTGTAATTTAGTTAAAAACTCATTTTCTAAAGTATTTTTCTACTTTGTGCTTGGAATCTGTGCAAGTAAATTATGCCCTTTTACCACGATATACACGACTGTAGAAGTTGAAAAATTGTAATGTTCTCCTATGGAAAGTTTTAGAAGGACTCCCTTTGGAACACTTTAAAGCATTCTTAGAAAAAATGCTTCGGTTTTTCTTTACCGTTTAAAAAAAAAAAAAAAAAAAAAAAAAAAAAAAAAAAAACCATCATTTATTTTTGTATTGTAATTAGTTTTGCAAGTCTTAAAGTATATTGACCAGTTTATTAATTGTTATTAAATGTTATATATAGCGCAATAAAATACTTATAGTTTTGTGTGCTGCCTTCGTACAGATTAAGTGGAAGTAGAATTTAATAAAAAAAGTTGCACACACACAATTAGAAAATTACAATAAGTATTTTTATATGTAAAACATATTAAAACTAAAATCAAGGCCGAGTGTTTTCAATGGCGTCAATTCTTTCACAAATATGAATTCTGAAAACGGATACATATAATAATAGTGCAATTATTCTAAGTTTACATCAAGTCATTAATTCAGTAAAATTGTTTAAATATCCTCCTTCTACATTCCATTTATGAATTATACACTTTGTCACGTTATACTTATTGTCAATAACATATTTTACATCCGATAGCTCTGAGAAGCTTTAACCCCAACTCTAAATAAAAGATGGTCGCATTGCATTTCAGAATGGAGATTATGACCTTAGTTTTACGGTTATTCTTTCCTACCCATTTATGGCGAAGTATCCGTGTTAATTCCTGTGTTGAAGTGCCCGGTTCTGCGCTTCGAGTGCCAGTGCAGTTTAGAAGATGGGTTCCTCATAAATGCAAAGTATGTATTCACAATACACAATTATCTCCTGCCAAGTATGTAAATTTTATCCTTTTTCTCTGGCCACTTGTGAACAGTACTTTATTACAAATACTTAAAAAGATTTAACTTTTAAACTTAGAAAATACACTTATTGTTGTAGACACATCATGGATTCTGTGAAATACTGTCATTATATTAGGTAATTGTAATTTAACTAGACTTTACACTACACACCGCAAACCCTTTTATTGAGGCGCTTGCCAATTTGATATTTTTTTTATTTTCCAGACATTTTTCGGGTCTTGCTATTATTGCATCGCCGAAACCTCTAACACGAGGGATAACTCACTGAATATTTAGTCAAAAGTATCATGAAGATGTAAAATTGTGTTTTGTGGGAATTCTGAATTTTGTAAATTTATTTATTTTAATAAACGGCACACTGTAGCAACACCGCGATCTATTGGAGACGGTCATGGACTAATCCCGAAGGGAAATATCCCTGGAAAACTCCTTATAATTTTGAACCAAGCTCAGATGACGAGACCGTACATGAGCTGGCACCCTACTCTCCAAACTTCCACACCACGCCAACGAGAGGACATTTGAGGTCACAAGTTTAACTGAGTCAAATCCCTTTGTACACGATACTTTGGTTGGATCCGAACTCGGCATCTGGGGGTAGTAATTCTTCACCTGGGGGGGGGTTGCAGAATTATATTCAGTATTCTGTAACACAAATCCAAGCAATTGCAATTGTTCAGCAGACATTTGGTCCAAATTTTGAAAACTGCAGTCAAATCAAAAGCAGACGTAAAACACAATTATCGGCTAAATATGTATTACCTATTTATAATGAAACATCAAAATTAATTAACTTATTTTAGGTTTCTAAATTAGTTAATTAACTAAACCAAGGCATGCTTTCAGAATTTGCAATTCTGTCGATCAGTTTTGAAGTTAAATATTTTGTCATTGCTATTCATAGTGTTTGTGGTAATTTGGGCGGTGTAGGGAGGTTGTTTCGTAGCTAGAAAAAAAAAGTGTGGCAAAAACGCGCTGTTTACTACACAATATCGTAACTTCTGATTGAATAAAAAAACGGACAAAATTTTGATAAAGTTAAGGGGAAATTGTTCTGCAAAGAATTTGTTTGTTCAGTGACGTACGTCCCAGTATTATGCCTTTTCTGATACGGAGAAAGCAACCCTCTCTGTCAATCCGTTACTCCTCCATCCGAGCTACTGAGTGCCGACCAACCGGTATAGTGGTTAAAGTGTTAGCCTCTAGATCGGAAGGTTCCTGGTTCGAATCCGGGTCCGGGCATGGATGTTTGTAAACGTATGGTGTAGAGGCGGCTGGTGCACCTTAAATCTGTCGTGGCCGAAAGTCCTCACGTTGGGTTGGCGTGGAAGTTTGGAGAGTGGGGTGCCAGCTCAGGTGTTGCTTCGTCATCTGACCGTGGTTCAAAATTACGAGGTGTTGTCCTCGAATCTTTCCCATAAGGGACTGATTCCGGACCGTCGTCAATAGCCCGTTGTGTTGCTCTAGTACGACGTTAACTAAAATTACCATTACCATTACCATTACCGAGCTACTGAGGCCCTTAATTTTTTATTGGACAATTACTACCCGAAGTGCGGTTACCATTGTACCTGATAATTCACAAATGCTAATTTTATTCAAATTTATGAAAATGAAATCTTTGCTGGCATTTTATCTGACTAACTCTTCAACTCTTTTTTTACTTACGAGCTGTCCAAACTCAAAGATAGACATCTCAACGCGATAAAAGGGATGCAGCCAAAACGAGACATAATTATTCCACATAAAAAGCAGGGGGAAACGATTCATTTCTTTCAAGAAGCAGTAACAAAGAATGTAAAAATACTAGATAAGACCTCCCAACTTACAGAAATGTTTATATTCTAGGTTGTTAACCTTTAGATTTCCAAATAAATTTAAACACAATGCAATGCGATTGAAAAGATACGGTATTATTAAAAAGAAAGCAGCAAGGCTACGTGATGTTTTTAACGAAAAAGCTTTTTTAAATGGGTGTTTTTCTCCTTTCTTCCAGCTCTGCAAGATTTTTGAAAAACAATTCAAATTCTTCAGTCAGCCTTGCGGAATATAAATGATGATTCATAGGATGATAAATTAGCTTATTTACTAGTATGTTAAATGTTTCCTCAAAAAATGTTAAAGTAAAACACTTGAAAAATGACTTTATAAATTATTCTGCAGACGTTCTGGTAAATAGATCATGTGAGGCAAATAACGATCGAAAATTCCCAGATAATCAGAAATCCTATACATTATAGTTTACTGCCACTGTTATCTTGAGCGTAGGTAGCTAAATAAGGTCGTACTGGCGGAACACAAAGGGCTATTGGCGACGGTCCGGGATCCATACCGAAGGGAAAGATCCAAGAACTCCTTGAAATTTTAAATAACGGTCAGATGGCGAGGTCAGCACCAGAGCCGGTACCCTACTCTCCAAACTTCCACACCACGCGAACGTGAAGACATTTAACACATTTAGGCCTCGACAGACAAACGTGCACCAGCCCCCATGTACACGATGGTCTTTGGTTGGACCTAGTTTCGAACTAGCAACCCTCCAGTTGCTCTTCCAACTGGGCTAACACGGTTCCATTATCGTGTAGGACATTTCAAATTGTTTTTAAATGTATGCCACATGAAACTGTTTCCTGTTATATTGTAGGTGTTGAACATTTGAATTGTTTTGAAATCTGCACTCAAGAATTTGTTTTAATAGTAATCTCAAAGTAACCCATTGGGTACAGATTTATTTGAAAAAAGAAGTTCGGATTATCGTTTGCACATTAGTTACTGTTGCAGTTTCGTAATATCGTTTGCACACTAGTTACTGTTATATTTTCGTATAATTTTATTTGATAAAAATGGCAACAGTATGAGAAAGATTACACATTTTTTGATTTCCGCGTTTATACCAAAAAAGAGTGTCTGATTACGCGGACTTGTAAAAATTTCTATGTATGGAGTCAGATTAAATAAAGTGTATTTTTGCAGGGAACGATTGAATAATTTGATTCAAGGAGAGTCTCGTAACACCAATCACTCTTGCCATGAACAAGAATGTACGTGTTTAATTTTGTCCTAGTTTGAATGACGAATTAGACTCGTCATTCCTTACTTAGGCAATACAAGCGCATGACGATTCTCAGACATCAAATGTACCCAAGGGGTTAAGCATTCCAATTTTATTCAAATTAATTTTTAATAAATCTTACATGTGTTATATTTTAGAGCAGGAATTTTCTAAAACAATTTTCTCCCCCCACCCCCGAACGCTGAGCTCTAGTGTCATGAAATTTGCACGGCTTATTCTATCTGAAATATCTAGATGAACGCAACTATTTTCACAGCAGGCTAATTTCAGTTCCCTAACTACAGAAGTGACATTTAATGTAGAACATCACGCAAAAGACCATTTTATAGGGATCAATGCACAAAAATATTTCAAAATTTTAATGATTTTTTGATAAATTTAAATAAATGTTCATACAATTATGTTTGAAATGATATATTATTTATAGAGATCTCCGTGGAGAGTAGAAGTATTTTTTTTTTAATTTTGAAAAAAAAAAATATCTGTACGTACCTATGAAGAAAGGTGAATGTTATGCTATCAACTATCATGCTATCACAAAATGTGTATTCTTTCCACAGAAGGAACATTTTACCAGTCAAATCAAGCAAATATAAAAAAAATTGCTTCATAAGTGGCACGTATCCTATAACGTATTTTAACGCAGGCATTTTTTTTCCTCTCTATCTGCTCAGAAAATTTCATTTTGTTTGTTACAAAAAACTGTTCGACTGCCCAACGAAGCTGCTGAGGAGACATTTGAGACGGTTTGTTAGAAGGAGTAAACCCTCTTGGGCAAGGCCAGTTAGTGAAGCTAGTAGATCCGTAATCATTTTAGATTACTGCTCAATTTTTCATTTTAAAGAAATTTTTGATCGACGCAGTATAAATATATGTTAAGCAGATTTGTGACCTCTAATTTTAAACAACTCAATAGATTCCTCTAATTTAAGATACATAAGGTTCTATCTAGATTGAATAATACATACACGGCGAATGAAATTATGAGTGCTAATAGTTTGATTTGGAATAAAATTGATTTAATTTTAAAATCTTGATAACCCATAACCATTTTCTAGCATTTTGTGTGACATGAGGCTTTATTTCTATACCGACTGTCAAGGATATTATTTAAATTAACAAGTAAATAACCTGAAAATATCCAAAAACAACAAGATCTTGTTAATATTCAGATAGAAATAAGTCATCCCTCTTAAATGCTTATATTTGCATATTTCTTCTAAATAGTTTTAGAAGGTTAACAGTAGCCTAAAGGTCAGCCACTAAATCAATGACCTGTAAGATAAATGGACCCTTCTAATTGAAAAGCATACGTTCAAGTGACTAATGGATACGGGGAAAGAGGAATTTGAAAAAATAATGAGGGTTTTAATGGGTTTCCTTTATTTTTGGAATTCCAAATATGCTCATCAAGACTAAGTTTCCAGTTAATCAATCAATATTTGTTATGATGCGACTAAATAGTTCTATTATGTAGTGAAAGACGCTTTTCCTTCAGCAGATGCTTTCTCATTGTGTTGCAAGTCTTGTGTTTGACCCAGCTTGGCCATATATGACCCTTGGGCCATTAAACGCGAAAACAACTAACCAACCTTCAGCAAATGCAAGTCCACCACCAAAAAATACTTTCGTCTCGACATAAATTTAACTGTAGCTTTCTGATATTATCTTAATGTTTCGTGTCAGGGCAAAAGGGGTTAAGAGTCAAACCCTTTTCAGTCCTAATTGAATATTTTACTCTTTCTCACCAATATTCGGGCTAAAAAAGGAGCATGTCGTGATGCAAATATCACAAAAACAGCCTTTTTGACTGCTATTAGCGACTTGGTGAATTCTAATTTAAATTCGTCAGTCAACTTGAGAAGAATCAATTTGTTTAATAAAAGAGTATGCCTGATATATGCAGCCTGAATGTCCTGCTGGTCGAAAAGCAGCATATCCAAGTTCGGTCTCTCAATTGACGATTGTTACAGTATTTATAAATACCCGATGCACTAAATACCAGTAGCTCCACAAATTGTTTCTTTACTGTGATCTGAATGTTTTTCATGTGACGCATTAGCTGCCTTTATACGCTGAACATCACAACCGTTAATTCTGTACACCAAGCTTCGTTTGTTGGGTTTTGTTTTATGCCGCAAGGGCTATATTTGGCTAAAGTACAAACTTGAAGATTGGATTGAATGGGAATCGGGGTTTTAATGCCCAAGGTCCGAAAACCCCAAAGCTTCACGACGTAAAAAAAACTTAGAGACATAGTTTTCTTGACAAGCACGGCAGTGTTTTGAGTTGATGTATACAGATCTCGGTCAAATTAAGCCGCGATTGCACTGAAGTTGCAAACGCGTCCCCCTCCAAAAATCGAAGATATTTCGAGAAACGGCACAAATTTTATCGTCAAGATCTCGTGTCGGGTTAGAGATTTGGTGAATCTGTACCTCCAATTTTGTTTTCCATCAGGAGTCAGTAAACATCAAAGGAGATAAACTTTTTTTTTCTTGGGGGAAGGGGGGGGGAGAGACATTTTTTTCGCGACGAAATTTGGGATGAAAATGCTTCCCTATTTCTTCCCCATTCGTATTGCAATCACCCCTTCTATGTCCTTCGGAACAATGTGGTCGCTCATACCGTCTTTGTTCGCTATCTGTGACATTTTCCCCTCATCGCTTGCCTCTCGCTTTTAACGATGGTCTCACCCAGTACCACTGGGGTGACCGTCGTTTTGACAAAATTAAGCAGTCTGCTGCTGCCAAGCGCAACATCCTCCAAACTCGACTTATTCATAAATGCCCAGATGCAGAATTATATTCAGTGTTCTGCAACACAATTGTTCTACAGGGATTTATCCGAATTTTGAAAACTGCATGCCAAATCAAAAACAGACGTAAAACACAATTATTGGCTAAATGTGTGTTATATATTTTAATAAAACATCAGAATGAATTAACTTACTTTATTTAAAACTAAGGCACACTTTCAGAATTTTAAATTCTGTCGATAACTTTTCAAGTTAAATATTTTGTCATTGGCATAGAAGATTTGTTATTTATAACAGGTTGTGGTAATTTGAGGCGGTGTAGGGAGGTCGTTTCGTAGCTAGAGAAGAAAAAAAAAAGGTGTGGCAAAAGGAGCGCGCTGTGCAATGCAGATCATCGTAATTTATGATTTAAAAAAAAATTCGGCCAGAATTTTGATAAAATTAAGGAAAAATTGTTCTGCAAAGACTTTGCTCTGCGACGTACGTTGCAGTTTTACCCACTTTCTGCTCCCGGGGAGGAATGGTGATCACTCTTCTCTACAAAGGGGTGAAAAGAGTGCTCACCCCTTTGCTTTGCCGATAAAAGTCGACAAGGCGTTTATACCGGAGTGGGTCGAAAAGGTGTCCGCAAAAGGGGTCATAAACCATCTTCGTCGCAAAAGGGGAAAGTAATTATTTGCAACTCCAGTGTAAACGCGGCTTAACGGACCTTGAGCCATAAAACCCAAGCCAAACCTCTAAATGGCCCTTGCGCCATAAGACGCCACATCAACCAACCGTTTTCTTAATCTACAGACAAAGGATTGGATGAACGTAGAATTTTGTTGTTGGGCCTCTCGAAGACGCAGCCTTTCCCAGAGAGTTATCAGAAGACGTGTTGATGTTATCGGCTTACGTCTTATGCTGCCTCCACAGGATGCCACGTCCTTGCTCTTGTTCTAATAATGGCCCGGAATCCGAGAAGTACACTGACTCCTTCACCACCCGATGCTGCTTTAATGGATGGGAGTGCAAACACATTCCGATTCCCCAACAGCCACCCTCTTATCAGACCAAATGCATGCATGAACTGCTCGAGAGGCATTCATGCGTGTCTCTTTTTTCTTTTTTTTTTTGCTATCACTCCTCCAGAAAAAGAAAACAAAATATCGAGACTTCTTTTTTCAGGCTTGTCCGCGGATGCGATTCTCATACCTCCAGCACTAATTAAAAAGGCCGAAAACATTTAAAAACATATTTCGGATTATCGGGACTGGAAATCTCGAAGCTGCATTCTGTGTGCCTCCTCCACTTTTTTTTATTTGAAAAAGTAAATAGCCCGAGGAACCGGCGAATCGGATTCCCAGGAGTGAAGTGTCTGGTTTGCAACTCAATCTCGCCGTCTGGTGATCTTTTGTCTTGTCCTCACAAAAGAGACGAGTGTGCGGCTCTTTTAGTATCATCCAACCCTTTTTGTGCCATTACGCATTGTGTCGAATGAACCATTTGCTTCCGTTAGTGTGTATGTTTTAACAAGGACCATTACTTTTCATGGGCCTTTTCCGCCATTGAGGCTGAAAGAGCTGGGGAAATAAATGAAGAGATGGATGGCATACACGTTCTTCAGGAAAGAAACGTGCAATTAGTTTTAAAATGCATCCCATTTTTCAGAACAGACGGGGTGTTGCTTAACTTGTCTAGAAATAGTCTGAGGAGAGATTCATGTTATCGTCGATGTAGGGTATTCAATTAAGTCCTCGTCGAACAAATTCTTAAGCCTAATTTGTATAGCTGTACTTCAAAGGCCATTTTTTTAGATGCGAATTCTTTCTCGAAATTAATGAAACAAACTTTCCTCTTCAGGATGGTTTAGTTCACACTCCAGCTGGTTGTCTCGTCATTAGAAATCTGACCAGATCTTGATGGACGGCCATCTCGCCATAAGACAAAAAAGAAGATTTGACATCTTGATATCCTCAACATAAGCGAAACGGCAATACCTTGATGATGAAAGATATCGTTATTACCAAAACTGGCCAGGTATTTTTTTAACTAACGTCGTACCTGAGAAAAACAACGGGCTATTGGTGATGGCTTGGGATCAAACCCGAACGGAAAGATTCGAAGACAACAACTCGTAATTTTGAACCACGGTCAGATGACGAGGTCACGCCTGAGCTTGCACCCTACTCTCTAAACTCACCAAGCCAATGTGATAACATTTGAAGGCACGAAAGATTTCAAGTGCACCAGGGCCCATTGCGCATGACGACCTTTGATTGGATTCAAACTCGCAACCCTCCCAAAACTGGCCGGATTATGATGAACGAGATATCTTCTCGAAACCATTTGGGCGGTTAGGATGACATTGAAAGCTTTTTTTTATGAAGATTTCAAAATGGTTTGTTTTATCCTTCGTGATAACTGCTCTAGATATTATTTATGAAGTACGATTCAAGATGTTTTTGAAATGGTGTTGAATTGTGTAGCCCTGTGTACAGGTGTTGTACCTTTTGTTGATATTGAGTCGAAGCGAAGTATAAAAGAGGATCCTAGCATTATATACTGAAACAAATTCCAATCTCCCTATAATGCTAAAACAAAACACAAAATGATGCTATTTCCTGGGTAGCTAATCCTTGTGTAACTTATAACTCAAATGTATTGTTTTCAATTGGGTATTTTGACGAAAAAAGAAAACCTCACGTACACGGGCGTAATAAAACACTTTAGCGGTCGGCCCGCATCAAGTTTACAAGTTGTGTTGGTTAGGTCTGAGCCACGGCGGCCCACTTCACGCAAAAAAGATTTCACGTTGCAGGATGAATATATGCGTGTTACCCTCTCAGCGTTAAAATCTAGAACCGAGAAGCATTCGCAATGGGGGAACTCGGGAGCGCTTAAAACTGCAATGTACGTAGCAGAACAATTTTTACTTAATTTTATCAAAATTTTGGCCAATTTTTTAAAATTATGTTTCGATTTTCTGAACTGCAAATCGCGCTCCTTGCACACCTTTTTTTCTTTTCTAGATATGGAACAACTTTCCTACATCGCCCAAAATACCACAAACACTTTATAACTAACGCATATCCTATATCAATGACAAAATATTTAACTTCAAAAGTTATCGACAAAGTTGCGAATTCTGAAAGTATGCCTTGGTTTTAAATAAAGTAAGTTAATTAATTTTTATGTTTTATTATAAATATGTAATTTATATTTAGCCGATTATTGTGTTTTACATCTGTTTTTGATTTGACTGCACTTTTCAAAAAATTCGGATAAAATGATTGCAGAACAATTGCAATAGTTAACTGGGTATTCGTTGCAAATTATGGTGACCCCTATTCATATTGTTGTTTAGATAGTTGATAGGTGATAAGGTAGATGATTGGTGATAAGTTTCTTAGAAGCAAAACCATTGGTCAGAATTCTTTTAGCTAATGTTTTCTACATAAGCTTGCAAAACTGAAGGAATAACATTATTTTTAAAGGTTAGAATCTCAAAATTAAACGGACCCATATGAAATCATCCAAAACTCATTCTTTGTATTCACACGCTCTCTGCATTGAAAACTCTGCACTCTTAAGTTTTCACTGTCTCGTGGCACCCAGTCTAGTGCCACTATTTAATACTTTGATCGTTTTAACAGCTTCTGTTAGCGAAACGATGAGTAAAATCAATCCGATAACTCTCGAAGTACATTTTGTAACCTTTCCCACATGCCACTTCACTCTACAACGCAGTTTCTGAAAACATTACTGTTCCTTAAGTTTTGCAAACTAGTGTAGCTTTAGTTTATCCTGTTTTGTGATCAGGAATTTTTTAATCGAAAGTAAGGGCTTATAGAATGTAAAACTTTAAAAATATAACGAAATTCTGCAAACATTCTAGTTTATTTCTTTTCCGATTCAATTAAATCAGGCATTTTTCCTTTTTATATCATACCGCGATAAATACAATAAAACTATCATTTTTAACTCTTCAAGTGGTTTTAATGAGATATCTCGTCCATCAAGATTCTACCCTACCATTTTCGTTAATGATGAGATATCTCGTCATTTTTCCAAGTATCAAACACAAATTGTTTCTTGCCCATATTGGCGGAAACGCATGGAATGCATTCGAGTGGGGAATTTGAATCGATTCTTTAGGATCGAGTGAAGAAAATTTGAATCGATTCTAAATGGAACGGCTCTGGCTTTGAAGTTTAAAAGGAATCGATCACTATCATAGAATTTTGAAAAAGATCAATCTATATTTCTGAATTAGGAAAACAACCATTTCTATTAAATTTTATAACGGTAACCTTAATTTTCGTTCTTGTTTTGTTTCTCATCGGGAATTATAGAACGGAAAACCATAAAAATGTAACGAAATACTCCAAACATTCTAGTTTATTTCTTTTCGATTCATTTATGTCAGGCATTTTTTCTTTTTTTAAACCATACGGATAAGTACAACAAAACTTATATTTTACCTATCCAAGTGGTTTCGACGAGATATCTCGTCCGTCAAGATTATACCCTACTATTTTCGGTAATAACGAGATTTCTCGTCTTTACTCCAAGTATCAAACATATTGTCCCTTGCCCAGATTGGTAGGTTTTAGGTTTTTATGGCACAAGAATCATAAAGGATCTAAATAACTTACTTTTAACAAAACACAGAATTGTAGTAATTAATTAACGTCCCAATGGAGCTGCACACAACGGGCTATTCAAAATTTTCTGAAAACCAATAGGAAGGAGTGCACGATTCTCAATTCTAGAATTAATGTAGATGGATTCTTGTAAAAAATAGCTTGAATGTTATTAAAGAGACAACTGTGATTACGTGACTAAAGGTTTTAGCCTTCCATTCAACTCTAAGCTTCAACTTTTATGTGAGTTAGCTGTTTTTTTCGTGAATAAGATTTGTTTTTTAAGAAAGCAATACTTTTATCGACGCAATAGGATTTTTTATTGTAGGTGAACATGTAAGGAATATCGTGTACAGAAAAGAGCCAATTTTCGCTACAGATTTAAATTACGAAACACACGCCTGTAGCACTCGTTTACAATTCGGAACAATGCAACAATAGCTCGTTAGGCTATTTAAAAAAAAAGACGAGCTGGGCGTCTTTTAAATTGAAGATTGGTAATTGGTAATTTTAGTTAACGTCGTACTAGAGCAACACAACGGGCTATTGACGACGGTCCGGGATCAGTCCCTTAAGGGAAAGATCCGAGGACAACACTTCGTAATTTTGAACCACGGTCAGATGACGGTTTAAATTGAAGATATTGGGAATGCATGGAATGTATTTCAGAGGAGAATTTGAATCAATTCTTACGGATCAAATGAGGAAAATATGAATCGATTCTTACGGATCGAATGAGGGAAATTTGTATCGATTCTTTATAGGTACGGTAGCTTTAACCGCTGGCTTTGAATTTTGAAAAAATTGATTACTATCTTAGAATTTTGAAAAAGATCAATCGCTATTTCTGAATTTAGAAAACACCAATTTCTATTCTTGAATTTTGTAACGGAAACTTTAATTATACGTTTTTGTTTCGTTTCTCATCGGTAATTTATTTTACAGAAAATGAAAGGTAGTGTGTAATTTTTTGTCTTAAAAGGACGTACAGTCGCGGGGGCGAGGGGGAAACGAATCACTTCTCTTCATTCGAGTAATTTAAACTGTACAGAAAATTCAAAGATGGCGTTTGACAGGAACTAACGCCTTCTATAAAGTAAAATTTGTATAAGGGCATCATCATATTAAATTGAGCGCCAACTTCATGCTTTCTAATAGGAATCCCCTATTTCGACCCACAATTTCAAATCTTTATCAGAATGCAATTTCAGATACCAAATTTCATGTCATTAGATTTTGCAGTTTCGAAGTTATGAGTACAGAAAGATTGGAGTTCCTAACAGAATCAGTTTCTTAGACTTTTATGGATATCTTTCTAAACAACATTTCTATGGCGCTGATATTTTGTACCAGGTTATAGTTAAGCAACCCAAACAAAATCTACCTAATATTTTATTTTAAAATAATTTTTTGTTTGCGATACTAACAATAAATTAATGTTTGAAAAAATTATGAATTTGAACCTAACTACATTTTGATGTGAATCGATTTAGAAAGACGTTTAACATGGCCATGCATAATTTTAGTTCTTCCGCGCTACATTAAATTGTACTCATTATAGCTGTTTTAGAGGGGAACCAAAAGTTTAAAAATGTCTGACAAACCTCGGATATTACTTCATGGATCGTTTACACTCGCATAGTTAATATAATAATATAATTCTCCAATCGTTTGCACTTGCACAATAAATAGAATAATTTTCGGATCGCTGAAAAATACTTTGAAATAGCGTTAAATTTGAAATTCGGGCAGCGATAAGAACAATAATTCTCGATCTACGAATTGCAACTTTCTATGTGGAGATGATTCCTAAAATGGACACCAACTTTAGGATTGAATATCTCCGGATATAAAGATAGAAAAGTCATGAAATTTTTTTTAATTAATTAAACGATGCAGAGTCTGACTATTGTATCAAAACAAGTCGCTATTGAAATTTAGTTTATGCAAACTTGATTTTGATGTCCCTTATGAAGTTATTTGCATGCAATAATTCGAAGAACTTTCCGATTGAAAAATAAATATAGATACTCTTTTTGAACTCTTGACCCTGACCAGTTATGTGTGACATCCGTATAATTTGTATCATCATATTATTTTCGCTGAATGAATCACTACAAGGTTGTTTGGAGGTTTGTGGCCAAGTGTCATATTTGGCCAAGCTGAGCCCAACACAGCTTCAAGTAAAAAATGTGAAAAGGATAAAAGATGGATTTCGGAATAGAATAATGGGATGAAAGCAGAAAAAGATCGCTTGAGCATCCCTGGAGTGCGACTCAATGTTTACTAAATACAAAGAACCCCATGGGGGAAAAAATACACTATATTTCGGTTCCGTGATGCCCGTTGAACTTGAAGGGCGTAGTCACTACGTGAGAGGACGTACTTTTGCTGAGAATAGAAAAGTTCAGTACTGTATATTGTACAGTATTGTAACGAATAAACCCGGGAACAGAAAGTGCTTAAAACTGCGACGTACGTCGCAGAACAAAGTCTTTACGGAACCATTTTTCCTTAATTTGATCAAAATTTTGGCCGACTTTTTTTCAATTATTAGTTACGATGTTCTGAAGTTCTTTTTGATGTTTTTTTTTATTTCTTTAGCTAAAAAACAACCTCCCTATACCGCCCCAAATGATCACAAACATTTTATCAATAATACATATTCTATGTCAATGTCAAAATATTTCACTTCAAAAGTTATCGACAGAATGCGCCAGCTCAGGTGTTGCCCTCGTCATCTGCCCGAAATTCAAAATGACGAGATGTTGTCCTCGAGTATTTTCATTCGGGACTGTTTCCGGACCGTCGCCAATAGCCCGCTGTGTTGCTCCAGTACGACGTTAATTTTTAAAAATCTTAGTTTTCTGGTGATAGGCAACTTCAAGGCATGACGGTAGGTAGATCCGGGACCAAACCCGAAGGGGAAGATCCGTTGACAACACTACGCAATTTTGAGCCGCGATCACATGACGAGATCACACCTATCAAGAAATGAGTGAGTTTCCAATCGCTTGTGTACCAATCGCTTTTTTTGTATGATTTTGTCAGGTTAAGCAACTTTTTTTTTCTATAAGGCATATATATATATATATATATATATATATATATATATAGTGATTAAGAGAGTTGAAAAACTCTTTTAAAAGGATAGTTAACTGTCTGCATTTTTGTACATTTTTAGAATTATTCTCGCCAATTTTTTTTTTATTTTTTATTATATTTCCGCTAAGCCTAAATTTCGTCATCTGATCGTGGTTCAAAATTACGAAGTGTTGTCGGATCTTCCCCTGAAGGGATTGATCCCGAACCGTCGTCTAAATCCCGTTGTGATGCTCTAGTACGACGTTAATGAAAAATTATCATTACCGCTAAGCCTAAAACGGTGTTTTTTCTAAGAAATTATTCCTTGGGGGACATAAAAAGCTCGTCAAAATCGTTGCTACAAAAAAGTCTATACCAAGGCTGTATCAAATTTTCTTGAAATGGGGTGAATTTTGTTAAAGTAAAGGCCCTGTCACCAGGTGTAATACTTTCAAATCTGAAGTAATATTTCTTTTTAGAGTTATCAGACATAACTTGGGACTAGAATGTCGGAGAAGAAAATGCTGATAAGAATGAATTACATTAGCAGGCAGGATTAGTGTTCAGTTAAACTTTCCAACCAAATTTTCGCATTGAACAGCTATCCACTTCAGGTGTGAGCACGGAATTTCTTCTGGCATGACCAAGCGTTTCGATGGGAGCGAGCGAGAAGAGAGGTCGGAACTTGATTGAGTTTTCAGAGACAATTACGCGTAACTATTAAACAGCGCAGACGTCGAACGAGGAGTTATTACACCTTGACCTTGGGACCGGCATTCTTCCACTCATCAATGCCCGGAATCCCTAATTAGCTACCGTCTTCCCATCTCTGCCAGCCCCGAGAGAACGCAGCGGAGGGATATATGGCCGCCGCCGGTTTCTTTTTGCAAGGAAATTCGGCGAAAATAGTTCTTAATCTTCATCATTCGTGGAAAGTTATTCATTACGGAGTGTCCGACGCAGGAAACGCTTGAAATAAGAAGCGGCGATAAGCGAGGGAAGACAATAGAGACATTAAATTAATTAAACTTCCGAAAAATCGATTTACGTCATCGCCCAATCGAGAGATGAACTAATAGATTCGCTGGTGAATAGTGTACGAGCGGATACGATAGGTCGCTTTGAAACAATTCCGCCGTGCACAGGTACACCATTAAGTGACTCAAAGGCTTTAACGATGATCTCAGGGATCAATTTGCAGTTCAATTATTTTTTTCTGTTTAGCCTTATGTATGTACGGTATGTTTTCTGAATGTATATTAGCCAAGTAATATATGCTATGATTAAGGAAAACGCTCATTAAAACCCAATCAACCTATTAATTTCTACTTAATCGCATTTTAGGGTTGGATCAAATTTGAATGTTTAGGGCCACGATAGGCGTTACTAACGTTGAAACAGTTTTGGAAATTTCTATCCAAATTCTTTTTGCGTTCATTTAGTATCTTGTAGAGACGATGGTCAACAAGTTCACTTCTGCTATTTTTCTTCAAAATTATGAGAAATGTTGGTTTTATTGCATAAAGTATGTAGATAAATGATTATAGAAGATTTATTTACTTTGGGACAATGTTTTAAAATGTTCAATGCCACCATTTAAATAAAACCGTCACACAAAATTAACAATAAACTGCAATGGGATTACTTTTTCCGCCGACATTAATTAATATAACTACACTGGGTGTATTTCACTGTTGTCTCTAATAACTTTCCTTAAGAGTGCGCCCATTTGAATGTCAATTTTTTTTTATCACAGATCAAATAAAAACCTTGAAAGAAGCGTAGACAGCGGGTTAACTTATGTTCTTATATTTGAAAGCGAATTGGAAACTAGGTCCAACGAAAGACCGCCGTGTAGTGGGAGCTGGTACACATTACATCTGTCGTGTCCCCAAATGCCCTCGTGAAATTTTGGAGAGTGGGGTGCCGGTTCATATGTTGCCTCGTCATCTGATCGTGGTTCAAAATGAAGAGGATTTCCTCGAATCATTCCCTATCAGAAGTAATCCCGGACCGTCGCCAATAGCCCGTTGTGTTACCCCAGCGAAGTTAATTAACTTCCCCCTATACTTGAATACATCTCGTCTTTGTGATGATACTATGATCGCATAAAGCTCACGATTGTCCAGATAGACCGCGACACTATCAAAAGTATTCACCCGGTTCACAAAAAAAGTATTTTGAAAATGCCTTTTCCAAACCAATGCGAAATGCTTTTTTGTTTTCTTGAAATGAATCTCGTTAAGAGCTTTAAAAAGATACAGCGCGCAGTCGTGTTGCGCTCACGGTTGTGCCAAGAGTTTTAAATCATCATCCCACCTATCCACGGAGTAAGGCGTGCACGATGTGTTGCTCAGTTTATGGACTCCATGCTGTTTAACGAATATGCTACCACGATTAATGTTCGTCACGTATTTTTAGCGATCTCTATGGGGATCTATTTTTGTCAAAAGCGGTTGGTCGTCTTCCCTGTTTACGTCCTAAGTAACAGCTCGGAGTCAGAGGACACCTACACCACTGACCACCGATCGTAAGTTTCGACATTTCAATCAGAAAGATCTCCTTTCCGTCGAGATGGGTTTTTTTAAGGTGCATGGACTGCTACTGCTGAATTAACTGTCCCCCAGACCTATCCCTTGCTTCCTGCATTGATTCACCTGGTGGTTGTCTTGACGAGGTATCTCGTCAGAAGCAAAAGGGACCATGTTTTAACCCTCTCGGTGGTTGTCACGGTGATTCGTCAGTAGCAAAACTGACCATCTTTTAACCCACGTTGTTGTTGTCACGGTGAGTCGTCATCAGCAAACTGACCATGTTTTAACCCTCCTGGTGGTTGTGTTGGTGACTCGTCATCAGCAAAACTGACCATGTTTTAACCCTCCTGGTGGTTGTGTTGGTGACTCGTCATCAGCAAAACTGACCATGTTTTAACCCTCCTGGTGGTTGTGTTGGTGACTCGTCATCAGCAAAACTGACCATGTTTTAACCCTCCTGGTGGTTGTGTTGGTGACTCGTCATCAGCAAAACTGACCATGTTTTAACCTTCCTGGTGGTTGTGTTGGTGACTCGTCATCAGCAAACTGACCATGTTTTAACCCTCCTGGTGGTTGTGTTGGTGACTCGTCATCAGCAAAACTGACCATGTTTTAACCCTCCTGGTGGTTGTCTAAGTGACTCGTCATTAGCAAAACTGACCAGATAATGGACGAGATACCTCGTCATTAGAAAAAAAACTGACCAAATCTTGATATCGCCATCATAAAATATCGGCAATATCGTGACGACGAGATATCTCGTCGTCAGTAAAGTCTTCCAGATCTTGTTGGGCGAGAAACGCGAAGTTAATCTTAGGATTAAGTATCTTGGTCCAGTCTGATGAGCCTGGAATGAATCCATCTGAAACCGATCGCGAAGCGTGGAACCACTGCATCCAGTTACCGGTCGTAGACGATCCGTTCCTCCTGGGTGACACATTCCGTTCCCTGGCGTCTCTCTGGATGGTCCAACACGTGTCACCGGTACGACCATTTCCTCCGGGGTCATCGAATGAAATCATTCTCCAGAGAAAAAACACTCGCCCATTAATATGCAGGGCACGGATCTTTCAGTCTCTCGCTCCAAGGGACGCCGTGCGCGGGCCTCCCAGCCCCGCGGTCCCCGGCTAATGCTGGCAATTTCTGCGGGAGAGTTTTTGGGAAGGAACCACTTGTCGGCATTCCTCAAAGACAACGCGTGGGTGCCATTTGAGGCGGCCATAACCAAAGCTACTCATTCGCAAGTCAAAAAAATCAGTGAGCAATTTTGCAACATTGTCTTTGTTACATTGTTGTCGGCGATTGGATGGGTGATTCGAACGTTTGGGGTCGGTTGCCATTTCATTCCACACCATTAGTAAAGCGCAATTGCACGTTCACGCTGTGGTGGGCTAAATTTGTATCGATCCTGGAGTGTTCACTTACTGTCATCTTTAATGAGTTGACAGGAAAAACCATTTTCAGACAGATTTTCCCTCGATTTGATAGTGGCTATACTAAACGATGCGTGAACACTTTTTTTTTCCAAGTCGTTATGGAAATATTGCGCTTGAATATCCTCTATTCCGCTTGTATCCTCTATTCTCATCGAATGCTATTTAACTATCCGCTTGTGTCCTCTATTTGAGGTAATTTTAATATTGGTATTTATGGTTGTTTTTCAACGCCCCCTTCGATTTGGGTAGGTAGGTAATTAGCGCCGCACTGGAGCAACACACGTCCGGAATCCATCCCAATGGGAAATATCCGAGGACAAAACCTCGTCATTTTGAACAACGGTTTGATGTTACTTGATGCAGTGCAATTTCGATTAACCGTCACTCTTTTAACCGTCAGGTCGTTATTACGGAACATTTCTGCTCAGAAAGCCCGAGTGTCGAAGAAACAAAAGAAAATGACAGACTATTTTAAAATTTTAATATGTATGTACGTCTAGAGTGCAACAATATGTACTACTCTGTACATAATGTAAATATTATACAGTACATAATGTAATATTGTTTGTTTCTATAAAATAAAATACATGTACGTATGTACAGTGTATTTACATTTCGTAAAAGTACATTATTTTTTATCATTCGTTCATGTGCAGTGGATGGGAGTGGGTTGATATTTAAGTTTTTCCTGTTATCCGTCTATTCGATTAACTGTCAAGGTCCAGGTCCCAACCCTGACGGTTCATCGGAGTTTCACTGTACTGTCAGCGCAACATGAACAAATACGTCTCTTACGCGATAAAACCCAACTAACCTCGTTATATTTAACCTCGGATTCTCGTTTGTACACTAGTTACTATTATATTTTCGTATAATTTCGTTTGATTAAGTATGGCAACAGTATGAGAGAGATCGCACAGCTTTTGATTTCCGCGTTCATTCCTAAACAGAATGTCTGATAACGCAGCCGTGTAAATATTTCTATGTATGGAATCAGATTCAATAAAGTATATTTTTGTAGAGAAATATTGAATCATTTGTGATTCAAGGAGAGTAACACCAATCACTCTTGCCACGAACAAGAATGTACATGTTTAATTTTGTCCTAATTTGAATGACGAATTAATCTCGTTATCCGTAACGTAGGCAAATCTATTGTATGACGAGTCTCAGTCGGCAAATGTACCCAAGGGATTAAAGGATAATATATAGCAGTTTATAATGTTCATTTTCTTCCTCTTTATTGTTGACATTACTATTTATGAAATTCTTAAGGGATTGGTCGTTAAAAGAGAGGTCGGAATAGAGGAGCTTCTGTTGAAAGTAAAGGTTTGATCTGCTTTCTAATTTTAAGAGTAGATTTTGATCCGTAGTAAGTTTTACAATTGACGAACACACATGCATGAGCATTCTACACGGTTGCTACGATATTGATGTATAATATTTTTTCTGTGCTTCGATGCTTTTATATATATAAATTAGAATAAAACGTAATTTACCAAACTTAAACATAAAACGATATATTTGCATACTTTTGGTCTGTTTATAAATATTAAAGATATATTCACCCTTACATCCAGAGTTAAGTTCATCTGACCGTGGTTCAAAATTACGTGTTGATGTCCTCCGATCTATCCCTTAGGGGATTATCCCGGACCATGGTCAATAGCCCGCTGTGTTGCTCTATTACGATCGTTAAATAAAATTACCTTACCTTACACAGAGGTAAGTATTTTAACTACTTTCACTGGAGCAACACAACGGGTTAATGGCGAGAGTCTGGAATCCTTACCTTTCTCTCAGAAAGAAACTGTTGAGATACTGACAGAGTTTAGGCTAATTTATCTGAAGTTTCGATCAGTTGATTGGGTTTCATGACACAAGGGTCATATTTGTCCCTGCTGAAACAAACACAAGACAGACAACATTAAGTAATGGACGCACACAAGCATATAATGTTTTAATGACACTAAACATTTAAATACACCAGGGAGGATACCTACAACTCACAAGTTGCTAGCACAGTGGGCATACCAACTGAGAAAGACAAAGTTTCAATTGAATGTATAAAGTGCGATAATTTGATCTTTTTGCATGTCTTATTTGCAACTCCGCCGATGGTCATCGGAATTTAATGAACATTTGACCTTGAAAATAGCTAGACGTATGATATTGTGGAATGCAAAAATTGTATAAAGAAGTATCTTTCAAATAGGTTGTACTACGCGTTATAGAGGGATCAGGTTCGATTCATTTCTGGATCTATTTCTCTCTTTTGTGTTAGTAAAACTTTCCTTGTGGTAATGGTAATTATTAGTTAACGTCGTACTATTACAACGGGCTATCGACGACGGTCCGGGATCAATCCCATAAGAGAAAGATCCGAGGAGAACACCTCGTAATTTTAAACCACGGTCAAATGACGAAGTAACACCTGATCTAGCACTCCACTCTCCAAACTTATACACCAACCCAGCGTGAGGACTTTCTGCCACGACAGATTTAATGTGCACCAGCCGCTTCTACACCATACGCTTGCAAACATCCATGACCGGGCCCGGATTCGAAACAGGAACCTTCCTATCTAGAGGCTAACACCTTAACCACTAAACCGGTTGGTTGTCCACGTAATTTGGATCCACGGTCAGATGACGAGGTAAAAATACACTCATTGCCTTAAAAATTTGCGCACCAAGAAATAACTGTGGGATCGTAACGAAACTTGGCATGAAGGTACATCTCGACCAGATATGCAAATGATTAGAAATGCAGCGTGATTGCGCATTGCGTAATGCTACTAGAGGGCGTTGAACTTCGTCCTCCTTGGAGTATAAAACAGGTAAGCAGAGCTTGTGTGAGTGTACTTAAGCTTTTGCAAAGGAAACACTGAGGAAGACATGCCGTTACGCCGCCATCGAAGACAATATGACCAGCTGTCAGAGTTCGAGAGAGGAAGAATCATCAGGATGATGGAAGCTGGGTGGTCAGCTCGGTGAGTAGCTCGTCAAGTAGGCCCTTCTTATTTTACTGTGAGGAAGTGTTGGGACCAGTGGACAGAAGAGACGTCATTTACAAGGCGACCATGCTCAGGACGCCCTCGACAGACCAGTCGTGAAGACCGTCACATCATACGAAACGCACGCGTAGAGCCAACTGCCTCATTGGCTGTTATCCAGACACAGGCAGCACTTTCACTACGGGCCCCTGTGTCTTCCCGAACCATCGCAAGGCGCCTGGCTGAAGGACATCTGGTATCGCGGTGCCCATTACGCTTGCTGCCAATGACACCCACCCACCAAGGCCTCCGTTTGGAGTGGTGTCGCGCACGACGGGATTGGACTGCAACGGAATCGTCTTCAGCGACGAATCTAGATTCAATTTGAGCAGTGATGACAATCCTGTTCGTGTGTGGAGGCCCCGTAGTGAACGCCTCAATCCTGCTAGAGGCGCTAGAATCGAACTAAAGGCGCGTTTACAGCAACTGTGGAACGAGATGTCTCAGGACATCATACGGAGTTTGTATGCCTCAATGTACGCTCGTATCGCATCGAGCATTCGCGCTAGAGGGGGTCCAACAGAGTACTAAAACTTCCGTTCATTTGTACTTTTTTCTGCAATAAAAATTATCCTTTTTCTTTGATTTTCTAATCACTTACTTATATCAAAGTAGTACTTACATGTGTAAAATTTCGTTTCATTTTGACGACTTTTTTTGGTGCGCAAATGTTTATGGCAATGAGTGTACAAAAGTGCCCTATTTTGTAAATTCGCGACACATAAAATCTTCAACTTACAAATGGAACACATTATGCCCTAAGTTCTAAGAAAACGAAGGGGTAAAATGCTACTGTGACTGCGATATACTAAATGTTTCAGAAAAAGAAATCTAACCTTCATGCGAAAGAGATTGGTAGTTAAATTAACGTCGCACTAGTGAAACATAACGGGCTATTGGTGACAGTCTACGTACAACAGTCAACTTGTCATAACACGTAATTTTGAACTACAGACCGAAGACGAGGTCACATCTGAACTGCCACCCCACTTACCGAACTGACATATATGAACTTATGAACTATTGACATATATGAACTACCGATATGACATATATGAACTGATATATATGAACTTAAGGACATTTCCAGCCATGACAGATTGGACGTGCACCATCCCCCACACGTACGCTACGGTCTTTGATTGAATTCGAACTCGCAACTCCCCCCCCCCATCCCTGTCACTAATACGTTAGTCTTCCAGTCGGGCTACCATGGCCCATCTGTTCGGGCAATTGATTAGTGAAAAGTGCAAAATGCTGACAAGGAAGCTTATCTTATTCTTTCTCCTCCTTCTTTAGGGTATAACAGATTCGAAATCGGAGGGTTGTGAGTTCGACTCTGGTGTGATATACCGTTGTAATGCCTTAGTACGACTTTAATTACCATTACCATTACCCACTCTAGTGTGTACCATCCAACCTGTTTGTTGATTAATATGTTAGCCTCTAGAGGTTCCTGGTACGAATCGGATCAGCGCATGATAAGCGTCTTGTGTTGAGGCGACTGGTGCATTTTAAATCTGTCGTGGCGGAATGTTCTCACGTTGGATCGGTGTGGAAGTTTGGAAAGTGGGGTGCCAGCTCAGGTGCCTCATCATCTGACCGTGGTTCGAAATTACGTGCTGTTGTATTCCTATTTTTCCCTCAAGGGATTGATCCCGGACCGTCGTCAATAGCCCGTTGTGTTGCTCTTGTTCGACGTTAATTAAAAATTACCAATTGCTTACTCTGGTGTGAGGCGGCGGTTGCTTCTGGCCACGTGCAAAGAGGTGAGCGTGGATCCATTAAGCCTCCCATGCACAGCAGCACTTCCTCAATTACTGTTTATTTACCACTTCCACTATCATTTTCTCTGCCACTGATTCCTGTCATTACGCGTTCATCATTCGGAAGTGCCAGACGGAATGTGTAATTCGAGAGCGTGATTGGGAGAAGTAATACGCTACATCGGAAGAGACCGTAATGGGAGTATTTGCGGCACTTAGCTGTGTCAGACAAACTGGCGCTCTCCTCCTTTCCACGCACTATGCGGTTTGTTATTAGATGCGATTTGAATTGATGGCTTTGAAACTATTGGGTTGTTACAAAAGTTCGTCCCTTTTATCTTTAACAAAAGCTAAAGTAAGAAATTGTTTTATTTGGCTAAAAATTATATTCAATATAGAAAATACCGTTCAGTTCGATGACCTTTCTCCATCTCTCCAGTAGCTGCATCTTCCCGCGCTCCTATAACTGAGGTTTTTTGGCTAAGGAACTGATGCAGGTGACGAAACTTTCTGAACCACTTAAGGCACGTGGAATCGTCAACGGCGCACCCTCACCCTACACAACACATACACTACCCTACAATAATGGACTGAACAGCAAGATGTGATAGTATAAGAGAAGGAATACATGCTGTAATAGGGGTATGGTCCCCCACGTGCTGCAATTACACCAGCAACCCTTCTGGGCATACTTTCAACAACGTTTTAATACACAGCTATGGGTATTTGTGTCCATTCCTGATGCAAGAATAGCTCAGCTGTAGATTTAGGACGTGGTCCGTAAGTGTCGCTCTAACTCGTGCCACCAATGTTCTATATGGTTTAGGTCGGGACTCTGAGTGGGCCAGTGTAGACGTTTTACATCCATATCGCGATATCACTGCTTGACAGAGGCTGCAACATGACATGGAGCGTTATCTTCCTGGAAATGACATTCGTCCATTCCATAAAATTGCCAGAATGCATGAAGAACCCGATTATCCAAAATGCTCATGTAGGCGTCGGTGTTCAATTGACCAGGAACAACATGCAACGATCCCAGGCTATACCACGAAAAACATCCACAAACAAGTAGTCGGATTATATGCAAATCCGCTGGCGTATGGTCCATTATTGTAGGGTGGTGTATATTCTGCGAATGCGAAGCATTCTTGCCTTAACGCAAATGAAAAAGTTGTCGAAAAGGATCTTTATTTTCTACCATTTCTAATACTTTAAAAAAAATTCAAAAAGCACAACCCAATAACACAATTTTTATCCCATGCACTCGCTGAATTTGTTTCTTTCAAGCATCAAAACTTTACATGTGTGTAGTCGGTAACACTTCTATTTTGCGGTGCAATGTCGTCTAGAACTTAACACGTTCGCTGCCAAAGCTGAAATGGGGCGTTGATGGTTATTGCCCGGCCGTAGAAATGGATGTTTCTCAGAAGCCAATACCAGAATAGATTGGCGAAAGCTCAGGCAACACATTTGCAATTTCATCATCTGTTAGAAGCTTATTAGATTGCATTTTCCTTTTTTGGGGTGTGAAGGCCCTGCAGAACTATCGTCTCTACACAACTCATATTACAAGATTATTTTTTTAATAACTAATAAAGCTATAAATTCGAAACCAAATACCATTACAACTAGCTTCTAACCTTTACTCCACGCCAACACCTAACATATAATGCCGATTGAAGCGGATAATAAATGTTGAGGCGCAACTCTTCCTTCGCGAACGCGTGACTGGCTGCTGAGACACCACACTACGCTCTGTCGCGTGATTGGCACATTAGCGTTGACGCCACATCACGCGCTGTCGTGATATCGGCAGCAAAAATGTTAAGGTTAATGTTAAAATGTTACGTTTACCATCAACTCAATATTTGTATGAAGGATCAATATTTGTTTGGGGATTTTTGGCCCAATGGACACATTTTGTCAAGTTCCACAAAACAAAGATTGGATTTTATGGTAAGGTAAGGGTAAGGTAGTTTTTAATTAACGTCCTACTAGAGCAACACAACGGTCATTTATAAATCCCTTAAGAGAGAGGTTGGAGGACAACATCACGTAATTTTGAACCACGGTTATATGACGAGGGGTTTTATGAGTAAAAGGAAAGTATGCTTCATCGGTTGGTTTGAGTTTAATGCTGGGAGTTCACGTAATAGAGACAAAATGTGCCAAGGAAAGGATGCTTAACCTTTTGACTACCGGCTATAGATGTAACAAAAGTACGGTTATTTCTTGGCGTGATTCTTATTATAACTTTCAAGGTACAACTGCTCTTACGACCGTAACCTAAATTCTTTCTTGGCGCGATTCTTAAGACTTTCAAGGTACAACTGATGTACTGAACGTTGTCTACAATCTTTCTTGGCGCGATCATGATACCACTGTGGCTGTATCAGCCGTAGTCTAAAGGTCAACCTTTTAAAATTCGTTCGAGAATAATTTAGGTGTGTGATATATTGTGGTTAGGTAGATATTTTTAAATTGGCGACTGCCCTAGGTCATACCCGAAGGGAAAGATTCGAGGGCAACATCACGCAATTTTGAACCTGGTGATATGGAAAAACCTTTCGTTGAAAATATTTAAAATTGCTTGGTTCAGATGACTCAGAGGGGTAGCCGTGATCTAGTTGACGTATTGCGCTAGCAACCTTTAAGTTGGCGATACATCTTTCATTCCTCCTTGAGCGTATTTCTTCTGTATCAGTAAAACTTCTCTTGTGTACGTCCATTTACTAGTTGTTTCACGCAGCTTGGATAAATCTGACTCTTTCGCGCATAAATTGCAAAATAGAAGCGTCCTCTTCTGTTGGTATTCTTCCAGAATGATCTCTGATTGGTCGCGTTGACTTTTGCCGTTGGGCGATTTTAAAATCCACGGCAGAGGCCGTTGGTGAGACGACAGAGAGGAGAGCGAGAAGCAATGGACGAGGTTGTTCCTCCCGCGCTGGCCTGTAATATACATATTTGATGTATGGGAATATGTTGAAACGATGATGTAAATAGTGTATATATTCTTGTTCTCGGAATTATAAGAAAGTAATTATCTTCGCTGTTGGTTGTCTTCTTGTGTACGATTCGTACAATTTTCATGCCACCGTTTTTGGAGCGACGACATTACACCCTTGACCACAGATATTCTCTCAGAAATTGTAAGAGAAGATCATCCAATGGAAAGACAAGCCTTGTAATTTATGTTAAAACTGATTGCATTCAATGATTTTCGTGGAATTCTCATCGAGGAAGGATGTGGATGGATGCAAGTTTTGAAGAGATTACTGCACCTGGGATTTAGTTGGAGAGTGGACTGTGTTCAAAATTGTCTACTGGCCTGCTAAGTCCCAAGTGCCGTTCCTCGCCTTCAGACCTGTTTTGGATAGATGTCCCTGCATTGAAGACACAAGATCTCAGCAACGTGGCATCAACTCAACTGTAGACCTACTATCAAGTCTAATCGAAAGCACCATGCATATTTCAGCAATTTATTTTATTCAATTCAATTGATAATCATACTCCATGTAAGTCAGTCTAATCTGAATACTTCAAAGTGTGTTCAAGTGTTCTTAAGCATAGATGCAAAAAATTATGACGAAGAAATATTCCATATGCCTTGTTTATTAGTTTTTTTCACTCAATTGTCTCTGAAATCTAGTTTTTAAACTTATCGCACTCACCAGGAGCAATACCTCATTAAAATAAATCATTGAATTTCTAGTTTTTTGACTAGAGAAATTAAAGCATTCAATTTCTAGTTTTTTGACTAGAGAAATTAAAGCATTCAATTTCTAGTTTTTGAGTAGAAAATTAAGTACATACTTTTGCATGCTGTAAAGTCCCTTTAAGTGCTCTCATACTGGAGTCTCAATTGTTCTCTACTGGCATACAGAAGCATTATTTAGTTTTACTACATATAAAACTAGAAATTCATTTTTAGCTGTAAAAGTATTGCAGCCGATATGCGATATTAGCTCAAAATAGTGCTTGCAAAATTCAAGATAAATTTCAAATTTGTCCTTCAAAATTCTTAACCCAGATTACTAGAAATTTCAGCTCCTTGTGGCTTTTGAATAAAATATTACTTCATCCTTAATAGTTAAAAACTAATTTACTCATTTTTCACTCCAGGAATCCAATTTTTTTTTTAAATTACGGCGGGCACTAGATTGCTAATCATAGGCCACTGCAAGGCCGGGAAGCGATGGTCATTTGTGAAGGGGCACCCAATGGGCGACCATCACTACCCCTAACTAAGGACAGCACAATTACATCCATTCCCTGACCCCGGATTCGAACCAGGAACCTTCCGATCCAGAGGCCAATACCTTAACCACTAGACCGGTTTCAATCCAATAGATACTCCTTAATTTTATATGTACTATTCGCAAAAATAATTTTGAAAGAAATGTAATTAACTGCAATTTAGTGTCTAGAAAATCTCATAATATTTTTCAGGGTAACATTTAATTACTATGTTATGAAGAACCAAAAATATTTCACAAATACCGTAAGTAGAATTAGTTTTGCGAACTTATATTTCGAAATGGGTTGGTTTGGGTTTTATGGTGTAAGATCCAACAGCTCATATTTATAGAATTTTTACGTCACAACTAAGAGAAGACCGATAGTTATGCATAAGCAGGCCTAGAAGTTTATATTTTTTAAATTCCCGATATTCATCTACATATTTTACTAAGGACTCTACTCATCTACTAAGCAAATGAGTTAGATGACTATAATTATCTTTGAATTATCTAGTTCCGTTCTGTCTAGAAGATATTATTTGCATTCCTGCAGTGAAATTAGTACGAATTATCCGCAGAGAAGGAGTAAGGAACAAGTCAACTCTAAATCTCATTAGCAACCCTACTCAAGACTTACAGCAATACTTTAGAGTTTCAAAATGATTTCCGTCAAGCCTCACCTTAAGTTTCACAAAATACACAATTCAGGCTAATGCGCTTTTCTGACCCGGACCACTGATGCTGGTGTTGAAACCTTTTCCCTCGGAGACATCCTAGTCTGGCTCGCTATATCGATTCCGTCTTCAGAACATGTAGGATTTAATGACCAGATGGTTACCATTGATTGTATATCCAGTGATTATCATGCCCACGCTATATTCATTTGACTAAACTATACTATCGCCACTCCAGATTCGAAAGAAAACCAGTTCACATTGGGGCAGGGTCATTGGCCCCCGCTTTAAATTCTTTGAAATTCAAAAAATTACGCGCTGACAGCGCCATGAATCAGTCCTTTTGGGAATCTAGTGACAGATCATTAGTTTTAATTTCGGTGCCTGTAAATTAGCATTTTGAAATGGTGTGTGTCGGTTAAGGGACGGTCGCACCTCGAGAAGCCATTATCAATTCCATTCATATGCAAAGTGAGAGATGTGAAGCATTCTGATCCGTTCAGCCACTGACACGGAATGTTAATGAATTGGTGTCTGGGTGCTGACATGAGGCCTGTCTCGACACGCATTCCCCCCTTGATCGGTCCGCCATCGCACGTGTCACAGTACCTCAAATCTAATCAATTATCTATTCCCAATAAACAAGTGCAGACAGGCAAAAGACCACCTGTATTATTGTCCCTGTTATTGAATCAGTCTGCAGATTCCAGAGCATTGGCGTGAACCCACGAAAGGTTCACCGGGAAAGAAAATATTGGTTGGGTTTTACAGCGGAAGGAGGTATATTTGGCCCAACACACAAGGTAGACAACGTAAAGCAATAGACATACACACGAAGGTTTTACTGAGAAGGATGAAAACACATTACCCACGAAAGGTTCACCGGGAAAGAAAATATTGGTTGGGTTTTACAGCGGAAGGAGGTTTACTTGGCCCAACACACAAGGTAGACAACGTAAAGCAATAGACATACACACGAAGGAAGTTTTACTGAGAAGGATGAAAACACATTACCAGGATAAGCTACCTTCCACTAGCAAAGGAAGATTTGGAATCGGAATCCTGTATTCACGACTCAATATTATTGAAAAGAATGTTACAGAACATTGTGATGAACCCACAAAATAGTTAACGGAAAAGAAAGGTTTGGTTGGTTGGGTCTTATAGCTTAAGGGTTAAATTCGGTCAAACACAAGACAGAAAACGTGAAACAATGGACATACACAAAAAGAAAGTTTAACTGACACGGATGACGGAAAATACAACCAGGATGGTGGATTTTGTAGTGCCTTCTACTAATCACTACCAAACTCTCGTAGCGCTGACGGCTATGTTGGTATCTCACTTTTGATATCACTAGTACCATTTGTGCGCTATGTTACGTGCCTCACCTTTTTCACTTTTCGCAATTACGTGCACGAACAAGACGTTCGTGATCGTATTCCGTTTTGAATGAACTCTTCCTACTGTTCCGTTACAAATGAGAAAATACCATTTTCTTGTACAGAAAGTTTTGTAAATATTTATAGTTGAAGCGAGATTAAAGTGAATAATTTTGGTCAAAATGGATTGATCTGGATCTGACTTACTTTGTGTGTAAAATAACCATTGTGAAAGTGGATCGAACATTGGTCAGTGCGATCACAAAACAAAGGGTTGAAACAGAAATGCGAATCCTTTATTTACAAATAAATATAATTGGGAATCTATATATATATAATTCTCTTACTTGGCACGCAAAAAAGACGTTATTTGTAATCGCGTTTTGGCAACACTGTACGATTGTTTTGTTTATCGCGAAGTCTCGCGCATCGATTGAATTTATAGCGTTATCGGATGAAATTTTATTGAAAAAAAAAGGAAATTTTAATGAGCTGTTGTAGTTAGTTTATAATAGAAAGCGGAGGATCTTTTGAGGGCCATTTAAAAAACGGTCCTTTTCAGGGCCAACAACTATAGTTCAACAAGACGCTTGCACTACAACTTTCGGCAACAAACTCAATGAAAAAGTGTGGGTCGTTTGAGTGCTGGGAAAATGTACACACAAACAAAATGCTAGGTATTCAATTTCCAAAGCAACGCTCACATTTCGAGTCAAAATTTGCACAAAGTTTTCATTGGAATTCTGATTTTAGAGATACTGTATATATTTTTTCTGTAATACAGCAAATTTAGATTTGAAAAACATTTTTTTGGTAACATATTTTGTAAACAATCCCTTCTGCTAGGACACATGTCTTCATTGAGGCGAGCGAAGCGAGCATAGGTTCGCGCAGCGAACCAATCAGGATTGCGAAGCAATCCTCCGGGGTTTGGCGAGCGTTAGCGAGCAGGGGGCAGGCCCCCTAGTCTATATATATAATTCTCTTACGTGGCACGCAAAAAAGACGTTATTTGTAATTGCGTTTTGGCAACACTGTACGATTGTTTGTTTATCGCGAAGTCTCGCGCATCGATTGAATTTATAGCGTTATCGGATGAAATTTTATTGAAAAAAAGGAAATTTTAATGAACTGTTGCAGTTAGTTTATAATAGAAATCAAAGAAAGCGGAGGATCTTTTCAGGGCCATTTAAAAAACGGTCCTTTTCAGGGCCAACAATTATAGTTCAACAAGACGCTTGCACTACAACTTTCGGCAACAAACTCAATGAAAAAGTGTGGGTCATTTGAGGAAAATGTACACACAAACAACATTCTGTGTATTCAATTTCCAAAGCAACGCTCACATTTCGAGTCAAAATTTGCACAAAGTTTTCATTTGAATTCTGATTTTAGAGATACTGTATATATTTTTTTTCTGTAATACAGCAAATTTAGATTTGAAAAACTTTTTTTTGGTAACATATTTTGTAAACAGTCCCTTCTGCTAGGACACATGTCTTCATTGAGGCGAGCGAAGCGAGTATAGGTTCGCGCAGCGAACCAATGAGGACTTCGAAGCAATCCTCCGGGGGTTGGCGAGCGCTAGCGAGCAGGGGGCAGGCCCCCTAGTATTATTTGAAATTACTAAATCGATTACGCGCGGACACAAAGAGAACTGCTACAGGGCGCACCATATCTTCACTCCGGACCGCAGTACCAGGTCAGATGATAGCCTCTACATGACAAACTAATTCATACCTATTTATTGTTTGCATTTGCCGAAGTCCATATGGTGGGATTTTTTACACAAATGTATTACTTTTGAGCTTAAAAGCAGCATAAGTAGCAGTAAATTCGGCAATGCTGCGCCAGGCAGACAAGGTATAAAATATCAAAAATTGGGTATACACACTCGAGAAAAGTTTTACTAACAGAGTAAAGACAAATACACCCAGGGAGGAGTCGATCTTACCACGCTTACAACTCTCACGCTGCTAGCACAGTGGGGATACCCACCGAACCATGACGTTCCCTCAAAATGGATGTGACCTAAACTCTAGCTCTGTTAAAACTTGAGACAGTCTTTTATAAAGGCGAGAAATGAGGCAGGTAGGTAGTTTAATATCGCTCTGGAGTAACACAACGGGCTATTGGCAACTCTCCGGGTAGTCAATATCGAAGCGAAATATCCGAGGATAACCCCTCGTAATTTTGAATCATGGTCCAATGACGAACTCGACACCTGAGCTGGCACCCCACTCTACAAACATTCACACACCGCGATTTTTTGTACACCACCCCCTAATATACACTACGGTTTTTGATTGCAGCGACAGAAACATAACCTGCGTCACCTTCAAGTCTCAAGTAGCTAGCGCAACCTTGACGGTCCAGCCCATTTATGAATTTCGCTAAAACAATTCTCAATGGACAAGAACCACCGAAATGACGGGTAAGTCCAACTCGCTTAGCTGGATTCTTAATAATGAGTAGAGGGAGTTCGAGGGCTTTTAGAATTCGCAGAGGACTTGGGAATTTGATAATTTTTTTTTTAAATTAACGTCGCACTAGAGCAACACAGCGGGCTATTGACGTCGGTCCGGGATCAATCCCTACCACCACGTAATTTTGAATCACGCTCAGATGACGAGGCAACACCGGAGATGGCACCCTCTCCAAACTTTCATACCAACCCCTGAGGACTTTCGGTCACGACAGATCTAAATTGCACCAGCCACCTCTACACCATACGCTAACAAATATCCATGCACTGACCTGAATTCAAACCAGGAACCTTCCTATCTTGAGGCTAATACCTTAACCACCAGACCGGTTGGTCGGCATCTATCTATCATGCCTTTTGTCTATAAGTGCATGACTGTCAAGTGGTTTTCCGGCTTCCTTTGTAAGATAGTAAAAGGCTTCGTCCATTTTATTTTGACAAATTGTATGGACTAGTCTACCATTCAAGTTACGACAGTGATCTTGACTTCAATAACTCGACAGGACCAGTGTCTCAGTAAGTTTGTCCAAAGTGGGAGAACAACGAGGCGCATGTTCGATTACTGTAACTTGTACTTGGTGTATTTCTCTCTTTGGTGTCAGTATGGCTGTGTGTGCCTGTTCCTTACTTTAGGTTGTGTTACTTAGGTAGTCCTTACTTAGGTAGGGCCAAATATTGCCTTTGCGCAATTAAATCGAACCAACCATCCATAATTTGTACACTGTATATTTGACCTACTCCTATAAGTATTATAAAATGTCTCACAATCCCTTCCAAGTTTCAGAAATGAAATTGTCACTTTAACAACGAAGACAACAAACCTAAAGCCAATCATGATTATATTCCAATTTCTGGGCTCATAGGGGGTCGCCATTCCGATGATTGGGTTTATATGGCGCAAGGCTCCATTTTGACCAAGGTGCTCCAAACACTACACCAAGTAATGAACATACTTTTTTTACGGCGGACAATTGATCTCTGATCATTTGTCACTACAACGCCAGATCAGATGATCTAATCGTAAGGGGCACCCAATGGGTGGCCATCACTACCCCTAACTACGACATCACATATACGTAAATGCTCTGACCACGGATTCGAACTACGAACCTTCCGATCCAGAGGCCAACACCTTAACCACGAGACTGTGGTTGGTTGGAAGTAATGAATATACTATTGTAATCAAATAGGATCCGTAAAGCTTACTTTAAAATACATATATATTGTAGACATTGTCTGCAAACTTCTATCAAATATTTTATGTAAACATGAGGCAACAATCAGGGATTTATTTAATTTTATCATCAGAAAATAAATTTGTTTTTAATAAGAGAAGAATTTTCACTTCGTTGATTTTCCAAAATGTCGAATGTAATTGAGCAAAGAACATGCATTAAATTTCGTTTCCGCGATGGAATTTCTGCTACAAACACATTTGAAGTGCTGCAAAAAGATTTTACAGACGACTGTTTATCAAAATCAACATCATTTGAATGGTATATAAAATTTAAATAAATTATAGAATCCGTCGTAGATGAGAGATTCGCGATCTGGCAGACCATCCACTTCTAATAATGTCATCAGGTCAATCATGTCAGAGAATTGGTGCTAAATGATCGTCGTTTAAGAGACATTATTGAACAAGTTCCTATATCTCTCGTCGAAACGACCTGAATTGTGGCGAGATAACTCATGGGTTTTGCTGCATCACAATTATGCGCCTTCTCCAAATGCCATTAGTGTTCGTGATTTTTTGACAAAGCATTCAACAAACACGGCTCCACAAGCTCCCCATTCACCTGATATGGCACCATGGGACGTTTTCTTATTTCCATAGGTGAAACTCCCTCTTCGTGGTCACCGTTTTGTGTCCAATGATGCAATGAAAGAAAATTATAAACGAACCCTGAAGGGGTTTCGCAAAAATAACTTTAAGGCATGTTTTGAGGATTGGAGAAAACGTGCCAGAAGTGCATTGAAGTCGAATGAGATTGTTTTGAAGGAAATGTAATACATTTTGACCAATAAATTGATACTTTTAGTTTTATGACAACATTCCGGGTACTTTTTAATCACAATAGTACGAAACAATGAACGTTTTACTAAAACAGGAATGAAATTCAATTTGCAATACCAAAAAATGTGTAGAGGTGGCCGACTGGCTGTCAAAATGTATTTATTAATTCCAAGTGATACTCTTTGGGAATGGAAGTGAATTTTTTCTCTTTAATAGTTAGTTCTAATGAGACTTAACGTAATATACTGCTTCGCATTTCTATAGCGTGCTTCTACTTTAAAGAAAATATTTATTTTATATTTTATTTTATGAACACTCTCAATATGGACGTTTTCCTGTATTATCTTCAGATCTCTATTCTTGCTAAATATTTGAGGAATATAAATGGGGATATGTATATTTTAGCCATTAAACTGGGTGTTATTGCCCCTCAATTTTTACTGTATGGTTCTTTTGAGGGTACATGGGTTTGTAATTTGTTTTTGCGTTAATTGTGTGTGTTGAGTTGGGTAATATCATAGTATTCTGTTAATGCTTTAGGTATTATGTTCCAATTTTAATTTTTGTCCATTGAAGCTTTACGTTTCATTTGTGCACTTGTATATGTCCAAACGTTATACTGCATAGGTGGTATCTTTTTTTATCTCGTTTTCCTTCTCCCTGTCCCTCCAATGAAAACTCTAAACCTATGATGAGTCAGAGGGACGAGGGTACAGTTAGGTAGGTAGTTATTTTAATTAACGTTGTACTGGAGCAACACAACGGACTATTGACAACGGTACGGGATCAGTCCCAGTGGGAAAGATCCTAGAAAAACACGTAATTTTGAACCATGGTCAGATGACGAGATCACACCTGCCCTAGCACCCCACTCCATGCTTTCACACAAAGGCCAACCGGTAGGACATTTGAAGCCACGACGGATTTAACATTCTCCACCCTCTTTGTACAGGACGGTCTTTGGCTGGATTCGAACTCGCAATCCTCCGATTGCTAATCCAATGCTCTTCCAACCTGGCTATCGCGGTCCCAGGACACAGTAAGGAACACAGCAGAATGTTACTATGGTGGAATCGAACACAAGACAGATACCGCCAAGTAATGAACACACACTGCAAGGAAGCTTTAACTAACACAGGAGAGACACCCAGAAAGAAATTGAACACAAGTCTTATGAACATATACAAACAAGGAACGCTTTACTGACAAAGTAGAGAGAAATAAACCCGATAGAAGTAGTATCGAAGCTGTGAAAGATAAATCCTCTCAGAGAGGTAAATGTAATTTTTATTAACGTCATACTAGAGCAACACAACGGGCTATTTACAACGGTCCGGTATCAATCTGAACGGGAAAAATCGAGGACAACACCACGTAATTTGGAACTACGGTCAGTTGACGAGGCAACACTTGAGCTATCACCCCACTCTCCACACTTGCCCACCAACCCAACGTGAGGACTTTCGACCACGACAGATTTAAAGTGAACCAGCCGCATCTACACCATACGCTGATTCGGATTTGAACCCGGAAACTTACAATCTAGAGACTAACACCTTAACCACTAGACCGGTCGGTCGGCTCTCAGAGAGGAATTGAACCTATGCCGCCTACTACTCACAGGTTCAGCTAGAGGCTAACACCTTAACCACCAGACCGGTTGGTTGGCTCTAAGAGAGGAATTGGACCTATGCCGCCTACTACTCACAGGTTCAGCTAGAGGCTAACACCTTAACCACCAGACCGGTTGGTTGGCTCTAAGAGAGGAATTGGACCTATGCCGCCTACTACTCACAGGTTCAGCTAGAGGCTAACACCTTAACCACCAGACCGGTTGGTTGGCTCTCAGAGAGGAATTGGACCTATGCCGCCTACTACTCACAGGTTCAGCTAGAGGCTAACACCTTAACCACCAGACCGGTTGGTTGGCTCTAAGAGAGGAATTGGACCTATGCCGCCTACTACTCACAGGTTCAGCTAGAGGCTAACACCTTAACCACCAGACCGGTCGGTCGGCTCTCAGAGAGGAATTGAACCTATGCCGCCTACTACTCACAGGTTCAGCTAGAGGCTAACACCTTAACCACCAGACCGGTTGGTTGGCTCTAAGAGAGGAATTGGACCTATGCCGCCTACTACTCACAGGTTCAGCTAGAGGCTAACACCTTAACCACCAGACCGGTCGGTCGGCTCTCAGAGAGGAATTGAACCTATGCCGCCTACTACTCACAGGTTCAGCTAGAGGCTAACACCTTAACCACCAGACCGGTTGGTTGGCTCTCAGAGAGGAATTGGACCTATGCCGCCTACTACTCACAGGTTCAGCTAGAGGCTAACACCTTAACCACCAGACCGGTCGGTCGGCTCTCAGAGAGGAATTGAACCTATGCCGCCTACTACTCACAGGTTCAGCTAGAGGCTAACACCTTAACCACCAGACCGGTTGGTTGGCTCTAAGAGAGGAATTGGACCTATGCCGCCTACTACTCACAGGTTCAGCTAGAGGCTAACACCTTAACCACCAGACCGGTTGGTTGGCTCTAAGAGAGGAATTGGACCTATGCCGCCTACTACTCACAGGTTCAGCTAGAGGCTAACACCTTGACCACCAGACCGGTTGGTTGGCTCTCAGAGAGGAATGGGACCTATGCCGCCTACTACTCACAGGTTCAGCTAGAGGCTAACACCTTAACCACCAGACCGGTTGGTTGGCTCTAAGAGAGGAATTGGACCTATGCCGCCTACTACTCACAGGTTCAGCTAGAGGCTAACACCTTGACCACCAGACCGGTTGGTTGGCTCTCAGAGAGGAATTGGACCTATGCCGCCTACTACTCACAGGTTCAGCTAGAGGCTAACACCTTAACCACCACACCGGTTGGTTGGCTCTCAGAGAGGAATAGGACCTATGCCGCCTACTACTCACAGGTTCAGCTAGAGGCTAACACCTTAACCACCACACCGGTTGGTTGGCTCTCAGAGAGGAATGGGACCTATGCCGCCTACTACTCACAGGTTCAGCTAGAGGCTAACACCTTAACCACCAGACCGGTTGGTTGGCTCTAAGAGAGGAATTGGACCTATGCCGCCTACTACTCACAGGTTCAGCTAGAGGCTAACACCTTGACCACCAGACCGGTTGGTTGGCTCTAAGAGAGGAATTGGACCTATGCCGCCTACTACTCACAGGTTCAGCTAGAGGCTAACACCTTAACCACCAGACCGGTTGGTTGGCTCTAAGAGAGGAATTGGACCTATGCCGCCTACTACTCACAGGTTCAGCTAGAGGCTAACACCTTGACCACCAGACCGGTTGGTTGGCTCTCAGAGAGGAATTGGACCTATGCCGCCTACTACTCACAGGTTCAGCTAGAGGCTAACACCTTAACCACCAGACCGGTTGGTTGGCTCTAAGAGAGGAATTGGACCTATGCCGCCTACTACTCACAGGTTCAGCTAGAGGCTAACACCTTGACCACCAGACCGGTTGGTTGGCTCTCAGAGAGGAATGGGACCTATGCCGCCTACTACTCACAGGTTCAGCTAGAGGCTAACACCTTAACCACCACACCGGTTGGTTGGCTCTCAGAGAGGAATAGGACCTATGCCGCTTACAACTCACAGGTTGCTAACGCAGTTGATCAACGCACTGTACCATGGCCAACCGACGGAACTCTGCGCCTAAATGCTAAAGGAAAGCCGTGTCCGCTTTTGTATTATGCGCCAAAACACCCCAACATACAATCCGAAAGGAACGCAAGACAAGAGTACCGAGGGAAGAACGGAAATTGTTAACAAAAAAATCCCCAGCTCGTGGAAATAACAAGCGTCGCGTGCAGAGGTGCAGCTCATTACTACGCCATAGAAATTGCCCCGGCGAGCGAACAAGACAAGGACCATTTCAGCAACATCGTGTTCTTTTCGTCGGCTTTATGCTCCCGACTTCTCTCCCTTGACGCGTCTGCATTACGAGAAGGCTCGACCCCACAGGACACGCCACGCAATCGGACATGCAAACTATTTTCACGGCTCGTTTACAACAGCCACTTAGAATCTATAAATCCTTTCTGCGACTCAGGAACTGCGCCTAGTTTCGATTGTTTTACTGCCGCTTCGTGACTTCACGGGGCTGATCCGACGACAAGGAAAGTGGGAAGAAACGACTCGGGGCGGTCAAGACTTTTAAATTTATTCGATTCAATTAGTTCGTCCGTTGCGGAAATCGATCTGGTGATGAATTGAAGTCATTATCGGCTGCGCCGATTGGGACTGTCTCCGATACCGGGCAGTTTTCTTTTCCGGATGAGATTAAAGAGTTAGAGCTGTAATTACGTGCAGGTAGATACGGCAATACTGCAGTTGTTGAGTTACTGCGCCTTCTATGAGGCTTTCGTAACGGAATTTTTATGTGTCACTTTGGGGTCTGCTTTTATTTGATTTGATTGCATGAATTTGGAAGCTTCTCGTGACTGGTATTCTCAATTTATGTTATCTTTCCCAAGTATTATATGCTTGTAACTGAACTAAATTTCAATCCGCAAACTGCTAATGGACGCCACGGGGTTATTGAAAGATATTCAATCTGTCACGACCTATTTCATCAGCATTTTAATTACAAAAAGTGACGAAATTGTTTTGCATAACAGTTTTTGGTAGTACTGTACACTTGTACAGGTAAACGTGTATTATATTACCAGAAACTTCAATACTTTGTCCGCTATTGAAAATGCTACTAAATAGAACAATGTGGCTTCAAAAGATTCCTGGACTTTTGTTTCTATTAAAGTAGATAGGTAGTTGAACTTACGTCGCACCGGAACAACACAATGGGTTATTGGTGACCGTCCGGGATCAATCCCGAAGAAGAAAGATCCGAGGACAACGCCTCGTGATTTCAAACCCCGGTCAGATGAATAATTCACCACTTAGAGATGGCACCCCACTCTCCAAAATTCCACACCATGCTAATGTGGTGACATTTGAGGCCACAGCAGATTTAACATACCACCACGTAAACAACGGTCTTTGGTTCGATCGAGTTACGAACTCGCAATTCTCAGATTACTAAGCAGCGACTGTAACAACTGAGCTAGTGGTATTGAAGTATTAAAATAGGATTAAGCAATGCATATGAATTGTGGAATGCGCCATGACATCCCCTTGACTAAAGTAACACTGTCCAACAAATTATTATAAGTTTTTCTATGGTAGAGGAGGGTTTATATGATACTATATTCTTCTCAAATTAGATAGTTTTGCCATTTGTGCAATGAGAGCGAACGTTGAATCTGATATCGTTCAATTGAATCTGATTTTCACATCTTGGAATCGATGCCGGTCTAATTATCCGTCCAGTGTAGCACGTAGCACTAGAAAACGATCCCGAGAATTGTAAATAAAACGGAAAGTTTACAAGAACGCGTTTTGTCAATCAAAAGTGTTTGAGTGAGTTCAGAGTTTCAAAAGTCCATTTGATCACATACTATAGGAATAAAAGTATTTGGACACTGCCGAAATTCGGAGGAGGGTTCATCTTAGTGTGGAGTTGTCTTCCTGCTTAGGAAGACCCGGCCCATTGCTTTATTGCATCGGCCCATTGCTTTACGTACCTGGTACCATGAACGCTGACACGTACCTCGACATTCTGTATAATTTGGCCTTGCCTACACGATGGCAATACTACGGTGAAGATGATTGTTTCTTCCAACAGAATCGAGCTCCATGTCAAACTGCAAAACGTGTGCTGGACTGGATTCCACAAAATGAGGTAAATTTGCTTGACTGGCCTGTCCAGAACCCCGATCTCAATCGAATCAAGCACTTTGAGGACAAACTGGAGCGAGGAGTACGACACCACCACGCAAGCCCATCTTCCCAGCAATCTCTTCTCATAGACTTGCAAGAGGCATTGCGAGCTATTACTGCCCAGACTTACAGAGAACTTGTGAAAAGTATGCCTCGACATGCAAAAGGGGGGCCCAACCCGTTACTAAAAAATAATAATAAAGCAATTTTTCTGAAAAACATGCAATATCCAAATACTTTTGGTCATATAGTGTATATCATACCAGTGCAGTCACCATCTTGAAGTCAAAAAAGACAAGATTTAGGTAGGTATTTGTTAGAGTGACCGTGCGATGTCTAATTTGATTGGCAGTGTGTGTAGTAGTGGCCAAGAACAGAGGGACACTGCATACCTAAATTGGACATGTACATTTATTTACAATACAATATAAAATTAATTTCAAAATTTACACCGCATCGCCAAGTGCTAAAAAAAACGCGTCTGACTGCTCTGAATTGTAAAACAATTATATCCTTGTTCGTGTTCTTTTTCAGAAAAGCACCCAATATTTCAAGTTCTTGATCGAACCAGAGCTCGGGTACTGTCATCCATCGATGCTCGTTCACTAGAACAAGTAGCAACTAGAGCACAAGAACAACTGTTCTTGTAACCTATCTGTGTTCGTAACCAGCGTGGTGAAAGACAGTGAATCGTGACTTTATTCCATCCAAAAAAATGACTGTTCCGATGCACTGTTCACTTGTTGAAAATTATGTAACAAAAATTGCATCATGCTTTTTTTTATTCACCAGACTCCTTACCTCTTGAAGCTACCTTTCCGAAAAGTATAGGTGCTGTTAAATTTCTAACGTTTTGACCATGGAGACGCCGTGAAAGCAGCTGTTAAATAGATCTTACTATTCCGACCTAAGTCACATGATCGGAATGTTGTCGAACACACACACATCTGGGGTGCCATGCAACGTGCTGTGGAACACAGTAATCTTACACCTCGGAATACAACTGAATTACTCTGAAAGAAGTGTTTTGTTCAATGCCTACAGAATTCTACAAGCTCAAGAAATCCATGCCTAGTCAAATTTATGCAGTTTTATACTTCCGTGGGTGACTTACTAAGTATTAAACTGGTATACCATGTTTTCTGGTTCCACTTTCCAATTTCATTAGAAGATCGATTATTTATTCTACATAGATTTGACCGTATGTTTTACTGTAAAACTCGATCAATTGAGAGAACACTGCCGACTTACAAGTGAAACATGTCAAAAAATTTCAAGATATGACTTTCTTAATTTCTTTGGGATGTTTAGATTGGTGAAATCTGCTAAGTCCTGTTTTCTTTGTATGAATTTTAGATTTCTTCTTGATAAATGCAGTGAATACATCATAGTGAGTAGAATTTTCCCTTTCGTTTGACGACTGAGAGTATTTCACGTGTAAAAGCCCACGACATATATTCCTAAGCACCTTTTATTGAGTGAAACCGTCAATTTCGTGTATGAATGAATCATTAGTCATTACTTAACTGAAAAGATTTTAAACGGACATATCACCAGTTAAATGTAACTTTTGAACCCTATGAGTAACTTAACGAACATGAGCGCTTCGTGATTACAATTAACCATGCAAGAGGTTTCGACGATGTATCTCATCCAAGATCTGGTCAATTTTACTAGTGCCGAGACAAAACTTCCCTATTACTCCAAGGGAAAAGAAGATTCTAGTAGACAAATCAAATTGTCCCTTGCTCAGAACGGGTGACGGTTTGAAACAAGCTTTTGCACCTAAGACTGTCCACTATAGGCCAGCTTTCGGAACGAAGATAGGTCACCAGGAGGTAAGGAAATGTCACATCTGCTTGTGGTTGAGGCAAATATTTGTTCTAACCGGCTGATTGCGCTTAAAATCGAAAATGGAATTCAGGGTTACTTAAAGAACTTTAGAATTGATATCTTCATTGTTCTGCTATTTTACTAGCAGAACAATGAACTACTACAGCTTTCGGAACGAAGATAAGTCACCAGGAGGTAAGGAAATGTCACATCTGCTTGTGGTTGAGGCAAATATTTGTTCTAACCGGCTGATTGCGCTTAAAATCGAAAATGGAATTCAGGGTTACTTAAAGAACTTTAGAATTGATATATCTTCATTGTTCTGCTATTTTACTAGCAGAACAATGAACTACTACAGCTTTCGGAACGAAGATAAGTCACCAGGAGGTAAGGAAATGTCACATCTGCTTGTGGTTGAGGCAAATATTTGTTCTAACCGGCTGATTGCGCTTAAAATCGAAAATGAAATTCAGGGTTACTTAAGGAACTTTAGAATTGATATCTTCATTGTTCTGCTATTTTACTGCCGAAATAATCAGCATGAAGCTAAACTAATAAAGCTAATTCTGCCTTTTAGGTAGTGCCTGGATCACGTTACATTTTATCTCCTCGACACAAGTCTGTGTTTCATCTTGTCATTTTTCCCAGAATCGCAAACAGTTAACGACTGATTTATTTTCGAATGTTTTAAATCCGTAAAAAAAGTAAAATCGTAACAGGTCTCTAGTCCTTTTAGCTCCGTTTTCTCGCAACCCCTGAGGTTTCTGTTTGATTAATATTCAAAATCCGTGCAGTAACGTAACGAGTGATTTATCGCAAACCATCCATCACACTTACCTTTAACTCGCTCAATGAGACGTGTTTGAATCTCTAATGTCCCTTTGAAATAACAATTCTCAACTTGTCTTTCAAAAAAACCTTAAATGATCACGCGTAGCGGCAGATTCTGAGGTAGGTTGAGTAATAGGGTGGACCGAATAAACTTTGTTTGCAGATTGGCATAGTCTTAGAGCCAGAAAGTCGGCTAGTTTGTTGAAAAGGGGTAACATAAAATTTTGACTATATAAAAAAGTTTTCTGGCTCGGGAAAAAGATTCGTTTCGATATCATTTTTTTGAATTGATACCGAACAAGTAATAATTAGTAGTAATACGAATAGTTTGAGAATGGGAACCTCATCTAACGCAAAAAAATGTCAAGTGAGCTATATCAATACTTAGCCTTGAAATAAACGAGTTACAAGAAATATGTTTTGAAATCTCAAGTCTCAACATCGCAGTATCTCTCCGAAGCATATCTGAACTAAAAAAAAAAACATTTTGACACGAAAATGAAGATATTTTAAGTACTTTGAACCCAGGTAGATAGTAAAACTGGTACATCAGTTTAAAACTTAGTAGATCCGTAGAAATGTAGAAATAAGACGAAGAATATATTCCACTAGCTTGCGGAAGTCTTCTGTAGGCGTTGAACACCATACTTCCTCAGAGCGAACAGCAGTTCTGTCGTATTCTAAGGTGTAGAACTTCTGTGTTCCACAGCGCGTAGCATGACATGCCAGATGTATTTGACAACAATGACATCTGATTACTTACATCTAGGTGAGAATGACAAGACACGCAGATGAGTGTTCCTCTTCCCATAATATGGCGTGTCGACTTGCGAGGCGGGGCATTGTCCTGTTGGAAGAGGCCCAAACCCATCAGAATGAATTCATGACGTGACCTGGTGTAAACTCATCAGAAAGGATGCACACACAGCGCTATCCTGTCAGAGACGTTTGAAGACATACTAGGGTTCCTACTGGATACAAGCTAAACAAATCTCATACCATTATGAAGACACCACCAATCTGTATAACCTCCCGTTGACATGCTGGTTTCATAGCATTTTTCTCCACATGAATCCTTCTGTTTACCCGAGACAGATAGAAATTCGACTCCTCAACCCAGTCTCGTTTTAATTCAATTGTCCAGTAGTGTTTCGGAGCCCAGGCGAGGCGCATAACTGTGTGTCGAGTATCTATTGAGGATATTCAAGCTGAGCGTCGGCTCTACAAACCCCTATCTCTGAGGAAACGTTACATGCTTCAATTATTAATCTCCTAACTCATCATATGTGCTTTAAATATTTTACTGATCGTTCTGCTAGTAGTCCACAATTGTTTTCTCATTGTCAGTCAAAAGTATTTCTACAGTCAAAATATATTGACTTAAAAACATGCTTTCCCATGTTTTTAAGTATTAAATATTTTACTGATCGTTCTGCTAGTAGTCCACAATTGTTTTCTCATTGTCAGTCAAAAGTATTTCTACAGTCAAAATATATTGACTTAAAAACATGCTTTCTTGATTTCTCTTCAAATATTTTTTGTGTAGATTTTGTAAACTACCTTCTGTAACGAATTTGCCATCTTTAAAAAAAGTTATGTAATGCAATTTGTGGAGTTCTATCTAATGCACTGGTACAGTCGGTGTTCATCGATAGAATTTTCACTCGGGTGGGCTTCATTACTTCAGGTTTTCTTTCTTTTTTCGCTTTGAATTGGGAAAATCCACTTGATACCCATATCATTTTCATTAACTCTTACTGGAAGGCTATTATGAGCTAAATAATCTATTTTTTTCTGATTTTACCGTTTTGAATTCCTAGTGTGCTTACTGTAGCATCTTCTGCCGTAATATTAGTTTAATTTTGACTAGTCTAACTCGAAAATATTTGTGTTGTTACTTCGTCCAAACTGCCCTCTTTCCTTTAGTTTTTTTATGCTTAAAAAATATTTCTTTGACATGTTTTATCAAAGCTGCATAAAATTACCACTGGACATTATCATGTACCTATATGGAAAAACATTTCAGAGCATCAACTTAAAAAAATACTTATATTTGCTTTTAGTAACGGCGTATTTCAGTTTAGCGTAAATTGTCGGAAATTTCCGTATTTTTTTTCCGTAAGGCAATGCGTTTTACTGATAGTTGTAGAAAGTAAAGCTCTTTTTGATGTACAATTTTATGCAATCAGGTCTGCTACAAGCTCTTTAATTCCATATACTTGAGGTATAGTGGTTAAGGTGTTAGCCTCTAGATCGGAAGGTTCCTGGTTCGAATCCGGGTCCGGGCATGCATGTTTGTAAGCGTATGGTGTAGAGGCGGCTGGTGCACCTTAAATCTGTCGTGGCCGAAAGTCCTCACGTTGGGTTGGCGTGGAAGTTTGGAGAGTGGGGTGCCAGCTCAGGTGTTGCTTCGTCATCTGACCGTGGTTCAAAATTACGAGGTGTTGTCCTCGGATCTTTCCCTTAAGGGACTGATCCCGGACCGTCGTCAATAGCCCGTTGTGTTGCTCTAGTACGATGTAAACTTGAAACTACAATCGTTCAATTTAATAACACACACTATCACGTCATGTGCCGTACCGTATAATCACTATCACAGGCCTTAGCTATTCAGCTACCAATCATTAAATTCGAAAATTGTCACTCCGCCATAGATTAACTAGGGTAGTTTGGTAATTTGGTAATTTTAGTTAACGTCGTACTAGAGCAACACAACGGGCTATTGACGACGGTCCGGGATCAGTCCCTTAAGGGAAAGATTAACTAGGGATTCAAGCAGTTAGAGAGAAATTCCATGATACATTTAAAACCATTTTTTCGGTTTTTAATGAATTATATGGGGTAATACCAAAATAGAAATATATATATAAATTTCTAATGCATTTAAGTGTGTATTTTTTCAATGGAGCTATTTCTTATTGAATTGATGGAGCCGATTTTCAAGCTTGTAATTATCGGGAGTCAAAATTCGATTAACTAGCCGTAATTAGTTAGCCGTTAACACTCCGCCATAGATTAACTAGGGATTCAAGCAGTTAGAGAGAAATTCCATGATACATTTAAAACCATTTTTTCGGTTTTTATGGAATTATATGGTGTGATACCCCAAAAAATAGAAATATATATATATATAAATTTCTAATGCATTTAAGTGTGTATTTTTTCAATGGAGCTATTTCTTATTGAATTGATGGAGCCGATTTTCAAGCTTGTAATTATCGTGAGTCAAAATTCGATTATTTTGCCGTTGGAGAAACTTTAGGAACAAATAACACAGTAAATACGTAAACAGAGGAAAGACGCGAATTGATAATGCTGTGTTATGTATATGATACATGATACGGCCACAGTTCAGCTTCTAAAAATCTTTTGATGGTTCAAAATTACGTGGTGTCCTTGGATCGGAAAATCGCCAATAGCCTTTTGTTTTGCACCAGTGCGGCGGTAACTAAATACCTACCTCTAATCTTTTGCTAAGCATTTCTGACTCGTTAGTTTGAAAGAAAATTATTATAGAAACTTTTCAGGAAGATTGTACTCGTATTGCTAAAAAAGCATTACATTTGAACTTATGTATCAGCAGCATAAAGTAGGCTATGTAATGGAACTGAAATTTTGCAGATCATACAGATCTTAAAGTACATTGTGTGAAAGTTTTATCCAAATCGAAGAGGGTCGAGTGAGGGCCGTCATTGAAATTGAACCCTCTTGATATGAAAAAACGCTTATGTCAATCTTATTATGCAGAAAGGCCAAATCCTCTTTTCAAAAGAAATTCTGAAATTAAATCCTAATGCTTACTGTTCAAGTCTTCCCTAGTTCATCGAAACTAATTTATGCACTAACATCCCAATTTTATCTTTTCAATGTATTAAATCAAAGATGAAAAGCGCACCATAACATTCCAATATCTAAACTTAAATGTTATTGAAATCGAAGAAGAGCTTAAAAATTTTCGAGCCCTTTAATTTGTTTAAAGTTTTGGTGTTACGTCAAACTTTAAATCTAATGGTGGAATTTCCAGTGTAAACAAACCACTGAATATCAGTAATTTATATCTTGTTATCCAGATGAAATTCCGCCGACCAACCGATATCGTGGTTAAGGTGTTAGCATCTAGATCGGAAGGTTCTTGGTTAGAATCCGGGTCCGGGCATGGATGTTTGTAAGCGTATGGTGTAGAGGCGGCTGGTGTACCTTAAATCTGTCGTGGCTGAAAGTCCTCACGTTGGGTTGGTGTGGAAGTTTGGAGAGTGGGGTGCCAGCTTAGGTGTTGCTTCGGTATCTTCGGACCGTGGTTCAAAATTACGAAGTATTGTCCTCGGATATTTCCCTTAAGGGATTGATCCCGGACCGTCGTCGATAGCCCGTTGTATTGCTCTAGTACGACGTTAACTAAAATTACCAATTACCAGATGAAATTCCCTTCGGGTTGATCCCGAACTGTCGCCAATAGTCCGCTGTGTTGCACCAGAGAGAGAAACGTCAACTAAAATACCTACCGTAAATGTCTACCAGATGATGGTAATGGTAATTTTTTAGTTAACGTCGTACTAGAGCAACACAACGGGCTATTGACGACGGTCCGGGTAATTTTTGGTAATTTTTTTAGTTAACGTCATACTAGAGCAACACAATGGGATATTGACGACGGTCCGGGATCAGTCCCTTAAGGGAAAGATCCGAGGACAACACCTCGTAATTTTAAACCACGGTCAGATGACATCTACCAGATGAAGTACCACTAAACAGTCGTACTATCTAAATTTAGTTTTAAAGTAAGACTCCCATATGGGAGACTTATTTATCCTGTCATGCTAAATTATATTTAAGAAATCACATACGAAAATCGACCAGAATATCAATATATTTTTTTATTAATTCAAAATATCGTGCAATTTCTTAGCTTTCTTTCAGACGATGCCAAGATCTTGAAAATATTTTAAATAGTTTTCTAGGTTTTACAAGGGATTTCGTTAGGTGCTGTCACCATGAACCGACGTGTTTCGAAAATTTTAAACTTGATATTTGAAGAACTGCGATATTGCAATAGGATGCTTTTTGTTCAAAACGTGATATCTCCATAGTGAATTCATCTCTCTCTCTCTCTATTATAATTATTTTTACATCATAATCTATATATATATTTCTCTTACGTGGCACGCAAAAAAGACGTTATTTGTTACCGCGTTTTGGCAACATTGTGCGATTGTTTGTTTACTAGAAGCCGCGCGCCTCATTTGAATCTATAGCGTTATCGGATGAAATTTTATTGAAAAAAATGAATTTTAGACGAGCTGTTGCGGTTTGTAATAGAAATCTAAGAAAGCGGAGGATCTTTTCAGGGCTATTTAAAAAACGGTCTTTTTCAAGGCTAACAATTATAGTACAACAAGACGCGTGCACTACAACTTTCGACAACAAACTCAGTCAAAAAGTGTATGGGTGGCTCGAGTACTGGGGAAATGTACACACAAACAACATGCTGGGTATTCAATTTCCAAAGCAGCGCTCACATTGCGAGTAAAAATTTGCTCAAAGTTTTCATTTAAATTCTGATTCCAGAGGTACTGTATATATCTTTTATGTAATACAACAAATTTAGATTTGAAAATTATTTTATTTGGAATATCATATTTTGTAATCAATCCCTTCTGCTAGGACACGTGTCTTCATTGATGCGAGCGAAGCGAGCATAGGTTCGCGCAGCGAACCAATGAGAATTGCGAAGCAATCCTCCTGGGATTGGCGAGCGTTAGCGAGCAGGGGGCGGACCCCCTAGTAATGTATATAATACAGTTGATGTTTTAAACCTCAATCAGAGTATTTGTCAAGAAATTGACTTTTAATTGATTTTTAAATGTTGAAATTCCTGGGAAAATGTTGATTTTTTTACGCTTCCTTGATTAAAAAATTGTAAAAAAAACTTATTTCTCTCTTCTACCAACTTGATGGATATTCAAAACCTGAAGAATAATATTTGGAATAATTTTTAATAGGAATCGTTTTTCTAAAAAAATTAGAATTTGAGTTATTACGTTTCAAAAACAGGCTAATTACATCTTAATTAAATAATTAATTATTTGCACAATCTGATTATTTCTTCCTGAAATGATTTTAAGAATACATCAATTACCTGTGGTTAAAAAAAATGGATTTTTAAAGTCAAAACTAAAAAAATATCTTATGTGTATAATATCTAGTGTATACGTACACCTTAAAAATAGCTCAGCTTCCATTCTATTCAGTGAGCTTGAAGCTAGATAAAGATCCATGAATTGCTTATAAACTCACCCATGAGATACATTATCTTTATTTATACCGATTGAAAAATTGTAATAGTTTGAAGATTTGCAACCATTGACGCATAGTATAAAATCTGCAGCCTTATGCCCATTAAAAATTAGTTTTCCAATTACACCTCAAGGTTTCCTTATGTTGGCGTAATGTGGAAGTTTGGAGATGCCAGCTCAGATGTTATCCTTCTCATCTGACCGCGGTTTAAAATTACTAGGCGAATCTTTCCCTTCAGGATTTATCCCGGAATGTCGCCAATAGCATTATTTTGTGTGGCTCCAGTGGGATCTAAATTCAACTACCTACCGAGGAGTTCCGGCCGATCCTTAACCCACGGTGACTTCGCCCTCTAGCCCAAGATCAGCGAATCCTCCAAATAAAGCTATGTGTGCCTTTCATCTGGCCACCACTGACATACGGACAGAAGCAAATCCCTTGCACAGTCCACCATGTAACTCTTAAAACTAGCTTATATGTCTACCAAAGAATAAGCAGTAAATTTATATTGCAGTGTACATCCTTACCAAAAACATTAAACACTGGAAAAAATTTTACTCTTTTTAATTTCATTGATGTGTCAAATGTATGTAAGAGATCAAAGATCATTTTAAGGGCTTTGTTTCCTTCATGTAGATGCATATCTTGATGCCACAGCTGAAAATAAACACTGTGCCCCACCTTCCCCTACACACCGGGTTTATTTCTCTCTACTTTTTTCAGTAAAGCGTTCCTTCTTTGTATAAACTACCCTACAATAATGGACCGAGCGTCGCGGTCGCATCAGAAGGGTTGTGGGTTCTGTCCTCGGCGGAGTCTGCAATTCTGATAATTGCGAAATCGGCTCTTCGACCTGGCTAAAGACCGTCGTGTTCACTAATGGTGACTGGGGCACGTTAAATAGGTCGTGGTCACAAAGTCCCCCCATGTTCCCATACCAAATCAATACCTCTGGGGGTACCTGATCAGGGGTTATCGGCCTCTGTTTGGGATCTAAATTACGATATGTGTGAGTGAATGGATGTATGAAAGGGACCTTCCTGTAAAACGGATGTGTCATGTATGTCGAGCTAAGTCGGACTTCCTCCCAATGGGGCTCAATAACATGGAAGGCGCACCCCCATCGCCTCGTGCCGTCTTTGACGGGCCTGTCACTCCTCCGGTCTGCCAGTGTAGGCATAAGAAACAACAACAACAATAATGGACCGGACAGCAAGATGTGATAGTATAAGGGAAATAATACATGCTTTAATAGTGTAATGGTCTCCACCTGCTATTATTACACTAGCAACCCTTCTGGGCATACTTTCAACAAGGTTTCGATACACAGCTATGGGTATTTGTGTCCATTCCTGCTGCAAGAATGTCGCCAGCTCAGCTGTAGATTTCGAACGTGGTTCCCTGGTCCGTAAGCGTCGCTCTAACGCGTCCCACCAATGTTCTATGGGGGTTTAGGTCGGGACTCTGGGCAGGCCAGTGAAGACGATTTCCATCCATATATCGATACCACTGCTTGACAGAGGCTGCAACGTGACACGGAGCGTTGTCGTCCTGGAACTAACATTCGTTCATTCCATAAAATTGCCAGAAGAACTTGATTGTCCAAAATGTTCATGTAGGCGACGGCGTTCAATTGATTAGAAACAACATGCAAAGGTCCCAAGCCATACCACGAAAAACACCCCCAAAACAAGTAGTCGGATTTTATGCAAAGCTACTGGCGTCCGGTCCATTATTGGAGGGTAGTGTTTTATGTTGTATTGAAAGGTTGCTTTATTGTGGGGTTTATGGCACAAGAACCCTATAGGGTCATACTACGCCAAACACAAGACGGACAACTTCAAGCAAAAATCATCGTGTAATTGATAAAATAAAAGAGGGGCTTGAAAATATAATTAGAGATGAAAGCAAAAAAAAAATATCTGTGTATCCCGGGATTTAATGAAAGGAAAGCAGAGAAAAAGTTTTTGCTACAACAATAGCTCGTGCGACGATAAATTAATCTAAATTTGATCGAAGTTCTACTGTTTTTCGTCGCTCTGCTACTAAATTCCTATGGCATTTCCGTAGCATTTGATTCGCCTGCATATCTCCACCGACCATCTGCAATCAATGTATCTCGATGTGTCATGTTCTCATCCTCATTCGAGAACCTTCCCGACGACTCACAGAGCGATTCCACCTCGTACAAAAACCTCCTATCTCCGCGGCTTGATTAAATTCCTCAAAAACACCGATTTCCCCCCCCCCCCTTCACGACAGACTGAGCACACATCCCCCGATGCACTTTGTTGTACATGGTCCCGCGGAGAGATTGCCGAAATGAGATACTTTCTCGGTTGCTTCTTTTGAATTTCAACCAAGCGAGGCAATCTGATTGTGTTGCTCTTCGGAAAAAGGCGGATGATGAATAACTGATTTCCTCCTCGATCCGCTCCGAGAGGAGAAAAGCTGACATCACTCACAACCCGAAGTGCATTAATGGAGTTTAAAAGGTTATTGGAACCCTTTGGACCTTAGCATGCCCCAAGGTGGCGGGCATGATGAATAGACAAGGACTCAGTAACCCTCACGATTGAGTGAACAGATTTGGTCCCAGGCACAATTTCGGAAGATCGATTGCACCTCTCTCGGCAAAATTAGAGGATGGGTGAATTTTTGAAATATTTCGCTTGCATAAAATTACAATGCGTGTGCTCTGTTTATAAATTGAACCGCCCGTAATTAAACCGTTCTTGCGCATTGGAGTCAACACGTTCTCAGAGTCATGCTTGACACCTTGTAGTACCTGTTGAAGCATATCTGCATCCATCATACCTGAAAAACACTGTCATGAACGTAAAGGAATACGATGTTGTTGTTGTCGTGTCTATGCATACAGTACTAGTGCAAAAGTTTAGAGTCCTCCAAAAACCTTGGTGACAAGATCTGCAAGTTTGCTAAAGGAATACGATTTCATTTTTATATTGCGAATTGGTTG